>OY728161.1:1824540747-1825140747 GCA_963277665.1 Viscum album | reverse complement strand
AAAATGAATTTCATCGGTTCACAAGGCGGTTTCCCTCCTTACACATGATCGATTGGTTTTTTTAAATTTGATTTAAGTGGATATGGATTTCGTTTATTCCATTAAAATAATTAAATCACAGCATATATGATATAATGGTGTTGTTATATTATAATTTTTTAAGATGTTTTTAAGGAGTTGGAAGAATGAATAATAAAAATATGCACGTTTATAAAATTTTACCTCTTCATTGGAGTCCCACTTTAGGTTTCTACCTAAAGCCTTTATATAGGGTCTATATAATCTAAATAATAAAGAGGATTATAGAGTGTGCGTCCCTTTGTAATTGGGGGATAGGAAAGATATTGAATTTTTTAAATGATAAAGTGACACCCAAATTTTTATCAGGTCAGAAGCATCTAAAATGGTCCATTCTCTAACATTAAAAGTTATAAGGCCTAAATTTGGCCCTCAAATGTGTTTTTGACATGTTTTATTTTATTTTTAACCATTTTCTACATAGTTTAACCAATGATTAAATCTTGTTTACCTTAACCATGGCAATCAATTTTTACTATTTTTAATATTCATTATGGTCAAAAATTAAATTATCCTCTTTAAGTAATATATATTATTATGATTCCAAATATGAAATCCATTTCTAAAAATTAAATTCGTTAAATGGAAAAATTAAATTTATATTTAAAACAAAAACATAATGGAAGAATGATTTTTCAACGGGAAAATTTTCATAATTATCGAATGTTTTTATATTAAAATTCAATAGGATTTTTTTAAAATAATCTATATAAGTGAAATAATACAATAATATAAAAAAGATAATTAATAAATATTTAAAAAATAATTTAACTCTGTAAATAATTTAAACAAAGGGAACATCTTGAATAAGAATCAATATTTATCATTATTCATTAAGAAATTAATCATTACATAAAAATATAAAAAATTAAAAAAAAGATAATTTGACAGGTTTATTTTAAAAAATAATGTTTATTTTTTAAAATAAACTATTTAAAATTTTTAAAAAATTATTATAAATTATATGTGAATCGTATGATTAATCTACCTTTTCAAAAAATAAAGTTTTCAGAAAAAATTCCACTCACCTTAAAAATGTTATTAGTTTATTTATAATCAATATATAAACATTTAATTTGTTATATAAATTTTTAAACCATATATGTTTTATAATTTTCTTATTACTATTCATATCCTCAAACTTGATGTCTAGTTAAAAATGGATGTGTTTAAATAATAATATTTTAATAGAGTATCGCATTTCATTAAAACTGAGTATTGCATGCATCACAAGTTATTAAAGATATTGAATTTAGTAAATAAATAAATATATCATAAAGTATCATGGTGTTACATTATATTATAATCTTAATTTTGTATTTCGTATATAATATCAGACATGGTGTACTTATTTTTAAAAAATGGGGTGTCACATTTTTTCCTACTTAAATAAATTACATCATCGCAATTTAATCTTGATCTATAAATTTGAGGGTTTGAAATTTAAAAATTATTTTTTTGGAAACCCACATCATAAATTATGTTAATAAAAAATACTCTTGATAAAAAATAAATGCAATTACAATGGTCATCTAGAATAACACTTTACTAGATTTTTAAGTAGGAGAACCTTGGTGGGAAGTGAAGATATAAACATAGAATAAAAGTGTAAATAATTATTGATATGTTCTTAGACCATTTATCATAATGAAGTTGTTGATATAGATGAGTTTAATGACCAAAATTCCATAAGTTCCATAATCTTTGAAAATATCATAAGTTCATCAGAAATGGTGGTATTAGGTTAAAAAAAATTCAAGATCCTTTTCCTAGAGTTTAGGAATTATTTTTCTTCTACGAATATAATGAAATATACGTACTTGGTATATTTATATTTCATATGAAAAAATTCTTCTCTGTATTTTCATCAATCAATTTCAGCTTCATATCTTACTCCAATAAATGAATATCCCAAAATGAATTTTTTTATTCTATACAAACTAAAATTTACTTTTAATGGATAATAAGTTCCATACAAGAGTAACATGTTATTATTTATTTTAAAAAAAATGGTTAAAAATTATATAATATAATTCATTAATATCTAATACCACAATAGTAACTCCCAAAATTCAGCATACTCTATTTCATAAATGGTTAACCTTAATGCTGATCCAAAATAGGTCTAACCAAATTCCATGTCAAAAAATTAAAATATAATTTCAATAAATAAATTTTTAATTCCACATTACAAATATGTGGATACCTTGATCTCCATAAAATCTTAATGAATACATACAGGCTTTTAAACAATATCAGGTTGTCGAATATATTCCAAAAATCCCAAAATGAAGCAAGCTCGATCAAATATAACATAAAAATCTAAGGTTAATATTACAATACCATAAACATTGATTTATCATTATTATCACAACATCAACCACATATTAATGGTTATCCTCTATCAATCCTGTGTTTTCCAAAAAGTTATACTTCCCACTATATCACTTTTTGTGGTTATCAGTACTATTCATTATATGATTTCTAATCATTAACAAACATTTCTTGAATTAAAATCCTTATATATTTTTTATTAATATAATAAGAATATAATAAATAAAATACTTCTACAACAAACTTAATTCATCCAAATGTGTACACATTAATCATTACACTTTGATTTTTTCAAAAACATAAGATTAACCTTTAACCCTTAGCATATTTAAGGGCATATTCGCTTTAATCTTGAGAAATTTGTTTTCATACTACCTAAGAGCCTTATATTTTAGGAATTAAACATTGGAAACTTCATTAATTACCTTTAAATCACAATATTGGGGTCATTTCCCTCCATACTACTAGAAACTCTCATTCCCTTCAAGAAAGTACTAGGTTTTTTATTTCCCCAATTGTCACATATAATAAAATACTTCTTTACCTTATTACTGTTCTATATCTATTTCTATATATTCCTTTAATTATCTTGATTTCAATCAAATACATAAGTCTAGTTGATTTATTTTTATGTCTTGATATCATATAACACAATTTCCTTTTATCATGGGAATGTTTTAGAGAAAAATTCCCTTCATAGGATTGACTTTAAACCATAAAATAAATGATATATCTTACTCATTTGATTACATAAAATGTATATAAAATTCCTTTATATATTTGTAAATTTGGCTTCATACTTATCTACATTTTCATCGTTATTTTTTCCTAGAATCATAAATTTTCACTCCATATCCACTCATTAGTCATGAGTAAAATACATTCCCAAGAATTGTACCTTAAAATCCCTTCACATAATATTTTATATTTCTTCTTCATCTTTAGTTTTTTGAATCAATTACCACCTTTGATCATCATATTTGGAGATTTTATAAAATGTAATGATGACATTATCCCATAAATTACTTCACAAATTGAAAAATATCAACTCTAAGGAAGATATCCATTGGTTAACACAAGATGAATTATTACCCCCACTGAATAATGGAGGATGTTATGTATAATTTTTTTTAATATTGTTACACTCTATGGTGGATTAGTAGGCTTATCTATACGGAAAAGGTTATTTCTTATAACCTAAGTCAGATTCCCTAATATGGTAATAATTTTATTAGTTCTAGTTGTATCTCCCACTCTATCTTCATTATCATTATTTTGAGGGTTATACGAACATATTTTATGTGTATTGATATGATTCCCATTTCGTACACTATGAAAATTTTCAAACCAATTTTATACACTAGATTAGATCAAAAAATTATGATACATAATGTATAGTAAAAATACTAGTGAAATATAAAAAATAAATTGAAAAATTTATGTATAGATATTATCATATTCATAATCACAGTTTCTTTAGGAAATTTTCCAAAAAATAAAAATATTTTAAAATAATTTATTGTGGTTCATAAAAAATGTGAAATATCTTATAAATATCCCTCATGAGTGTCTCACCCGGTTCGTAGTAAGTCTCATATTCATGTACAAGGTATCACTCGATTCAATAAAAATGCACATTTTTTAGTGTGATTACCCCTAGGTAAATCTGTTCGAGAGACACATCCACTTGTAGTATATATAAAGGAATATATTTATATGAAAAACTAAATAATCTTTAAATTACAAAAATATTATAATATTCTTCGATACTTATTCTCAATTCTTATCATAGGGTTATATTTTATAATATAGGTTTTCTTAAATCTAGTTGTGATGGTTTCTAATAAACATTCTTTGATACCAACTATAAACACATTGACCCTAGTTTCCTATAGCTCGTGGTTATTTTATTGCATTGGCATATGATACAAGAAACAACATTCCAATATAATGAATAGTTTAGTATTCTTGGTAAAGTAGATATACACATTAGATTCTCATTAAAATTGAAAAGATAAAATAATAATAAAAAATAATTGATAATATCATTTTTTATCGTAGTGTATCCTTACATATTAATCAAAAAAATCATGTTATCCTAGGAAAAATAAAAAATAAGAATGGGAAAAGCACATACTCATAAGGGTAAGCATAGATAAAATGATGTAATTAATAAATATAAATAATTAATATGTAAATGTAAGCAACTAAAACACATTCCATTTAATCAATAAAATGGTCATTATATGGAAGAAATAAATGATGATCATATAAAGACATAAATAATCCATAATCTCGAAACATGTCCATGGATATTATAAAAAAATTAATAATAAAATTGACATCATTAACTGATCCCATAACAAGATGATGAATAATAATGTACATCTAAAACATTTTTTAAAGTCCTATTACAAGAAATTTTAAATCATTGTGTAGAAACTCTACTAATTTGTCCTATCGGTTTGCCTCGTGAGACCTGTTAATGCATCCATGGGATATCTATAATTATGACCCAACCACCATTATCTATGACCAAGGATTTTCTCATATTAAAGGGTATAAACAAAAGTAGTATAAAAATTTTCAATTAAAAGCTAACATCTGAAATTTTAATACGTAACCTAAAAAATAAATATAACTATAAGTTATCTAATGTAATATGGTGAATTGTAATAAAATTATACATCCTCATTAAAAATGATCACAAACCACCCAATTAATGAATAAAGATGATATAAATACAACATATCCCTAGTGGGTCATATATACAATAATATTTTTATGTAATTGATCAATTAAAATACTATAATAATGTCATTAAAAACATTTTTTATGAAAATAACCATATTTTACTTTAAAAATAATTATAAATTAAACATTTCAAAAAATATTTCAATTTTGTTTATTTTTAAAAGTACCATTATAAATTGAAATATAATCTTTAAAAATTTATTGGTCATGATAATAGATAATTTCATTCAAACCGAACATGTTAAAAATAATGATTTCATTCACATTTTAAGTAAAAATGAAACAAGCATTATTATGAAAATGAAATGAAAAATTAGTCTATTTTTTTTAAATTCAAAATGATAAAATTTTATTAAATTAATCAGTTTTTAATGGTTAAAAAATTTTGAATTTTTTTTAGGAAATATGGATTTTGATTAAAAAAAATTAACTACAAAGTGAAATATAATATCATTTTTGTAATAATATTTCCTCAATAAATTTAAGTACCCTGGGGTGTAAATGTTAATATTAAAAAAATGTTTATTAATTAGCTGAGGAGAATAAAATATATAGAGTTTAATAAATAAATATAAAATAATTCCCCCATGGGAGAGTTAAACTAAAATAATCCCTAATAATGACGACATTTTTAAATAAAGTCTTCTAACTTTGGTAAAATAGGGATAATAGGTAACATGAATGAAATAAAATAAAATAAAACATAAAATAACCTGAATGTAAAAAGGTTCAAGATATAACTTATCAAAAGGTTCATTATATACACCACACAAAGGTATAAGTGGTGAATATGTTGTAAGTCTCACTGAAGAAATAATGAGACGAGAAACTCATACTACAAGTCGGGTATCATTCATATGTGTCTGAACCTCTTATAAAATAAATATAATATTGTTAAAAATATATTATAGATACATAATAATATTTAATATATCAAGTATTATTTAATTTTAGTATTTTATCACCCATTTATAAATAATTATTTGTTAAACTATCTGTTTCTGGTGATAATTGATTTGTTTTTAATGTATGTTTTAGTTTGGTGATTTTGGTCCTTTTAAATTTATCATGGTTTTAAGATATAAATAATTTTAAACATGATATAAATAACTTATCTATTCATTATATATAAATTTATATAGTAATATATTAATTTTATAAAAATAAAATGGATTACACAATTTATGCAGATGATAGGATGTCGTATGCATGAACACTATTTCAATTTTCCTAAATGGATGAAAAAAAGGGAAAAATATTAATTATTATAATTATTTTGTTTAATAAATAATTTATATTATCAAATTTCATCCTTATTTTCATCCATGTATAAATTAAATGAAAAACATTTCACATCGCTATGTAGAGATGGTAGTCCACATGTACGCACAAGCGATGTTACTATTTTTCAAAGGACTAGAAAGAAAGAAGTTATATGTGATATTATATATCCATAACTATGATTATGTAAAAAATATCACATATATTTATTTATTTTAACCTTGTTACCTTCGAAGTAAAGCGTATGTGAAAAACGATCCACATCTCTTCCCAAGGCAGTTGTCCACCGTACACACGAGTGATGTTATTATATCCCCCATGAGATGGAAAGTTAGAAGGTATATGTGATATCATAATTAAAGATAAATAATAATGTAATAAATATCAGAAAAATATTTTAAATCCATCATTACATTCATCCTTTAAAGGTTGTGATGGAAAATTAATTACATCAGTTCCCAAGGTAGTAGTCCACCACACATATGATTTATGGTTTTGTTTCCCATTTGATAAAAGTGGATATTCATATTGATTAATCCATTAAAAAATAAATCATTATTATTTATGAGATAATTGTCTTATTATATTATTTTAACTAAAGAATAACCGAATAAGTTGAATGAATAAATAAAACAAATACAAACGCTTAATAATTTTATCTCTTCTTCATAGAGCCTCTATATGTCTACACCTAAAAACATATTAGGAGGGATTAATAATAAAAAATAGGATTTTAGGATGTTCTTAATAAACTATGGAATGTATTTGGTCATGTATTTTCTAATTAAAATAATTGTGTATATGTGAATAGGGGAGGAGAGTGGGTGGACTTTTATAAGTTGGGGAGAGGATATATGGAATTTTTGAAGAGATATAGTTATAACAACATTGTTTCCATTAAAATGGATTCTAAAATTGGTCATTATTGTCCTTTATAGGTGAAAAGATCTTAATATTGATATAAAATGAGTTTTATACTTGCATATTGTCATTTTTAACCATTATATTCTTAGTTTAACCCCTTACAAACCCATTTTACCTTAACTGCGATAATTAATTTTTACTGTTTTCAATATTTATTATGGTGAAATATAATTTTGATTATGCTAGATAATATAAATTACACATATAAAAAATATGGAATCCATTTTTCCCAATTTTAATTTAATTATAATTCATAATTCAATTTATAATTAAATAGTAAACCTGACGAAAGAACATTTTTCCACATAGAAAACTCTCATAAATATTGAATTTTTAAATATCGAAATTCAATATTAAATTGATTTTGATAACATAAATTATTATTTATGTAATATTATTTAACTAATTTTATTTTAATATTTGTTTAATGTATAATTTATCTTTTCTAAATACTTTAAATGAAAAGGCAT
The DNA here is from genome assembly GCA_963277665.1 of Viscum album. Taxonomy (NCBI): domain Eukaryota; kingdom Viridiplantae; phylum Streptophyta; class Magnoliopsida; order Santalales; family Viscaceae; genus Viscum; species Viscum album. Next base: position 1,825,132,906 of record OY728161.1, on the reverse strand, counting down.
CTTTTAATAAAATTTATAATTTTTTACAGTTCATAAAAAAATTAACATTTTAAGAAAATTTTAAAAAATAAAACAATTATAATTTTTAGATTTAGATTTAAAAAATTTCGTGTTTTTAGAAAATGTATCTGAAAGTACTAAAAATAATTTTCAATTATATATAAAAAATGTTACTAATCCACCTTTTATAAAAATTCACGTTTTTAGAAAACATTCATTTCTCTTTAAAATAGTTCTTATTTTTATTTCTAATCAACATATAACCATTTAACTTATTATATACATGTTTAATTCATATAATTTTTATAATTTATTTATTACTATTCATACCCTCTAACAATAATGGTCAGGTTATAATGGCATTGTTTAAATAATAATATTTTAAAAGAGTATCACGTTTCATTTAAACATGGTATTCAATGAATAAAAGAATATCAAAGATATTGAATTCATATAGAAAGAAATATATATTAAATTCTTAGGGTTTTACATTTTCTTTTGATCTTTATGTTGTCGGTCATATATGAAATCCAACATGAGGTTCCTCTTTTAAAATTTTTGGGTGTTACATAATCTACATTTAAAACCAAAAACCTTTATAAATAATTACCATAAGAATGGATATGAAATACCATGATTATAAAATGATTCATGCTATCATATTTCAATGCTATTTTCATGAACCATATTTATGAATATAGGTATATCAATCAAAAGATTCCTAAATAAAGGATTATTGAGATGAGAAGTCCATATAAGTTGGGTAAAACATTAATAAAAAAATTATTTAAATTAATGAACAAAAAAATTCTATAAAATCCATTTTTTCTATTAATCTATTTGTTAAAATACATATATGGGGATGTAGGTAAACTATATAAAATAAATCATGGTCTATAACAAGAATTATGTCTCAATGAATCAAAATTGAGACTATGAAAACCCTTTCCAATTCTATAACATTTGAATAAATATTTAATGAAAGTGATAAAATCAATGTAACATTAAATATCATGAACAATGATTAATTCATGATATAATATCACTATATATAGTATATAATCCTAATAAAATCATTTAGTCTCATTTTATATGACATGTATTAAAAAAATATTGATACGAATAATCCTTACAAGGATCATGTCATTGAACTCAGAATTAATCAACAAAATGATTTTTTGTAGAAATTATAAAACCATAGAAAATAAAATTTAATAAAATCATATTTCATTTTACACTAAATTTGGGAATTAAATAATAAATAAAGTATAATTATAACCTAGTCAATGGATATTGAGCTAATAAACCCCTTTCCTCAAGTTGTGACATGATATGAATGTTGGATTACTCCATTAAAATAATCGTTTATTAAAAAAACCATTTTAAAAACGATTTCTTATATTATTAATTTTTTATTAGACCATTTATTTTATTTATTTCATTGAAATATTTAGATATGTAATTTATTAATTCCACAACATATGTTTTGAGGATATGAAGTACAAAATTGAAAAACAAATTTGGTATTTTTACCATGGTCAATGAGATATTTATTCCATCATCTCAAATATTATAATCATTATTTAAACACAATTTCGATACATTAAACTATATTTTATAACAATCCAATAAAAAAATATGTGAAAAATTGATTCACATCACTTTGATGATTTGGTAATCCACACGTATGCACAAATGACATTATCATTTTCTAGAGGATGGAAGGAAAATAAAATAGAAAAAAAATTATTTAAATACTGAAAGATTTCTATTTAATGTCCTATAAATATATTAATTCCTTCATTATTGACAATAATTTATTGTGGTGATGGAAAATTAAACACATTAATTTTTGGAGGTGGTAGTCCACACGTATGCAGGAATGTTTTTTTCATTCTTTATTTGATTGAAAAATAAATTATAATGATTCTGATTTTTCCTTGTATTACTTTTCAATATTATAAGTATTCTTCAAGAAGTTATAATCTTATATAGTGTGAGATTTTGAGTCCCAATGCACCGAGAATTAATTTTTGAAATTTTTAAAATATATTAAATAACATGTGTGGTCATTTTTTAGAAAAAATCAAAATAATACTTGAATAGATGTATGTATCAGCAATTTAAGGCCTCTATTGAGTTTTGAGAGTGGATTTTACCCAAGGCTCAAAATAACCTTTGTCAATTTCTAGGGTTTCTATAAAGTGTAGTTTCCTGCGAATAAATGAAATAAATAAATTATTTTATTTATTTTATTTATTTTATTTATCATGATGCAATTTCCGAATATAATTATATAAATACTCTTTTATGGATATTTTTATTTTTCTTATATATAACCCTGCTAATTTAGAGAGTGTTGGGATGAAGATCGTGGAGGATAACATCAGATTATATCATGATAAAGGATTAGTCTGCAAACAGAATATATGGATGCTTCCAACGACAACTACATGTGATCATTCTTCACCATAGATTGGTCAAAATTGAGGTATTACATTTATATTACATGTATTTTCAAAAATTTATTATTATAAAACATATGTAGATCAATCATCCAATGGATTTATTCATGGTTCGATCGTATGGAGGGTGAGACCTTATTTTACGGGGATTTTTGGGAGAAATTTTTTATTTTGTTATGGATATTCATTCAATGTTCCAAGAGAAATGTATCGAGGAAAATATGAACATGGTCGATGTTTATTCCACTTTTTCATGTTTCTTGGTTTTCTCCCACTGTTCATCATGAGTTTATCACTAGTGTTTCATTTGATAAGGGGTTTGACCAAAATACCTGGAAGTCAACTAATTCATGCATGTGTCTTGGTGTAATAAGAATGGTATTAAATATCTTGGATTAATATATTGTGGGGATCATGTAGTGATAGTAACCATAACAAATGAGTTTTGATTTGGGGTCACTTGTTTCAGTTTTGATGTGTGGTGGAAGAGTGGTTCGACTTTATAGTTTTCACATTCGATTTGGTGGCTAGATTATGGAGAGAAGAAACTGCAAGGCCCATTTAGACCAATTCCTCAACCTATAAATAAATTCACTATATTAAAAGGGGCTATATAATTGGATATTATTCAGAGGAAAACCCCATGAGTACTAAGAAATTATTGGATACACTGTGTGTTATATTTAATTACACACCATGTGAGACCCCCCCCCCCCCCCCCCGTATAGAACTAGGGTTATATGGAGAAGATAAATATCACACTATGTGTGAGAACTATCACATGGAATATGACACTTACATTAAGGCTCTTCATGTACCTCATAGGGTACACAAACATGGACAAGATTACATGGGCTTGGAAAAGTTGTTTAGTTGGGCACCGACATGATCAAGAGTACATGGGATTGGATAATCCATGTACTAAGACACTAATATGGGCACCGTCCTTGATACATGATTATGACCTAGTGCTAATGGGATACATCATATACTACTGATACATTCCTTTTACTCCTTAAAATATTTCATAGAGACATTTTCCTCTTCATCAAGGAAAAGTATTGTTAGGGTAATATCTCTTTATCAATTCTCTAAGGATTTATTATGTAGTCACGTTCTACGTAAAAGATCTTGATCCACTCTAAGGAACATCAATCTTCGATGTAGTTGTGGATTCCCTTTGTGTGGCCTAGAGTGAGATCCTTTGTCACCATCATTTCCCAATGTGGGGTTCTTGGTGTCATAGTGACCAACTCTACAAGGCTGTAAATCCAAAAAATAGTGGAGTAATCCATATTTTGTTGTTGGTAAACACCATGGATCTAGAAGTGATCCATGTTTTATGTATCTATAGAAACACAGGCTTAACATATATGGATATTCCATCATTTTAGATGAATATTCTGTACATTACATAATTACATTCCCAAGGACCATAATAGATTAGTGTCTTTGGAAACTTGGAACACAATATTTTAACATGGTGAAATATCTTTAATGTCTCCCATAATAATCGTACCCTTTAGTACTCCTACTCAATACCAATCTTCATAGCCTGGGGAAAGGAAACATAATAAAGGGTGATATCAGATACTCAGTAAGGGTAAATAGAGAATATATGTAATCATAACTTCATAATAAGGGTATGAGAACCTGAGAATAAAATTTGAATATCATACCTTGTTTATAAAATAACATATACATGAGTCATTGAATAAGTATTGGTAGTCCATATATCATGAATCATAAGGGAATCAAGAACATAATCCATGAGATTATAAAATAACAATAATACATAGAAATTATTATATACACATAAATGTATAAAATAATTCCCTATAAGTCAAGGTTTATTTCTAAAACCTACTAGGGAACTTCATTGGGGATACACGTACTGGTTGGGACACATCACCATACCTAGTCATAGTCCTTTACTTTTAATGGAACAGGTTCACTCTCCAGTCCATATTAGTAGCCAAGGTTGCCTCACAAGACCATTTTAATTGTCATGTTTTACTCTTAAGACTATATTAGTTTTCATGTTTCACTCCCAAGACCATCTTAGTAGTCAAGGTTCACTTTCAAGACCATCATAACCATCAAGTTTCACTATCAAGATCATCTTAGCAGCCAAAGTCCCTTACTAAACCGAGTTCACTCCACATTATAGAAATTTCAATCACATAAGATATAAATCTTTACCCAATTCATTTGAGGTTGATATAATTCTAATATATCAAATAATGAAATCTTACATACATGTGCCACAAGATAATAAAACATTCATCATATCATGACCCATAAAAAGAGATGGGATTCATTAAAATCATATCATATCCCATGAAATTAAATGGGTATCATAAATATTCCATTATATTCTAACTAGTATAAAATAGAAAAGTCTCATAATAATATAATAATCTATGAAAGAGAAATTGTTTTCAAAATTATATAACCTGGGAAAAAGAAACGAGTTTCATAAACATATAACCCGTGAAAGAGATATTGTTTTCATAAACATCATGCCATAAAAACTAAAACCCTATAGATAAATAATATTAATGGTATCACTGGATCATATCCCCAGTAAGGTATGTGAAACACCAACTAATTTGACCTGATATGGAAAATAATTTTGATAGATCTTTTAAAAAATCTTGATAAAAATATATTTTCTTTGGAAAACACTTTTATGAAACTTTTTTTAAAATAAAGTTTTGAAAATATGTAAAGTAAGTATTGAAAATAATTTAAAGTACTTATTGAACACAAATCATTTCTCAAAACCTTTTTATTTAAAAATTTATTTGAAAAAATATAAAATAATCATTGAAATCATTTTCATTAAAAATTAACTTGAAAACTTATAAAGAAATCTTGAAAACATTTTGAAACCATTTTCCTTTAAAATATATTACAAAACATATGGAGGAATATTGAAAAAAAAATTAAAAAACTTTTTTTGAAAATACATTTGAAAAAATATAAAGTAAGCTTAAAAAAATTTTGAAACATTTTCATTTAAAATATCTTTTAAAACTTATAAAGGAAGTTTAAAAACTTTTTAGAAACATTTTCATAGAATATATCTTTCAAAACATTTAAAATAAGATTAAAAACATTTTAAAAACCTTTAAAACACTTTTAAAATCCTTTTTATTGAAAATTATATTAAAATATAAATTAATATAATTTTTGAATACATTTTTAGGAAACATGGTTATTGAATAAAATAAAGTTTTGACCAAAGAGAAAAGTAAAGTTATATTTTCTCAAACACATTTTCTTAATTATATTAAGTATCAAAGTGTTGAAAATGGTAATATTATTTGAATTTATCTTGAATGACTATAGTTTAATAAAATTCATGATAATTATTGATATATGGATCATATAATTTCATTAATATAAGCATAATAAAAAATATTCCCAATAAATGATGAGATTGTAGCAATAAACTCTTACCACTTTGGTAATATTAAATCCTGATCCCTGTGAAAGAACATAATTACATGATGATTAACATATCATGAGAAGAATTATATTTATGATATTACATTTCAATGGGAATTATATACACCTTATAAAAGAATATATGTGCATAAAAAACACGCATCTTAAATAAGTCAAATTGAGACAAAATTACCTTACCGATTTGGTAACTTTTAAACCATAAAACACCATGAAAGAGATATCATAAAATGGATATGTTAATACCCATAAATTTATGGATAATAATCATATAATACATTCATTATAATTATATACACTGTAAAAAAATAAAAGAGTGATGAATAAGGTATAATTATTGCAAAAATAAAAGCGAGACTAAAAATCCCCTTACAACATGAGTAACTTTTGAATCTTGGGATTTATGAAAGAATAACATTGATTGAAACTTTGAAAATAATTAAATAAATTAAATTAATGATATAACATATCATAGGGTTTTAAATACACTACACAACAAGAATAAGTGGTGAATATAATATATATCTCAAGAAATAAAAGTGCGACGAGAAAACCCTTACCTGATGTCTTGTCATTCTACATACACGTTCAAACCTTCTGTTAAAAAAAGTATAAGTTTATTATATATATAAAACATAACCATGTTATTATATATAATACCATATATTATTTTATTGTTATTTTATGTTACCTTTTTATTAACAATTTCATGTTAATGTTATGTTTCGGGTAATAATCGTTTTGTTTATCGTATAGGTCTTGACATGTTATTCTTGATCCACACAGTTAGATCGATGATTTAATTATATTAAGAATGTAAATATAATATAAAAATCATATATATTCAGTTTATAATTATTTATAATCATATATTAAGGATAGAAATATAAAATTCAATACACTGTTTATAGAGACAGTAGGTCATACGTATGCATTAATGTTGTTTCTGTTTTTTGTTTTATTGAAAGAATGAAATTAAATGAAATATATGTATATATATATATTATCATTATATTAGAAATATTATTTCATCTATATAATATATTTTTAATAATAACATATTTAATAATTTTCATTTAAAGTGTGAATGAATCACATTGCTTTGACGAGGTGGTAGTCTAGAAGTCCATAAATGAAGTTATTATATACCCCAAAAAATGAAATAATGAAATTATATGTTACATAATAATTATAGAAGAATAAATAAATCATAAAAATATTATATATCATATAAAATAGTATGTAGATTATTATTCCCAACCTTGACAGGTGGTAATGGAATAATGAATTATATTTGTTCGTGAGGTGGTAGTCCACCATACACATGAAAGATGATTGTGTATCTGATTTGATGGAATTATGTGTGAGTGTAGGTAGTACCCATAACATAACAACATCTTAGTATATTTGAGTATACTGATATTATTATATAATCATGTAATAAGATTAATTTAGGGGATGGATAAATAAATAAAATAAAAGTGCATGTTAAAGGATGTTAAATATTTTTGAGAAACTCCATTTTGTTTTCACCAAAGGGCTTCCATGGTTGGATTTTTTCAAAAAAGTGTGGATTCTAGGATGAAGGTAGTGAATTTGGGAGGAATTTTATAGGATTTTGCTGAGAAAAAAGTCTTTATAGGTTTGAATAAGTGAGGGGTGAGGGGTGAGGGGTGAGTTTTCATTTATAGTAGAGGAGTGGAATTATTATAAATATAAAAAGGAAAACACTATTGAGATGTATCTCATAAATAATGTTCCTCAAATTTTGCTCAGTTTTCTAGAAAATAGAAAATATAGTTGTAATATGTCCATAAAATGTATTTTTTAGAACTTCCAAGGCCATTTATCCTTTTAATAGTATAGTTTTACGAGTAAGTAAACTCGTTTTACCGTGACTGCAGTAATTAATTTTAAATTTTTTAACTAGTATTTTTGGTAAAATAATAATTTGACCATATAATACATTATAAATTATGATTCTTCCAAATATTGAATCCATTTTTCAGAATTAAAATCAATGAAGTTGAATAAATTAATTTAAAATTAATCTAATATACGGGATGAGACCAAGAGTTTTTAAAAAGGAAAATCTCAAAGTTTGAAATATTTTTATATCAAATTTGAAAGTGAAATTAGTTCCAATGACCTATATTAGAGTAATTATTTTATAATTTATCTAATCATACTTTGAAACCAATTTAAAATATAGTTTAACTATAGAAATAAATTAAATGAAAAATCAGTTCTCAATTAAAATTCATTGTTTTTCAATATTCATCAAAAAATGAAACTTCTAAAAAAATACCAAATATTCAACCAAAGTTAATTTTGATATTCCACATTCGAAAATTTGTTTCTTTTGTAAAATCAAAATTATAAAAGTTTCAAAAATTATATTTAAAAAATGTGTTCCATTAAAAGGTGGTAGAATTGACTTTTAGAAAGAATATATATCTTTATGTGTAAAATGGGATTTATCATTATATGTTATCTAAAAAATCATAATATGAAAATTAATTAATTTAATAGTTATATTATATATGTATATATATAATTAAAATAAATTATCAATAGTTTTTTAATCAATTTATTTATGTAAAACATGTTTAATTTCATAAATATAGTTTTCCAGGAAAAGATTTCCTATATTTTCAAAATGGTTTTATTTTCATTTCTAGTTAATTAATCACCAAATAATTATTATTATTTAAATTTTAAAACCATATTTTCATAACTTATTTAATCTTATTCATAACCACTACTCCAATGGCTAGGTGAAAATTATAATAATATTTTAATAATATTATTAATACTACATTATAGTTTGATAAAACTACATCTTCTATGTAAGGAAAGCTATCAACGAAACATTGCATTGTGTTTAACATATGTCCATCATAGTTTTGTTTTTACCAAAAGATAATATAAATGTTACATATAGTGTAAACATATATTTGTGTTGTGTGAAACATAAATGAAACTTAGAGATGTCATATAACACAATCTATATTTATTGTTGCCTAAAATTCAACATATGGAAAATTTTAAATTAATTTTAAAAAAACCAGAAAATCATTGAGTGTTGTATTATACCACCTTAAAATGAAATTCACCCTTGAATTTTTTTATCAATAGTTGAAAACATTAATTTTAATTTCATAGAAACCCACATCATAAAAAATTAATACTAAAACATCCTTTTAAAAAAGAGTGATGGATCCATAACGGTCACCCAAAGTAAATCATAACTAGGTTTCCATATAGGAGAACATTGGTGGATAGAGAAAAAATGGACGTTGAAGATAAATCTTACTATCATGTTCCAATGGAGAGTGATAGATAAAATTTTTTGGAGAAAGTTAAGGAGAAAAAATCTATAAAGAAAAGAGGCTTGAGAAAGGTCATTGATATCATCATAAATGATGATAACATGATAACTATTTATTTCAGGACCCTATTTCTATAGTTGAATAATTTTCACAAGGAGATATAATTACTTTATTTCATTCAATTTCATATTATCAATCCCACCATTTGGTTGTGTATGGACCAATTTTAATTACATCTCTTACTCTATAAATTAATGTGAATTTTTTATGCTTAAATCAGTAATGGATCATAAGATCCATATATAGAATGATTAGTCATTCAATCTATCTTATGTTATCATCAAATCTAAAATTTTATCACAAGTTATCCAATATTCATAAATCCTCATATGGGGAGATAATACATTAATCTCTAAAACATCAACCGAAGTTTAACTTAAACCATTCCAAAAATGGAAAACCTATTAACCCTTTTGAAATATGAAATTCCAAAACTTCTAAAATAAGGTCACTAAATTTCTCAAAATTAACTTAACATTGATACCCCATATAACATAAAGTATCTCTTATTTTTCACATATCATACAAGTGAATACCTTTATCATGTGTTCTCTTGAAACACGGTAATAACCTGAATTACCATAAATCCTTATTGAAAATATTAACTCTTTCTTATTCCAATGATTATTAGATAAATTCAAAAATTTCATAAACATCTTCCATGATACCATAAACCACTTTTTCAACAAATAAATAATTAGTTCCATGGTAATAAGTACTATACAATTTATATTACTTGTATCAATCATCTCTTTATCCAAGATAAACACAATTTTATGAACATCAGGAACACATTAAGGGTCCCCATTCCACAATCAAAATATCACATTTCTATTAAATCACTTTTCCATGTCATTAGGACCATTTAATATATCCTATTAAATAATTAATGAAAAACTTATACTAACGATATTCGGTTGTTTTATGATTCTTATAACATAATAAATGAATTGCAAAACATATAAAATTAAATCATCCAACTTTATTATTAAACCATTACTCAGGCTTCATCATATTATTCCTTAATACCACATTCCTAGAATATGAAATATGAATCATGTTTTAAAGTTCCTGAAGCTCAATCTAATCGTGATTCTTATGTTTAATGTAAAAAATAATGCTAGAACATTACATACCTTTCATAGGTCATTTGCAGTCTCATTATCTTCATCATTATAACCAATACCCATACCACCTTATATATTCTCTTCATGAGATTTTCACATAGGAAATCTATTTTCATAGTTCCCATACATTCCACATCTAAAATATTCAATTTTTACCCAAATTATTCTAGTTCCTACTATTGACTATGTAACATCCCTCCCTTTATCGTTCTCTTGATATGGAAGTAAGATGTTACTAGGCCTTAGGCGACATCCCCAAGGTGACAAAGGTTGTCAATAAATGCTAAAGGGCTTCATAAAACATGTTGGGGATGATTTTCCCTTGAAGAATGAATCAACCAACTAAAAGTTTATAACCAAACATACCAATATATGATTCATGATAAAGATGAAATATGACTCAAAATTTCATATATCAAAATCATACTACAATAAAGAAACACAATGGAAGACTAAAATACCATAGTAAACAGTAGAAGACTACTGGACCAACAAAACTAAAAGGCAACCAACAACAAATCGAAGCTCTAGACATACTCCATGCTCCATCTCCACAAAACCACCCATGTATCATTATGTAGTGCTAAAGATCTCTGATACATTACCTTTTTTAAAGTCTCGGTAGATGACATCTAAAAATCACCAAAGTGCCAAAGCATGGGTGGGTACTAAAACTCAGAAGACTTTCCCCAATGACTTTCTAACGCATGCCACAAGGATAGAAGAGTTAAAAAAATTATAAAATTGTTTTATAAAAAATACAAAAAAGTTGATAACTAAATATAAACAAGTTCTAAAATAGTTTATAACTTAATATAAACCAGCACTATATCAATAAATTTTCCAGAAAAATATATTTTCATAAAAACAACCAAATATTGCCTTAAAACAATTTCATAAGTTTGATTTGGCATAACCATTACATTTCACATATCCACACCACAAACAATGAAAGTATCATTATGAAAGTTACATAATAATGAGTGATTTCTCGTCAATCTACCAAGTCATCACAATGTAATTTTATCCTATATCCCATTACAACTTTGGAACTGAGCACACGTTCATATTTTAACCACGCCTCATAAATGCAATATGAACATACACACCAAGTACACCCAAAAACCTAGTAAATACCAACATACCAAAACCATTTCAATATAAAAATATTTTTATTGAAACCCCTTTTTCCAAAATACCATTTCAAAATTTCATAAAATCCATTCTTTAAAACTAACATTTTAAAATCATGAAATCAAATCACTTTGCACAATAAATCTTCATAATTCCACAATTTCACTAAAAACCATAAATTTTCACTAAAGAGGATTCATATGATGCTTTTCACCAAGATATCACAATCAATTTCAATCGACTAAATCAATTTGAAACTAATACAATCAATTTTATCTATAGGAGTCAAGATTTTATCCAACTACCTCAAGAGTTTTGGTGAAAATGATAAATGACATAAAAAAAGTCACAAAAAAGGGTAGAACCACCACAGACCCACCTTAAATCACTTCCCCTATCAAGAAAAAAATCCAAATCTAATAATATTTTTAATCCAAACCCTTATATCTACCCACAGTGGTCATAAATCTAGTAAATCAAGGGAAGGAGAAAAGTATATCTATGAAAAACACCGAGAATAAACAAGAACAGGGACTTACTTTGAGAATCAAGTTTCAACGCACCAAGAAAATGCTCCAAATTGATTCCAATTCACTTGGGAGAGGTTCTCCAACCTTTGAGAGATCAAAATAAAAAGTTAGGGATATTTTGGGAAAAAATTGTGTTAGTGGGTAATATGAGGATGATCCACTTTTTAAGGATTTAACATTGACCCGCCCATGGTTTAGACACACAGTTAGAAAAACCATGTGCTAATTGTGCTCCTATTTCTATCTTAAGAAAGACCTCACACAGTTAGTGTACACAGCTTCCAAACTATGCATCGACCATTCCAAATCTCTTTTTCCAACATTTACACCACACTATATGGTTTCTCCTAGGCTTACTCATAGTTTGGACAAACCCAAGAAATCCCATGTGCCTCCCATTTTTTCCCTGAAACACTATGTATTATTACTTGAAAGTGATGAATTGTTTCCACAAACCATGAACCACCTTTGAACCTATAAAAAATCCCAAAAACATGTTGAAAGTTATCAAAACTCTCTCAATCATCATTATTATACTAGATATACATATAAATTATATATAAATTGATAAATAATAGAAACAGGGGCTGCTATATTCTCCCCACCATTGGTATTTCCATCCCCATAAAGTAGAAAACCATCACCTCCCTGAAAGAGTTCTAGTAATTTATCTTTCATTTCCTTCTCATGTTCCAAAGTCTCTTCTTGAATCTGACCATGTTTCCACCAAACCCACACAAGGTAGATTTTTTTTTCATGCAAGACTTTGTATTTATTATCCACAATCTATAACGGGATATGTACGAACAAATCATCCGACTCTAGGTCAACATGAACCCATTGGATCACACGGTCTGGATTAGGATGGTACTTTTTCAATTGTGCTACATAGAACACATTATGTATCACACAAACCATGGTGGAAATGCTAACTGATATTCCACCTCTCTAACCCATTCTAGTATCTCAAAAGGGTCTATGTATCAAAGAGATAACTTTCCCTTCTTTCCAAAACATCGATGTCCAATCCTTAGAGAGATCCTCAAGATCACATGGTCACTCACCACAAATGAAAACGGCCATCGATGATGATCTTTATATAATTTCTCAAAACTTTTCACTATCTCCATCCTCTTTATGATCAACTGAATTTTCTTCATTGTTTTGTTAGACTATGCTCGGCCCAATTAGTGATGTCTCACTTGTTTCTACCCAAAAAATTAGAAAATAACAAGGGTGATCATAAAACACTTAAAACATAGACATATGTATCGAGGCGTGCTAGTTGTTGTTATATGAGATTTCCACTAAGGGTATGTTCTCTTCCCATGAACCAAAAAAATCCATTACGCAATCCCGAAACATGTCCTACAATTTATGTATCATACTTTCAAATTTCTTATCTGTATGAGGGTGATATATCATACACAAAGTCAAATGAGTCCCAAGGTATTTCTATAAGGATTTCTAGAAATGATATGTGAACCTTATATCTTTTTCTGATTCGATTAAAACCGGTATGCCATTTCTCTTTACCACTTCTTGGATATAGATTTTTGAGAGATCATCCCCAATATGAGTTTCACGAATATGTATTAAATGAGATGAATTTTTGATCCTATCCACTATCCCCTATATAAAATCATGTCTCCAAAACATTATTTGGATACATATAAAATATCTATCACTATATACTCCCATTTTCAAATTGGAATACGTAAATAATGCAGCATACCTACTGGTCACCGATGTTATTCCTTAACTTCCATACAAGCTATGCTTCTGGAAACGAACTCAGCCACTCTTCTTTTCATGCCACTCCACCATAATTACACCTTCAACACCTTATACATCTTATGTATTCCTAGATGAACATCTCATCTCAAATGGTGGTAATCATGAAAGAAGTTGATCCTAACAAACAATATGTACAAACATCTGATTGTATAACCACAACACTACACTCTCATCCAACCGACAACCCTCAATGGTCTTTCCACCATGGAGTTTTTAACTCATTGCAACACAGTCTACATTAGATTTCTATTCCTCAATTACAATCTTTACCAAATAAGAAATAAGTGAAAATATATAGAAAACTACAATATCACCTTGGTATTTACATTCCTCATTCATGTTTCCTAGGACCTACATCAACTACCACTCATCTGAGTCTTTTTTTTCTAACTGAGCATATGAGTTTATGCTTAATGCATATGCCACCATGTTTCCTTTTCCTGGTGAATACATCAAGTCAAAGTCAAACATTTGGAGATACTCCATCCATATTATTTTCCCCATATTCAAATCCCATTGTGAGAAAATATGTTTCAAACTCTTATGGTCCATGAACACAGTAAATTTCTCTCCAAATAGACAATTATGCCAAGTCTTCAAGGCCTATAAAACTGCAGCTAACTCAAAATAATTTTTTAGGTAGTTTTTCTCATGAACTCTTAGTTACCTTTATCCATAAGCCACAATATGGTATCCTTGCATGAGAATACACCCCAACCCAAATTTTGAAGCATCATAATACACCACATACCCCTATCTTGATTCTAAAAATATTAAGATAGGTGCTGATGTAAGATGAACTTTCAACTCATGGAAAGATTTATGGCACTCCTCAATCCATTGGAATGGAGCATTCCTCTTTTTCAAAGCTATAAAAGGTGAATCTAGCCATGATAATCCATGCACAAAGCATCAGTAATATCTATCTAAACTAAGGAAACTATAAATTTCAAATATGTTCCTCAGTGGTTACAAAGAGATAACAACTTCTATATTCTATGAATTGACTAAAACACCTATTTTTGAGATTACTTGTCCATTAATGTATACATATTGTATCCAAAAATAAAACTTTGATAATTTGGCATACAAATGGTGATCTCTCAATATTTCGAACACTCTTGATAAGTTTTTCTCTTTCTCAACTATTGTCTTTGAATACACCAATATGTCATCAACAAATACCACTACAAAATAATCCAGATTTCATTGAAATATCTGATTCATCAATTCCATAAATATTACTAGTGAATTACTAAGACCAAAAAAAAATACCACATATTAATAATGGGAACATCTTACACTGAAAGCTATCTTCAGAAAATCCTCCTTCTAAACTCACAATTGGTAATATCCTGATTTCATATTATTTTTGTAGAACCACTAATCTCCATTTAATTGATCAATAATATCATCAATTCATGGATATAGATACCTATTATTTATCGTAACTTTGTTAATATTATGATAATACACACACAAACTTATAGTTACGTCATCTTTATCCATGAACAAGACTGGTGCTACCCACACAGACGTGCTCTGTTGAATGAAACCCTTGATTTCTAGCTCTTCCAACTACACATTTAGTTCCTTTAATTATGTTGTTTCCATTTGATAAGATAAAAGTGAGATAGGATCGGTACCCAGAAGGAGATCAATCGTAAACTCCACTTCTTTTAACAGTGGTAACCCTATGACGTTCTTGGTAAAATCATCTATGAATTTATCCATAGATTCTATGAAACTTCACCCTTTTATAGAATCCATCAATTCCAAAGTCAACACCCCTAACTATTAATAGATCATTCCCACTACTGGTGCCAACAAGACCATTCCCCCTATCTTTTCAATTCTTTATCCTCTAAAGATTTTCTTGGCACCGTCCTCAGTCAATAAACTAATTATTCTACTACAACATTTGATGTTATCCTTGAAAAGTTTCAACCAATCCATACTTAGGATTTCATCATAGACATCCATATATAACACAGAGAAGTCCCATTTCAGCTCAATTCTATCAATTGTTATATAACATGCTCTACACAGAAAGGATCAACATTCTCTTTGACCTAGAGGAGTTTGAATTTTTATCACATAAGGATCCATATCATGTTTTAAACTTATAAAATCAATAGCACAAGATGTAATTAAGGAATTTAATGAACTAGTACTAAATAGAACATTCACAAGGGTATAATTCAAAATAATTGTACCACTCATCATAGATGATCTAATATGATCATCCACAATCACCTTCTCAACTCCGTATAATTTCTTAGTCACTGCACTTTACTCCTTTTTTATTGGATGATATTTCCATTACTGAGGAGTCATGGTATTCCTATAATCATCATCAATATCTCAACTCTGTAAATGAGAATGATTCTACTACCCTCACCCTGTCGAAGCATACACCGCCTATGACACTTGAGAAGTGTCTTGAGCACCTGACCTTGGAACACTATGACAATAGAACTTAAGATATACCATCTTGTTTCAATTATACCATGATATTGGTGGAAATGTACTCAATCATTTCATGTGGTCTAATTGAACACATTGGAAACATCCTTCTTTTATCATGGGTCATGGAGTATGATTCACTAACCCATTTGTCGGATTTTGATTCCCACTCCCACCCTATAAGTAGGTGTCTCTCTTCTGCTTTCTCCTAGTATTAGATTTCCCACTAGTTCCCATGGGTATCTACATACTTCCTCATCCAATAGCTCATGATATGTCCCTTTCAGCCACCATCTCTCTATTAACCATTTCTGTATAGTTATTAATATAGAGAATGGAAATCTTCAAAGTAAATCTACCACCTTAGTCCCGATTTAAAAATTTCTTCCTTAAAGGCCACACTAGCAAAAAATTCAGATGAAAATTTTACTAAATTCATTATTTTAGCTGCACACACTATGAAAGAAAGATTTTCCTTATTTAGGCTGGATAATTATACCATTATATGAATCTTTAATGTGTGAGGATACAAAAATTTGTAAAACAATTCCTCAAAATCCTCCCAACAAAGGACTTGATCCACTTTAGCCTACACTACTAGTTCACACCACCAGCATTTTAGATTCTCAATCATATATGTTTCCATCATAACTTTTATCTCTACTGGTGTACCCATGAAATTTAATATATGGTTCATCCTATTTAACCATTCCTATGATCCTTCTAGTTCAAAATCACCCCATAAGATGTGCGTATTATTCTTCTATAATTAGAAAAAATGATCCACTTACCTTGGATCATCCCTCTAGTTCCATTTGTCCACAAATTAAAATGATTGGATGATACTCTGAACCAACTATTGGTTCACTTGTAGCTCTGGTGTGACCACATTATCTATAGCTTCTTCTAGTTGATTTCTACGACTCCTATCAGGTTCCATTTTATATAAGAAAAAAAACACCATAAGTCCCACTCTCTAGCAACTAAAGTCTTAGAATTTCAAAATCTATCAGATCAACTATCACAAAATTTATTTAAAAATTAACCTTCTCCACGTTCATCCTTTTTCTAAACATTCAAATTGTTTTTAAAAACTATTTTCAAGATACCAAACTCATTCTCTTTTTCAAAATATTTCATTTGAAAAAAACTTTCAACAATTTTCAAGAATCTGTACTTTTGCACCAAATCATAAATCATTACTCATAATGGGAAGTAATTCATATAAAATGTGTTTCATTCTTGTCTCACTAGCTAAACCCATGACAATAAGATTCCAAAATCCTATAAGTGTCTCCAAAACACTTATGTACCCAACTCCTTGGAAACTTTATTTTTAGCATAAAAAAGTTTAGCTATGTATTTTGATGCTCTACATTACAAGTAACAACAATCCTACCCATTTCTATGATACAACCCCAAGGAATGGACAAGAATGAATTCAACTCCAAACAAAGAAAACTGATGACAACTTGTTCCAAAATTAAAGGAACAAGATAATTCCATTTATCTCAAACATGCTTTTCGACTGAAAAAAACTAATACCATTTATCTCAAATAGGATTTTTGATAGAAAAAAATTGATACCATTTGAAACATCCCTCCCCTTATCATTGTCTTGAGAGGGTGGTGAGATGTTACTAGGCCTGAAATGACATCCTCATGGCCCCAAAGGCTAGAAATAAATGCTGAAGGGCTTTATTAAATAGTTGGGGGATTATTTTCCCTTAAATAATAAAATAACCAAATAAAAATTCTTAACAAAACATACCACTATATGATGCATGATAACCATAAAATATTACTCAAAATTTAATATATCCAAATCATACTACAAACAAGAACCACATTGGAAGACAATGTTAATAGAGTAAACTACGGAAGAATACAAGACCAACAAAACTAAAAGAAAACCAAAAACTCCAAGCTCCAAACATGCTCCATGATCTATCTCCAAAAAATCTCCCAAGTATCACAATTTAGTTCTAAATATGTGTGATACTTTAACTTTTCCCATTTCTCGATATATGATATCTATAAAAGCACTAATGTTCCAAAGTAGGGGTGAGTATTAAAACTCAGAAGCATTTTCCCAATGACTTACCTACTCACACAGCTAGGATATAAGAGTTAGAAACATATATATATAATTTTTTATATAATAGAATTTCCAAAATATTTGATTAATAAATATAAAAAAGTTATAAAATAGTTTATAACCAAATATCAACCAGCATTATATCAACCAAATTTCTAGCAACAAATATTTGCAAGAAAACAACCAAACAATTCCTTAAAACCATTTCACAAGTTTCTTTTGTCATAGCAATTCCATTTCACATATCCACCCCACCAAACATTAATGTATTGTTATTATCATTCCATAATCATGATTGATCACTAGTAAATCTACAAATTCATCACAATGTAATTCTATTCCTTTTGCTATTACACTTTTAGAACTGAGCACAATGTCATATTTCAACCAAGCCTTGTAAATGCAATATAAAAACACACACCAAGTATGCCCAAAAACGATGTCAATAATAACATGACAAAACCATTTCAATAAAAAAATATTTTTATTGAAAATCCATTTTTCCAATAATCTATTTCAAAATTACATAAAATCTATATTTTAAAACAAACATTTTAAAATCAAGATACAAAATCACTTTTCACAACAAATATCCACAATTTCATAATTTCACCAAAAACAATAAATCATCACTAAATAATATTTATATCATTCTTTACACTAGGATATTACAATCAATTTCAATACATTAAACCAATTTTAAACTAATCTAAACAATTATTGGAAGAAGAGTCAAGAGTGAAGCCACATACCTTGAGAGTTTTGGTGAAAATGATAAACGACAAAAAAAATGTCACCAAAAATGGGTTGAACCTCTATATACCTCCCTTATATCTCTTACACTATCTAGAACCAACATGAATATAATTATATTTCACATACATAGCATTAGATCTTCCCATAATGGGTGTAGATCTAAAAAACTGAGGGAAGGAGCGAAGTATATCTAAGAAAAACACCAAGAACAATCAAGAATGATGACTTACTGTGAGAATCGGGCTTTAACACACCAAGGAAAGGTTCCCGATCGATTCTAATTCCCTGGAGGTTCTCAAACCTTTAAGATACCAAAATCCCAAGTTAGGGCTGTTTTGGGAAAAATGAGTGGGTTGGAGGGTAAAATGAGTGAGATCTACTTTATAAGGATCTAACATTGACCCACACAATTTTTAGTCGCACTATTAGATAAATTTTCCACTAATCGTGATCCTGATTATATCTTAAGAAAGACCTCACATGGTTGGTGCACAAAGCTTCCAAACCATGCACCAATCATGTCAAATCTCTATCAAATATTTTCACCACACTGTATTATTTATACTAGGCTTCCACATGGTTTGGAAAAACCATACACAATACATGCACCTCCCCTTTTTCCTCTAACTCACTGTTCATGGCTACCTACAAGTGTTTCATGGTTTCCACAAATCGTGTACTACCCATGCACCTATAGAAAAGCCCCAAATACACATTAAAAGTTCCCCCAAACTCTTTTAAACTTCACCCTTATAATTTATATACATAAAAATCATAAATAAAGGGTTACATACCATAAATTGAGGGTGCTATAGATGAAAACCTGAAAGAATAGTGTAGAAAAAATTATAATTGTAGAAAACCACATTATCATGATAAATTACTTATATGATACCTAAATCATGACACTTACTTTTAAATCTATGAAACTATAGGCTTATATATAGAGGCAACCCTTTATATATCCTTAGAAATATCCATAGGGACCACATTAATGATTTCTCATCATAGTTTCCAAAGGTTGACTAAACCTTTCCTTTGATACCAACTATAGTGACTCGGGATTAACATACATAGATATTACATAATTTTATATAAATATTCATAATATTAAAAAAGTACATGCCTAAGGACCATAATAGTTTACCGTATTTGGAAACATGGAACACAATATTCTAACATGGTAAAAGATCTTAAATTTTTCCACAAATATCATCCCCTTTAGTACTTCTATTCAAAAACTTTATTTATAACATGGGGAATGGAAACCTAATAAATCATGAACATAGATGCTCAGTAAGGGAAAATAAAGTATATAATTAATCATAATATGGAAATTAGGATATAAGAACATGATAATAACATTTTAAGATCATAACATGCATATCAAAGTTCCTATACATGAGTCACAGTGTAAAGATTGGTAGTTCAAAATTCATGAATCATAAGAGAATCAAGAGCATAATCCATGAGAGTATAATATATTAATAATATATATGTGTTTTGGAATACACATAAACATATAATATCATTCCCTATAAGTCAAGGATTATTTCCAAAACCTATCAGGTCACTTAATGGTGGATACACCTACTCGGTGAGACACATCACCATCCCTAGTCGCAGTTATTTCATTTTAATTAAATGGTTTCACTCCTGAAACCATATTATTAGTACTTTTTCACTCCTAATACCATTTTAATAGTCATGGTTCACTCCCAATACCATATTAGTGGTCAAGTTTCGCTCCCAAGACCATCTTAGTAGTCAAGGTTCACTGCCAAGACCATCTTACTAGTGATGGTTCATTCCTAATACCATCTTAGCGGACAAAGTTGCTTATTGGATCGAGTTCACTCCCCATTCTATCCATTTCTATATCATCTAATATAAATATTTACCCAATTAATTGGAGGTAAACATTCTTCACAACCATCTCATAATGAAATAATACATACATGTGACATAAGATAATAATACATTTATTATATCAAGACCAATAAAAATATATGGGCTTATCAATATCATATAATAACCCTTGAAATGAAAGGGGTTTCATAAACATTTAATCATATCATAACCTATGGAAAAGAGATAGGTTTCATAATAATAGAGTGACCCATGAAAGATAAGCGAGTTTTATAAGAATATCACCCATGAAGGAGAAACAGGTTTCATAAACATATAACCCATGGAAAAGAAATAGATTTCATAAATATCATTCCCACTAAAGATAAACTATTCAGATAAATAATATTAATGGTACCCTTGTATCATATCCTAAGTAAGGCGTGAGTAACACCAATAGATTTCGTATTAGATTAAAATAATTTTGATAGATATTTTAAAAAAATATTGAGAAAAATATATATTCTTTGAAAAAAATTATGTTCATTATTTTCTTTGAAAATAAACTTCTTAAAACAAATAAAGGTTTCTTTTACAATCATTTAAATAACTTATTTAATATAAATCATTTTTGAAATTCGTTTTCATTGAAAATAGATTTGAAAAAATATAATAGAATCTTTAAAATTATTGAAATCGTTTTCTTTAAAAATAACCTTTAAAACATATAACATAAGCTTGAAAGTAATTTCAAAACCTTTTCATTGAAAAAATACTTGAAAATTTATAAAGGAATCTAGAAAAATGTTTGAAAACATTTTCATTAAAAATGTATTTAAAAACTTATAAATGAATATCAAAATCATTTTGAAAACCTTTTCTTTAAAAATTTCTTGGAAAACATAAGAAATAATCTTGATTTTTTTTACACCTTTCATTTTAAAATATCATTAAAAACTTATAGAGTAATCTTGAAAATATTTTGAAATGTTTTTCTTTGAAAATATATTTGAAACTTATAAGAAATATTGAAAAAAATAACAAAAAGTTAAAACATAACACACATTAAAAAGAATTTTCCTTGAAAATGAACTTAAAATATAATCTAAAAAAATTTGAAAACATTTTTAGGAAACATGGTTATTCAATAAAATAAATTTCTGACCACAAATAAAAATAAAGTCATATTTTCTTAAAAACGTTTTTTAAATTATCTTAAGTACCA
The DNA here is from genome assembly GCA_963277665.1 of Viscum album. Lineage (NCBI taxonomy): Eukaryota > Viridiplantae > Streptophyta > Magnoliopsida > Santalales > Viscaceae > Viscum > Viscum album. Next base: position 1,825,110,597 of record OY728161.1, on the reverse strand, counting down.
CATAGTGAAAAAATTGTACCATTAATTTAATATATCAGGAATAATTTTAGAATAATAAATTTTATGATAAATCATGAGATATTGATCATAATATTTCATCAACAGAAGCATAATCATAAACAATTCTGATAAATGATGAGATTATAACAACAAACTCTTACCACTTTAGTAACATTGAATCCTAATACATGTAAAATAATAACATTACATGAAGCTTAAAATATCATGAAAATAAGTATATTCATGATAGAAAATTTTAATTGGAATTATATACACCTTATAAAATAATATAGGTTCATCACATAACATGTTTTGCAAATAAGGAAACTTAAGAAAAAAATAGCTTACAGATTTGGTATCTTTTGAATAATAATACCCCTTGAATGATAGATCATCAAATAGATGAGTTAATAACCTTAAATATAGAGATAATAATAATATAATAAATTTATGGAAATTATATACACCATATAAAATAAATGAGTGATGAATAAGGCATAAGTCTCATAGAAATAAAATTGAGACTATAAATCCACATACTACTTGAGTAGCTTTAGAATCGTGAGATCTGTAAAATAATAACATCAATTGAAACAAAAAATATTATTAAATAAATGAAATTAATTATATAACATGTCAGGTAATTATATACACCACACAATAATAATAAATGAGGAATATAGAATATGTTTCATAAAAATAAAATTGAGACAAAAAACCCCTTACCTTAAGTCTTGAATTTATTATTACAAATTAAAACCTCATTTATAATACATATAAGTTTATTATACATCTAAAAAAATAACCATACTATTATATATAATAACATATATGATTTTATTATGACTTTATATTACCTGTGTATTAATAAATTCATGTTAAATTTAAATTTCGGGTTATAACATCTTTGTTTTTCATATATATTTTGACATGTTATTCTTGATCCTATTACATGTATCATGATTTACTTATTTAAATAATGTAAAATAAAATTTTATGAAAATAATATATATCTATTATATAATTATTTATAATAATCTATAAAATATATAAATATGAAATGGAATAAATCGTTCATTAAGATGGTAGTCCATACGTATACATGAAAATAGTTTACATTTTATTGTCGTATTGTGTGAATGAAATTTAATGAAATACGTATATATATATATTATCATCTTATTATAATTATTATATCATATATATAATAAAAATCTACTAAACTCAACCTTAATAAATTCCATATAATGTGTGAATGAATCACATCGCATTGAGGAGGCGTAGTCCACACATCCACAAAAAAAGTTAACGTATTCCCACAAAATGAAAATAATGAATGTATGTGTTATATAATAACCATATAAGTATAAATAAATCATAATTATATTATATATCATATAAAAAATTAATTCCATCATTATTCACAACCTTTAAATGTGTTAATAGAAGAACGGGCGACATCATGTCGTGAGGTGGTAGTCTGTCGTACACACGAATGATGATTGTGTATCCCATTAGATAGAAGTGTGTGTGAGTGTAGGGAATAAAATTAACCTAAAAAATATTATAATATATATTATACTTATTTTATTATATAATCATGGAATAAGATTAATTTTGGGGGTGGATAATGAAATAAAAAAAGTATTTGTTAAAGGATGGTACCTTTTCTTTTGGATAAATCCTATTGGTTTTCACCAAAGTACCCCCTTGGGTAGCTTTATACCCAAGGTGAGTCCTATATAATGATGTTATTGATGTTTTAATATTCTTTTTATGGGTTTTATCCAATAAAGATTTCTTGATATGTGTGAATAAGGGAGGTGGTGAGTCCCTTTTATAGTGGAGGAGGAGTCGCATTCTTGTAAATATAAAAAAACAAACACTATTGAGAGATGTATCTTAAATAATGTGTCTCAAATAATGTTGTTTTTTGATACATGGGAGGTTTTGGACGAAATATGGATATCAAATTCATTTTGTAAAATTGTTTAGGCCATCTATATTTTTAAGATTAAAGTTTCACCACTAAGTAAAATCATTTCTACCTTAATCACTATAATTAATTGTAATTTCATTCAAAAATATTTTTGGTAAAACAATTTGACCATATTAGACAATATAAATTATTTTTTATTTCAAATATGGAATCCATTTTTCCAAATTCTATTTATATAAGTTCCAAAAATTAGTTTAAAATCAATCCCACATGCAGGATGAGATGACGAGGTTTTAAATTGGAAAAGATCAAAAGATTGAATTGTTTTTATATAAAATTTGAAAGTTAAATTGGTTCCAATGACCTAAATTGGATTATTTTTTTTATAATTTAACTAATTATATTTTAGAATAAATTTACAATAAAATTTATCTATATAAATAAATTATATGAAAAATCATATTTCAACTAAAATTCAATGTTTTTCACTTTTTCATCAAAAAATAAAACTTCTTAGAAAAGTACCAAAAATAAAACTAGTGTAAATTTTGATATAACTATTTCAAAAATTAAGATTATTTTTTAAAATAAAATTATAAATGTGTCAAAATTAGATTTATAATATTTGTTCCATTAAAAGGTGGTAAAATTGTCTTTTAGAAAGAATATATGTCTTTATTTGTAAAATTGTATTTATCCTTATCTCTTTCCTAAAAAACACATAAGATGAATGTTAAATAGTTGATTAAATATAATATATATATCATTCATATCATTTATTATAAGTTTTTAAATTATTTTTTTGATTTAAGACATGTTTAATTACATAAATATAGTTTTACATTAAAAGATTTCTTGTATTTAAAAAAAAGTTCTATTTTTATTTATAGTTAATTTGTCACTAAATAATTCTTATTATATACATGTTTGAACCATGTTTTTATAATTTAATTAATTGTATTCATATCCTCCATTCCAAATTCTTTGTGAGAATTATAATAATATTTTAATGATAATATTTATAGTACATTCTAGTCTGGTAAAACAAGGTCTTGGGTGTAACATAAGATATCGAAGGAAATCAACATTGTTTGTAACACATGCTAAGAATAATGTTGTATGTACAGAAAGCTAATCTAAGGGTTCCATGTAGTGTAAACATATAATGGTTTTGTGTGAAATTCATACCAAACTTAGTGATTTCATATAACAAAATCTATATTCAGTGTTGCATGAAATGGAAAATATCAAAATAATAATAATTTCAAATAAAAAATCATAAAATATCAGGGGGTTACACTATCATTTCATTTGATCTTCTATAATGTAAAAATTATGTAATGGCATGATGATAATGATATCTTGGATGTACTCTATTTTTGTTATTTGACTCTTGGAGTAGGTTCTCTCAAACGAGTGCTACATGGTCCCTTCGAGTAGAAATCCTAGGACGGATTTTGGGTTTTGACTTTACCTTGAGACTCTGTGTCTATGTTGACTATATTTGGATATTCTTATTATATGTGTTTCTGATATATTCCTATTATGATCTAACAATTATTCATGATGTTATGTTCTTAGTTATTTTGGGTGTCCAACTGGGTATTGTTATACTCACACAATTGTGGGCTATTTTCGCACATGTCTTGTCTTATGTAGATCACAAAAAGTTTGATAGATACCTTGAGGGACTAGGACCAGGTAGATCTTATTTATATGAATAGAAAAAGGTTTGGTCATATAGTTTCATTGATAGTAGTCCTTAACCACTTCATAGGATGGACTTGTTTCCAGTTTCATTATGGTGGGAATGTATTTGGCCATTTTATTTCTAGTAATTTTTATCATAATCATATTATGGGATTCTAGATATATGAATGTATAGTTATTGGGAATTTTACATTTCATCATTTTATGGTGTTCGATATGTGTTTGTGTGTATAGATAAATTAGTATAAGGTCACCCATGTGTGTGATATGCCTACTCGGCACGAGTCACCATTCCAAGGCCTTTTGGGGGCAGGCATTGGGTAGTCACAACATGGGACTCTGGAATGGGTTGTGATAGAGTGGAATCAAAGCTGTTGGTTGTGCCATAGGACCAGAGTCTATGATATTGGTTTGGATAAATAGTGTTAGTTGTTTTGAGTTTGGATTTTAGTCCAGGGACTCATGTTTTGGTTTGGTGTCTGACAAATCAATACCACAGGACTCTGACCACCTACCTTTCGACTCAGTGCATATAGGAACCGGTTATAGAGGAAAATTTGTTACACTCATCATATATAAATGGGTTATGGTTTTAATTTTCTTCTTGATCTAGTTCTCTAGATATACTCATTGATTTTTTTATATATTTTCTATTACAGGATTCCTCCATGACATTTTATATCTTGGATTCAGCATTAGGATCTCAAGGATGATCCCCTTGGTGATGAGGCTTTGATATAAGGTCTCGTTTGGGAGGTGTTTCCACCAAGTGGGTCACTAGTCTTACCACCACCTATTGAGTAGAAAATGGTACTAACAATAATAGTAAATGAAGTGTATAGGATGAGAGTTTCATAGGACTTTCAGAAAAAGTAACCCCTTAGGTTTTCATAAAATCCCAACCCATTAAATATTGAGGATATTCTTGAGGTAGTAACACAAGTCTTCCATCTTTTCAGGACACCTGGTGACTAGATAGTGGTCCTAGTATTGAGCCTTCTCTAAGATATTTAGGGAAATGGTGGGGCTTAGTGACTTAGTCGTATGATGAAGAGAATAAATCATGGTAGAAATTCAAGGACCTTTTCAGATAGGATTTCTATCCAACTATGTTTTGGGCTATATACATTCAGTTTCTTCTACAACTTCAGTAGGGTAGTATTAATGTGGATGAGTATTCATTGAATTTAATGATCATCTCTTTTTTACTCGATGTATATTATAAGTGATCAATTATTTTTTTCTTAGACCTTTGAGTAAGGAATACATAGATACATCTGAGCCAGAATAATACCTCTATGAATTCATACTTATGAATGGGAACTAGAGTGTGATTTGGTGGTTGAGAGTTTCTTAGCTGAGCAGGAGTAGACAATTGGTTTTGAAAGTGGGCATAGAGGATATGAGACTTTGGCTGTAGGGATCTGATAAAAAGTATATGGAGTTGGAAAAGTGATACATTTAAATAGGTAATCCCAAGACATAGGGTATATGGTTTAGGGCTCACAGTATGGATATAATTTTCACAAAGAGATGTGATTCTATTCTTGTTATGGCAAGGGATACCTCACACAGGATTGAATGACCTAATATACAGCTAATAGAGAGATGGTGGATGGGATTCCTAAGAAGTGGTATTAGTAGGATAATACAGGTCTTTAGGGGAAGTGGACGTGGAAGAGGAGTTGGGAGAGCCGATATAGGTGGCAGACAATATGAATTGTAAACACCACCACCTGCAGGTGGTCCACATCATGCTTAGGGAGATGGGTCATAAGGGAGAGAGAAACTTTAGTCAATCAAGGTTTATAAACAAGAGGCTCCATGGTTGATGTGTGGTTCGATCTGTGTATTTTATAACTTCTCTCCAATTATTATAGGCATCGGTGAGAGTTATTCCTTTATTGTCACTTATCTAGTTTGAGAGATAGAAATTATAGTTGAGCCTTTGGTTTAAATCTTATGCTTGGAGACTCCTACCATGGGTGACTCAAGGATCACCCACCTCTTATGATATAATGAATTAGATCTTAGAGGTAAGATATAATTTTTTCATCACTTTGTACCATCGATGAAGCCATATAAAATCGTCTTAGGTATTGACGGGTTGTCTATATTTCATGCCTAAGTAGACTATTTTAGGCCTAGGATATGGTGTGTCTACAAAAATGGAACGCAGTTTTCTTTTTTGGTTAAAAAGTAAACCTAGGAAAAGTATGATGGGCCGATGCATAAGAGGGTGAATCCTATTACTCATCAGTTATCTAGAATGATCCTTCGAGTAGTAGATTATATGAGTTTCTAATTTCCTATAGTGGTGGAGGAGTATGATTATGTATTTCTTGAGGATGTTCTATGATTACCTCCCCACTAAGATATACACTTTCATTAACCTACACATCTTTATGACCCTGAAATCTTCACCATTGTATCTAATGTATCCTACATAGCTATACGATTTTGGGGTACTATTGGAGTAATTTCATCAAAAGTGATTTCTCAAACCAAGTGATTCATCCAGAGAAGAACGAGTTGTTTTTTTCAAGAAGTTCTATGGGAAATTGGGTTTTTGTGTGTATAATTTTCATTTAATATATGTGACCCTGAATAAAAAGTATAAACTATCGAGTATAAATGTCATATTTGGTAATTTTATAGTGCCATGATAGTTATCAATTATTGACCTCAGAAAAGGCTATAACCATCTGGGAGTACCGGACAAGGATATACCAAAGAAGGATTTTCGATGTCATTATAGTCACTATGAGTTCTTGGTGATGTTTTTAGTAGAAACAACACCATAGAAATGTTCATGGGACTCATAAAATAGATCATTCACACTTCCTTATTCAGGTTTTTGGGGGCATCATTTATGATATTCTACTGTACTCAGTGTCCAAGGAGGAGTACATGAGACACTTGAGGATAGTTCTATAAAAACTCAAATATCACTAGATTTATGGGAATCTATCAAAGTGTTAGTTTAGGATTCTAGAGGTCCACTTTTTGGGACATGTTATCCCAACATACGGTGTGGCAGTTGACCCATCTACAGTAAAGGTAGTGTTAGCTTTGGAGTCAACCAAGAGTGTTACAAAGGTGTATATCTTCATTAGATTTACCAACTACTATAAGAGATTTATACCTTATTTCTCTAGGAAATAAAATCTCTTAAAATATTTTACCAAAATGGGATGCCTTTCATGGGGATATAGAGGTTCCAATAGGCTTTCTAGGAGTTGAGGTAGATATTGATTAGTTATCCTATCTTGATATTTCTAGGGGAGTTTCTCGAGTACATAGTGCTCTGCAATGTATCAAATACTATTCTTGGTGGTTTTCATATTCATAAGAAGTTTTTTATTACCTATAGTTCATTACATTTGAGAACACATGATCTTCACTACACAGCCCATGATCTAGAGTCAGTATTAGTAATATATTCACTGAAGAGGTGGAAAAACTTCCTAATGGGAAAGAGGTTTATCATATATTCTAGCCATAAGAATCTCAAGTATATCATCTCTCTAAAGTATCTTAACATCGGAAAGAATTTATGTCTATTTTTCCTCCAAGATTATGACTTCTAGATTTTCTATACTATTAGAAAAGGGAATGTGGTATCAAATTCTCTTGGAAAAGATCATGTTCGCAGTTTCTAAGAGAGGCATTGAAGCAGTTGGCCTCATTACAATTATAATTTTTTTTGGGGATTCAAAAGCTTACTTATAGTCAACGGTTGTTAAATTTATAATTTTATAGTGATTCCAATAGTCATATCTTCAAAATACTAATTGTGAGACCATTGTAGAGACCCGTAGCCTGACGTACATTGACTTTACATTACTTTTGCGGAATACTTAGTACATAACAAAAAACACACACACAAGGATCGTAATAGTTTAGTGTCTTTGGAAACTCGGAACGTAATCTTCTAATCGTGGTGAAAGATCTTCAATATCTCCCATAAAGATCTTCCCTTTTTTTTACCTAAAACCTTTCTTTATATCCTGGGGAAAAGAAAACATAAAAGGGTGAGCTCAAATGCTCATTAAGGGTAAACAAAAGAAATATCAATCACATCATATTCATAAGAACTTAACATTTTGGAAATCATAACCTGTAAAAGAGAGCATAATTTCATAACTTGGGATAAATCATGGAAGAGAAATGTAATCACAATAATCATAACTTAAAACATGAAACTTTGTGGCATTCACACATAATCATATAGAATCATTTCTTGTTAGTCAAGACTCATTGCCAAGACTATCTTAGTGGACAAAGTCCCTTTCTGAATCGAGTAACCCTCGTTTCAGTCCTTTTTCACTGAACCGGTATAACCTACCGTTCCAGCCCTGTCTATCTCATGAGATATAAAATCATTACCCAATGCATTGGAGGGAGATATAGGTCCCACTCATCTTATAATGAATCCTTTCTTATGTGTGCCACATAATCATAAAGCATACATCATCGCATAACACATGTAACAAAAATGGGATTCTTGAAACATCATGACATCATAAATCAATTCATATAAGATAAAGGAATTCATAAAAATAATTCCATCACAACATGAACAAATCAATTTAATAATAGGGATAAAAACAGAACCCTTTATTATCTTAGATGGAAAATAATTTTGATAAAACACTTGAACTCCATTCTTGGGAAAAATATCCTTTCTTCTTCAAAAACATTTTTCCTTTCATAACATGTCATACAACTTTAAAATAAAAGAAGTTGATTAAAAATAAACTTGAAAACTTGTAAAGGAAGCTTCTTGGGAACAATGTTTTAAAAATCCATTCATGCCTTATAAGTTAAAAAAAACATTCTTTGTACTTTTGTCGGAAAAGTCAAAAAGTACCTCGTACGAAAAACGACAAAAGATTCCTTTCATATCCTTTACTAAAAACTCAACGAAGGGTAAAATTGGAATTAAACAATTGTAGGTGGATGGAAATAATATTACATATTGAGTAAAAATGGATGTGGATGATAAAATACACCCCAGTAAATACCAAAGTATAAACAATCTCAGATAAAAATGAGATTGTGATATTTACCTTACCTTAGGTCCGATTTGCTTTGTTCGTGTCCGATGCTCCTGTATAATGGTTTAAATAATGTTATTGACTTATTACAGAATCATATTCATTGTTATGATATCATATATGGTTCACTTATGACATTATATTACCCGTTCTTTTGTAAATTCCATGTTAAAGAAGCGTTTTGGGTAAAATCGTTTCATTTATCTTAGGTGTTTTGACTTGTTGTTATTGACATCACTATTACTTATATCATGATTTACTTACTTCCAGAATATAAAATATGATTTATATATATCATATATATTCAGTATATATATATATATAATTGATATATAAATGAAATGAAAAACACCGTTCATGGAGACGATAGTCCGTACGTACGCATGAACGCTGTTTTCCTTTCCCTATTGTCTTGAATGGAAGTAAGTAGATGACATAAATATATATATATACATAAATCTAGTAGCTTTATAATGTCATATATTTCATTATTATTTCTTATATATACTTTATAATCATTCTTAAATGGTTAACATAGAGAATGAATCTCATCGCGTCGTGGAGACGGTAGTCCGTACGTACGCACGAGCGATGATATCATTTTCATAAATATTGAATTGAATCGGAGTGGATTATACAATATATCAGAATAAATATGATGTTGTAATAACTATGTATAGTTATTCTTTACACCATTATACCCATCCATGTAAGGTGGTGGTGGAAAATAGATTACACCACGGTGTGGAGACGGTATTCCGTACGTACGCACGCGCGGTGATTTCTTTTTCCGTAGGATAGATAGATGGTGAAATAGGGTTGTTTCATACTTATAATAACATATCAGTATATGAGTGATACTGATGTTATTACTTCATAATGAAACAACCTAAGAAGAAGAAGTGGAAGAAGAAATAAAGATGAAAGAATTGGTAACGGTAATTACCTCTTCTTTGAAGCGCCTCTTTGAGACCTCCTCTTAGGGCACTAAAATTGGTCTTTGAGGAAGACCAGAACCTCTAGGATGTTTCTAGGGAAGTGTATAAGGGAAAATGGCAGGGGTTGGCCGAGCTTGAGTGCTCAAATTGGTGTGAGGAGGAGGGGGAGGAGGTGTCCTTTTATAGGGGAGGAGAGGGGCACCTTAGGAATATCTCAAAATATTATTTTATATTAAAGTCAAAATCGGTTTATAATGGTTCCAAAGGGTCTTATTTCGAAGCTAAAGTGGGGATGGGTCGAAATCCTATCAACCAATAGAATTTAGACAAGTTTAGGATATTATTTTAACCTTATCAATTAGATTTAACTCTAAGTTAAATAATTTAACTTTTACCATGTCTTTTTGTTTTCTTTCACTATATGGTTAATAAACTTACTATAACATGCCAAACGAACCCCAAATTGTTTATTATTAATATATATATCCTTATCTAAGTCATTTGGCCGAACCTTAGATTTTTAGGAATACAATAACAATTAATAATATAATATTTGATTTAAAAACTATTTTGTGTCAATTTTGACACTATTTGATATATGATTTTTGTGAGAGTCATAACAGAATTAAATTTTCGAACCAAGTTGATTAAATCAACATTAATATATCATAGTAACCTATAAAATTAGTGTAATTCATAAAAAATCTCAAATTACATTTATTTTTGTGTTTATAATATCAATTATGTCAATATTTCATTAATAAGATAATTACTGCATCATCGTTGTTTCATAAATAAATTAAATTATTTTATGTCTAAAAATTACAAATAAAATACCATCATGTAGGAAATCTTTTTAGCTTTCTAATGAATATTTACAATCGAATTTATCGTATGTATAACCCCATATTAAAAAGGATTTACTTATTAAACTTTGATTTTAACTATTTTAACCTTTCTTTAAATAAATTAATAATAAATGTCCTAATCTAATCCAAGTGGGCCTAAATGGTCATATTTTATTCCTAAGTTTGTTTTTGGTCGAATTACACTTGTCCAATAGAATTAGGACATGTGTTAGGGTAATAGTAATATCATATTTACCCTTAGTTACCCTATTTACTATTAACCGCGGTAAAAAAAGTAAAAAGTTACTATTCACCAAAAAATTATTTTCATCTCATTGATCCACATTTTAGTCCTTGATATTAACCGTGTCTCTCAAATTTTCGAAATTCCATTCACAGAAGCGGTAAAATTAAGTTTTATGAAAAATTCAGTTTTTTTAACTACCACTTAGTAGTTTCACTATTCATCAAAAATTGATGTTTTTCAGAACAATGCCAAAATTTCATCCTAAGCTATATTTTATATTCCGAATTCAAAAATAAAGTCTATTTTAACAAATTCATAACATAGAAGTTTCATTAATTATTTTTATAATTAAATCCCGCTGTTAAAACAAATAGCGTGTTTTTAAGAAACAATATCTATCAAAAGATTGACTCTTGATTATGTCTGGTTTAAATGTGAAATTACAACCAATGACCAACATTGTATTAAATTGTAAAAATATATTCTAAATATACTTTAAAACTACTCCAATTAATAATTTATTACTATTAATTATTTTGATTAAAAAAGTTGTTTTTTAATTATAATTTAGTAATTTTCACTATTCATCAGAATATGAAAGTTATCCGAAATGTACCAAAATTTCACCTTAGGCTAAATTCGATACTCCGAATCCAAAAATGAAGTTCATTTTGAAAAATAAGATTTACAGAATTTTAAAAAGTGGTTATTACTATTCATACCGGCTAGTTTTAATAACATTTTAATAGCATATCGTTGTTTAGTGAAACTCGGTATTGCGTATTACACACGCTATCGAGGAAGGTCGCGATTGCGTGTAATGCAAGGCAAGTCAAGGATGCGTGTTGTGCAAGATCCTTTTGGTGTAGCGTACAACACAAGACATTAATAAAATTAAAAAGAATATTCTTTATAAAATCTTGGGCTGTTACAACCATACATACTCATATATCTACCTAACATGCTCTTGAAGGATTTTCAAAACATGGGGATCATCTCTTTATTTTTAGAGGATAGATGGTGGTACTGGTGATGTTACAGGAGGTGTTTATGATGTAGTTTCAAACATCTCCCATAATTGTACATCTAGGTGTAGAGAATATGTACTTAGACCTACAGTGTCAGTTTCTCTGGGAAGGTATGAATAAGGCAGTTGAAGAGTTTGTCTATCGATTCCTTACTTTTCAATAATTGAAGGCTAATCACCATCTTCTAGAGGTTTTATCTCAACCCCTTTTGGTTCTAGAGTGGAATTATGATGGGATGTCCATCAAATTCATGATAGAATTACCACATACATCTTGGTGACACAATTCCATTTGAGTGATCATAGTCTAGATCACTAAATCTACTCACTTCCTATAAATTCAATATAAGATTTTAGTAGAGAAAATGGGATGCCTCTATGTGAAGGAGATAGTCAGACACCATAGAGTTACCTCAATTACAATTTCATATTGTGATACTTGATTCATGTCATGATTATAAAGAGGATTGAAGGGGGATCTTTTGGACTTAGTTTCATTTGATCACATCATTTCATCACTAGAAAAATTTCCAGATTAAGCATACCATTCAAGTATTTGAAGACATGTTGAGGGATTTCATGTTGAACTTTGGTCATGGTTTGAAGGATCACCAACCATTAGTGGGTTTTTTCATACATCAAGGGCTATCATTTCAATGATGATATGGTTCCATTTATTTCCTTCTATAAGTGAATCCACATGTCACCCCTTTACTATACTTCTAGAGAAGTGCAAGCACTTATGGGCCAAAAGTATTTGTGATCCACTACAAAGAAGGTGCATATCATCTAATATAATATGAGGAATGCAAAAATATACCATAAGTCTTATACAGTCTGATGACGCAGGCCTTTCGAGTTTGAGAAGGGAGGCCATGTTTTCTTGAGGGTGACACCTCAACATGGATTTTGTAAGTTTGATCATAGTGGAAAGATATATTCATTATTTATTGTCCCTTTCTAGGTAATACATATATTTGTCAAATTGGATTAACTCTTAGCTCTACAACCGTATCTAGACTATGTACATGATGTTTTCCACATGTCGTAGATGATTAGGTATGTGCATGATCAGTCACATGTTAAAGAATGGGGTGAGAAAGATATTAATTGTGGATCTACATTTTTAAAGTACTTGGTAAAGATAGAGTACTAGTGAGAGAGGATACTCCATGGGAAAATGATTCCTTTAGTTTCGTTTATTGGAAACATTGGAATCATCAGGAGATTACCTAGGAGCAGGAGACCCAAATGTGTCCTCAATACCCAAATCTATTTATGTAATCATTATTTTTTATTCTAGTATAAAAATCCCCAAGGTGTTAATAATGTAAAGGGATTTATTTTTTCATGTATTACTTTGGAATATTGTCTAGATTATTCATACATCTTGGTCCTAATACAGAGTAAGATTTGGAGGCCCAGTGTGCTTGGAATTTTTTTTTAAAATATGTTAAATATATTTAATATCATGTGTGTGTAGTTTTCTTTTAATAGTGGAATAACTCATTAATGGATTATTAAATCATAAATTTGATTCCACTGTTGAGTAATAAGTGTGGGTTTAACCCTAGGCATGACATAACCTTTGTCAGCGTTAGGTTTTCCCTAAAGTTCAGTCACAAGTGTATAAATAAAAAATATTTATTTATTTATTTTATTTAAAATGACACAAATATAGAATATATTTTTATAAATATTATGAAATGGGTAATATTCATATTTAGTTTCATAACCCTTCAAATTGAGATAGACTGTTGAATGAGATCTTGGAAGATAACATCAAATTAGATCACAATCAAGGATCGATGTGCCAATGGAACATGTGTATCTCACCAACAATAGTTATGTGTGATCATTATTAACCCACGATTGATCCAAATAAAGGTAAAGTGTTTTTATTATGTGTAGTTTCCCTGTTTTCTTATCTTATGATGAATTGGGTTCATTCGACCAATGGATTAATTTTAGGTTTGATCATATTGAGGGTGGGGAATTATTTTCAGGGGAGTTTTTTAGAAATTGATTATTTTATTGTAGATATTATTTTATAATTATAAAAAAAATAGGTCAAGGATAATTTGAACACATCCATGGTTCATATATATTTTTCATGTTTCTTCGTTTTATCCTTCCATGACTCCTACATTCATCATCAGTGTTTCGTTTAACTGAGGGTTTGATTAAATTATCAAGAAATCAATTGTCACACACTATTTTCATGGAATAATATATTGATATTGAATATCTGAGATCATTATTATGTGTGTATCATTTTATGATAGTAAATATAGGGGATCAGTTAGGATTTGGGGTCACTAGTCGTGGTTTTATCATGTGATAGTAGAGTGTTTTGCGGTCGGAGTTTACCTATGCGATTTTGTGACTGGATTCGATGAGTGGCAATAGTGAGGCTCATTAAGACAAGTTACTCAACCTCTAGAAAGATTATGGTCATAAGAAATGTTGAATTAGTGGATAAGGATGTAGAGGATGAACCTATGGGTTTTATGAAACTGGGAGTTACATTACATGTAATCCAAATATTACATGATGTGTGGGACCCACATGTGCAGCGCTAGAGACTTGTGGAGAATATTTTTATCACATAGCATGTGACATCTATAACATTGTGTGATACCCTTCCCTAGTGGCTTGAAATACACCTTAGAGGGTACATAGACATTTCCAATAGTACAAGGGTTCAGACACTCTGTGTACTCATGCAAGAACATGGTCGGGAGTACACATTCTTTGACCCACCATGTACATAGAGATGGACATGGTCATGGTCCATGTCCCAACAATATAACCTAGTTCCAAAGGGACATTTTTTGTGCTATTATTACACACCATGTATACCATAAAATATAGATTTTATCTCTTTTCCTATTTAGCTTTGACATATTTAGTTAAGGTATGATCCCTTCATCCATTCCCTGTGGGTTTAGTATGGGTTCATATCCTATGAATAGATTGGTGATCCTCTACGAGGAACATCATTTGTGGATAGAGGTTTGGAATCCCTTTATGATTTATGAATTGAGATCCTCAATCATCATCATTTCCCTAGGTGGGTTTTGAGGTATCATTATGGACAACACTTTGCGAGCATCAATCTCCTACATAACGGATTAATCAAAATTGGGATTTTGGTATACCATAAGGATTTGAGAGTGATCCCCTTTCTATGTGTCATTATCTTCATAAATATGTCATGTACTTCTTATAGAGACACCCAATGAACATGAAAACTAGGTTGGATGTCATAAGTTATATTTGAATCATGTGGGGTGTTCTCCTGGACATGTCTTCTATGTAACATTCAACCATGAATCCTATGAAAGATTTATAGTTGTTACTTCACCTTGAGATTGTGTGTCTATGTTGCGTATATATGCATATTCTTGTTATATGTGATGTTGACATATTCCACTGATAAGATTATTATTATTCATGATGTTATATGCTTAGGTATTTGGGGGGAGTCCTACTAGGTATTTTTATACTTC
The DNA here is from genome assembly GCA_963277665.1 of Viscum album. Classification (NCBI taxonomy): domain Eukaryota; kingdom Viridiplantae; phylum Streptophyta; class Magnoliopsida; order Santalales; family Viscaceae; genus Viscum; species Viscum album. Next base: position 1,825,095,316 of record OY728161.1, on the reverse strand, counting down.
CACATAAATGGGCTTTTCCCACACGTGTCATGTGTTATGTAGATGATGGGGCTTTTGACAGAGTCCTTTAGGGAATAGGTTAAGGTAGAGCATAGAGAGCTTGATAGAATGATGTGTGTTCCTATGGGTGAATTGACTATATTATGCACCCATATTATATGTTGGACTTGTTTTTAGTATCTTTATTATGGGCTTGTATTTGGTCCATTTTCTCTCCAGTACTTATTTTCTACTCTAATGGTGGGATTCCAGATGTATCCATACATTGTTATTGGTTGTTTTATATTTCATCAATGAATTGGTTTGAAAGTTTGTGCGTATGTATATGTAAATTAACCTATGGCCTCCCATGTGTGTGATAAGTCAACCCATGTGTGGTCCCCTACCCCTAGCTTATTGGATTCGGGCTTAGGGTAGTCATGGAAGGGACCCTGTTGGGACTGGTCAGGATAGAAATGAAAAAGGGTTGTAATATAGACATAATATTATTTTAGTATACTTCAGATACTAATTTTATTATTTCATATGTTTTTATGAAGATTTAATGTAAGGATAAGAGAATGCGAAATGAAAATTTTTAGTTTATATTTATACCTCTTAAATAGAAAACAACATTTATAAAGAACCTTAATCCATATAATAATATATTTTGATGAATAAAAAAGGTATAGGTCATATATAGAAATGATGGGAAGTTATTTGGATAGGTTGTGTGGAGATAGAGTTCAAAAATTCTGTGAATAAGATAATGGGGAGGTTTACTTATATAATATAGTAGAGGGGAACCGTAAGAATTACTTAAAGTAGTAAATGAAAATAAATTAATTTTCATGATAATGTGGCTTAAAATTTATATATTTCTAATATAGATTAATTTTGTCTCTATATGATCTCATAAAATAATATTTATTCATGTTTGGGTGATATTTTCCCCATTATCTCTTTCTACTAAAACCCAATTAAACATTTTGACAACTACTATTATTTCAAGGTTTTTTACTCTTTAGGAGAAATAAAAGTTAAAATAAAAAGAATAGTGACCCATTAATAGATAATTTATGATATTATAAACCATATATAGTTCACATTGAAAATTATATGATTTTTATAAATTTTAAATCATTTAATAAATTATTATTTAACATAAAATACCATTAAAGTAATTTTCTCCCCTATTAATATAATTTAATTTTATAAAATATCATAACTATAGTGTAATTAAAATGTAATAATTTTAATCCTTAATAATACATTATAATTATCTAAAAACATAGTGGTACACCATAACTAACCAAATAAATATTTATATTACAATTTTTAAAATCATGTACTTTATTTTTCTACTGCTTGCACAAGTACTACATAAGAATTATGTAATCATTTATGATAATTATATCATCCCTAAAAATTTAAAATAAATCACCTTCATTAATAAAATAATTAAATTCAAAATAAAAAATTATATTCATTAATAAAAATATATTATCCATATGTGACTAGATAATCTAAATTAAAAAAAATGTGAGTGACATTTTGTTTTTCTTCATTATTAAGAAACTTAATAAGGTCATTATCCAAGGAAAAAAGGGAAATAAATTTCCTTATTTTTTAAGAATTTATGATCATGGATGAAAATAAGAATATATATTAAATAAATACAAGTCTTTAGGAGTTTTTTGCCTTATCTCTTCATTATTAATCGTAATTAGATGATTTAACCATACTATGGGGATAAATAGCTCACATGGTTACTATTTATAATGAACAAAAATAAAACAGAAATATTTATCAAATTTGATCCCCTTAGTTATAAATTTTTATTAATGTTTTATAAAATTCAACATGTCTTAGTGGATGAAGTCAATTTTAATTTATCTTTATAAAACATATTGAAAACCCCTTTTAGAGAAATCCATTTTTACCCCAAAAATGAACTTATATCAAAATCATGTATAATGATGGTTACTATTTAAATTTTATGATAATTTATGATCAAATTAAATGTATAGTGGTATATTTACATAAATAGAAAATATAGCCTTATTGTAATTGGTATTTTCACAATTTATTGAAAATAATATTTTTATAAAATCCCAAAATATCACCCTAAGATAATTTTGATAAGTTGGTTTAAATTTTTTTATCATTTTTATCAAATATAATTTATTAAAATGGAATAAATTTTTTATAATTTCCACTAACAAAAATAAGTAAAACCCATTTTTGTAGATGATATACTAAAGAAGTGTAAAACTACTATAATTAAAGTAGAGTGCATATTTAATAAGTATTAATCAATAGATATGTATTAAGTGGAAGAATTATACATAAATTCCAATTTTTATTACACATATTCATACACTGAAATTAAATGACTGTTATAATTATCACATCTAAATAATAATATTTTATTGAATATCGTTATTTTCTTAATACTCATTGTTGCGTGTTATGAAATTTATAGAGTATACTATTTTTTAAACTAAATTTAAAGAGTGTTACCCAAATAATACAGATATCTAAGAGATTAATAATTTAAATGAAATATAATCAGAATAATATGAATGTGTTAATAAAATTTTGATAAAAAAATCTAATAACAGATAAAATTTGACCATTTATTCATCAGAAATATAAGTTTTGTAATAAAATCAAGTCATTTATATAATAGACAGAAATGAAAGGTAAAATTTTTCAATATGTTTTTATTAAATATTTTTCTTTTTTAAACAATTTAAATCTTGTATAAGATGATAAATAGCATAAAACTGTTATGAAGGCGGGAAAATATATTAATGAAATATATAAAAAAATAATCATTTCTTTTGACGTCTTGAAAATAATTTGAAATATACTCAGTTAAAATTATTCCATTTAGACCTCGTATATAATGTCATATTTGAAATATTAGGTCATAATAAAATTATTTAATTAAATAAAAAATACATTTTAAAAAATAATTGAACGATTTAGATATAGAAGATACATATTCTTGATCAAGAAGAGTTATAAGATAATATTTCTTTTAATAATTTATTTTCATGATTATAATTATATTGTGTGAAAAAGTTTAAATAAATATGTAAATCATTAAATATATATTTTAGAATAATATATTTTTGTTTTATTATGGATATATTATTATATTACTTCAATGAAATTATATGAAATCCCAAAATTGATATTGGAAAAATAAATTCATACCACTTTGGTATCAATAAAAGTGTATCCCCTTGAATGATTAAAATTAAAGTAAAAAATTATATTCCATGATTAAATATATATTCATGTCAGATATATCAAATAGATATTTTATAAATAATATAAAATAAAATAGGTTCATAATAAAAAATATTATCAATGAAGTGGAAATTGAGACGAAAACTACTAACTCGCACTTCTATATTGTTGAAGGTGATCTAACCCACTATATAATATTCTTAACAATTTTATTAATTCATACTAAATACATGTTGATTTTTATCTAAGTTGATATATATTCCTATAAACCATTAAATAAAAATTCTTGCTAAAATAATTCATTGAGTGCTAACTATTTAGTTTTCTATAACACAGTTTGTTGAAGATGTTTCTATTATGGTCCATAGGTTATAGTAACATATTCTTGATAATTATATTAATTTTCTAAATATATTATTTAATTTTTTTATTACCATCCCTATATGGTTGTAAAGAAAAACAAATCTCATCACTTTATGGATATATAATTCCACCCATTCACACGATAGATGTTATCGCCTCCTAAATGATGGAAAATGAGATGTTTAAATCTTACACCATTAACATTATAAAATTTTAGTATGAGGAAGATATAAATTCTATAATATATGAATTTTCAAGATATAAGTTAATGATGTCAAAGAATAAGTAAAATTTAAGATATTGGTTAAAATAATTACATCCACTACAAGAAAACACATTTTCATATCATCATATTGACCATAGGAGTAGTCTTTTAAAATAACCAATACTTGTAAAAAATAGACAATGATGTTTAAAAGTGGTTTTGGAATAGATTTTTATGGTATTTTACTCAGTTTTATTTTAAAAATAGTGAATATGTGGTACCATTTTATATTAAAGTAAAGGATAAACATTGAAGTACATAAAATACTTAAATAAAAAAAATATATTTCATTCTCAAGTGGTATCAGGTTTAAAATTGTAGAAGATAAAATAGGTTAATGTCGAAATCCCTTCATCTAATAAAATTTGAAATTTTTTATCTATAATTTCAAACTTTTTATTTTGGTTGAACCCATTAATTAAAGAATTTTAACCTTAACAGTTATAACAATTTTTTAATTCTTAAAGGGTTATAAATTTATTTTTATGGAAACAATTGAATCACAAATGGTAAAGGGATGAAATTTTACCACATATTATATACTTATTATAATATTATAATATTTTTATGTTATTTAAATCATATAATAAAATATTATTTATCATAAAATAGCGTTAAATTTATTTAAAAACTTTATTCACATATTTTAACTTCAATTATATCAACACTATAATGGAAATCAAATCTAAAACATTCACCATAAATTATAAATTTTTATTTACCATAAAAGTCATGTGACCACATATTTCATCAAAAAGATATTACATTTAGTGTTTTTAATATTATTTACTTTTATTTTTATAAGGCTTTCACAAGAACATGGTCAATTTTGTTTAAGAATATAAGGTAATTATTATATCACTAAAACATAAAAATAAATTAATTATGTTTAAATAACCATTTATATTAATTCATAACATATTAAAATTATTTCATGAGCATATAATAGAAATTATAAGCAATATTATATCAACTTAGTCTTCTAAAACTGGGAAATTGCATCATTTTAATGAATATTCAGCACATTATGAAATTATATACCTATGGAATATAATCATTTAGTGTATTTAAAAGTTTGGAACATAATATTCTAACTAGGTGAAAGATCGTAAATGATTACTGGAAATATCTTCCCATTTATTACTCCTACCTAAAATATTTCTTCATAACTAATGGAAAGGACCTATAAGAAAGGGTGAGCTCAGATTCTCAGAAAGGATAAATAATGAAGATACATAATTATAACAGGAAAATAAGGGTATGATAACATGATCATAATATTATTTTACCATACCTTACATATAAAAGATCATAATATTGGGTCATGACATAAATATTTTTACTGATAATACTAGAATCATAATGGAATCAAATATGATATTATATTCAAACATAAAAAAGGTATAAGATATGAAATTGTGGGAAACACAAAAAATATAAGAAATTATTTTCATATTAGTCAAAGATAATTTACAAGGGTATTTTAGTGGAATGTGTTCACCCCCCCCCCCCCCCACAACCATCGTAGTAGTTAGGGATTACTTCCAATACCATCTTCCTAGTCAAGGCTTACTGACATATCATCTTAGTAGGCATGGTTCGCTCTCAAGGCCATCTTAGTGGATAAAGTCACTTAATGAACCGTGTTCACTCACTATTCTATAAATTTCAATATCATGAGATATAAATCTTTATCCAATGAATTAGAGATATATATAGGTCCCACCTTCTAAATAATGAAATCATACATATGTGTGCAATAAAATAATAAAATATTAATCCAATCATGACCTATAAAAATATATAGGGTTCATAAAATAAAAAAAACCATGAAATTAAATGGTTATCATAAAAATTGAATCATAAAATAAACATTGTAAAAGAGATAGGTTTCATAATCAATTCATCATAGAATAACTCAAGAAAATAAGTAGGTTTTTTAAGAGTTTTATCATAGTATAACTCATGGAAGAGAAATAGGTTTCATAAGAAACATTTCATTATAAACATAAACCATTAAAATAATTAATTCTAATGGGTTACATGTATTATATCCATAGTAAATCATAAAATATATAAAAATATTTCATAATTTATGAAGAAGGGTTTTGTAATATCTCCTATATAATTTCTTAAAGAAAATATCCATTGTTTGAAAATCGTTTTTAAGACATAAAAAAGTTTCAAAATAATTTTATTTCAAAACCACTTTGAAAACATATTATGTATGACTTAAAAATAATTTAAAACATTTCTTGAGTAAAATAATTTTTCCTATAAATTACATTAAAATCATAAAACATTATGAAAACCTTCTTCTTTGAAAATAACAATGAAAAATAATATAGGAATATTTGAAATGTATTTTAAACTATTTTTAAAATATAAAAACATTTTTCAATTATTTTTCCTTAAATATGAACATAAAATAAAATTTAAAAAACAATTTCAAAAAACATCATGTTTTTAATAAAATAGAGTTCTGATCGAAGTGGGAAATAAAATCGGATTTTTATAAAAACACTTTCTTAATTATCTTAAGTAAAAAATAGTGGGTAAATGGTAATAATACTTGAATATATAATTAATAAAAAGAGGTGAATAAATTTTATTATAATTATTGAGATATTTATCATAATATTTAATTAATGTAAGCATAATCCTAATAATCCTGACAAATTATTAGATTATAGAAATTAACTCTTACCATTTTGGATACTTTGAATCAAAATACCCATGAAAAATTAAAATTACATAAATCTTGAAATATCATGAAAATATTGATATTCATGATAAAACATGTTAATGTGGTATTATATACATATTATAAAATAATATTTATGCATAACATAGCATGAGTTACAAGGAAAGAAAATTGAAACAAAATTCTCTTATCACTTAGGTAACTTTGAAGTTGTGACCTCATGAAAGATAGATCCTAAAATTTATGTTTAAATAAGAAAATATTTAATTATAACAATAATAAAATTAAATAAATAGGAATTATATACAACACATAGAGGAAATAGGTGGTGAATATATCATGTTTCTCAGAAAAGAAAAAAAGTGAGATGTAAATCCCAAACTACTTGTGTAACTTATGAATAGTGAGATTCATGAAAGAATAAATGAATTGAAACCTTTAATAACATTAAATAAAGTAATTTAATTATATAAAATTTCATAGGTAATTATATACACCACACAAATGAATTTATTGGATGAATATGTCATAAGTTTATAAGAAAGAAAAGTGTGACTTGAAATCACCTTACCATAAGTTTTCAATCTTGTCTGACTCATTAAAACATACTTTAAAATAAATTTAACATTATTATAAATATATAAAATAACCATATTAATATATATCATATCATATATGGTTTTATTATTACCATTTATTACCCATTTATTTACAATTACATGTTAATGTTACGTTTCAAGTAATAATAGATTTGTTTTTCACACTTGTTTTGACTTGTCATTTTTTTCCTATTAATTTGATCTTGGTTTAATCATTCATTGAATTTAAAAAATGTTTATAATATAATATATATTCAATATTAATTTATTTAAATAATCCCATAAAATTTGGTGATATTAAAAGGAATACACAGTTCAACGAGGTGGTTGGTCGTAAGTACGCATGATCATTGCTTCCATTTTCATGTCATATTAGATGAGAGAAAAGTAATTGAGATATATATATAAATATTATAATTATATTATATTTATTATTTAATATATATAACATATTTTTTTATTATACTTATTTTTCATACATTCCATGTATAGTGTGAACATGTCACATCACATTGCGAGGTGGTTGTCCACTTTACACACAAACGAAGTTATAATATTCCCAAAAAATAAAAACCATTATGGTATATATTTTATAATAATTAAATAAGAATAAAAATATCATAAATATCATATTAATAATATATAAAAATTATGTCGATCATTATTCCCAACCATGAGATGTGGTAATAGAAAAAGAAAAGACATCATTTCACAAGGCGGTAGTTCACCGTACACATGATCGATGATCTCATAACCCTTTTGATAGAGGTATGTGATTTTTTAGTTTATAAAAATAACCTAAAAACATATTATTATATATAATATGTTTTTGTTATTATTTAATAATAGAATAATAATTATTATGGTGGTGGAAAAAAAGAAAATAAATGATCTTTTGAAGATAATTACCTATTTTTCAAATATTTTTCATAGGTTTTCTATAACTACATCAAAATTTTTCTTTATTAAAATACTAGGAATATGTGATTAGGGTTGGTACTTTTGGAATTTATTTTGGTAGTGTTTTTTCAAGGAAAATATCTTAAGATAATTTCAGAAGGGGAGAGTGAGTGCCTTTTATAGTTGAGGAGGAGTGTCATTCTTATGAGTACTCAAAAGTATTCAATTTTTGGAGGCCTCCCTTACCTCATGTGGATCTAAAATTAGATAATAATGGAGGATAGGGTTTATTTTTCAGATAAGTACCTATAACAGAAAAACATTTTTATAATTTTCTTCCTTGACTTCTATGTTTCCTTATTTATTTCATTTTGGTTTTTTATTAAGGTGACTAATTTTCTAACCTATGTAATTAATTAATTATGAATAAATTATAGAAATATTTTATAATTTATACCCAATGATTATAAAATAATAATCTCATATGTGTTGTAAATTAATTATAACAAAACCATGAGTAATTATCAAAACACTCCTTTAACCATAACTATGCTAATAAAGATTTTACTATTTAGGGGATAATATTTTCATTAAAAAAGATAAATTGGTCCATAAATAGACTATATATTATATTAATTATATTATAAAAATCACTTGTAATAATACATTGTTTTTTTAATTTTAAATCATTTAATAAAATGTATTTTATTGTGAAATAACATTAATGTCAATTTTGACATTATTTATTTAAATTGAATTTAAAAATATCAATACAATAAATAAATTTAATTTATTAAGTTAAAAACTATGTAACATGATAAATTAATTAAAAATTTTATATAATATAATAATTCATTCAATTTTATTCACTTTTAATATTTTTAGTATTATTATTTGTTTACTTATTAACTAAATAATCACTTCTTCAGTGTTTATTCAGCATTATAAGTAAGTAATTAATCTATAAAAATTAAATATAAATTACTATGATAATTAAAACTAATTTATCTTTAAAATAATATATAAAAAATAAACAAATGTGTTTTTCCCTGTCCTAAATCATTATAAATATCAAATGTAAATAAGGTTCTGTTTTTATTTTTCATTACTTAACTTAATATATAGGTCACTTTCTTGAAATATTATCCCAATAACTCAAAAAATATATCATAAAGTGGGAAGGGTCACACACAGATGTATGAATTATGTGATTGTTGGGGACTCTATCTCCCTCCAATTAATTGAGTAAATATGGATAACCCGTGAGTTAAAATAATATGTGTAAACCTGATTATATATTCACAATATTAAGCATGAACCTGATGAAATATTAAAAATGTTATCTGTGAAACTTATTACATTTTCATATTATTGTTCATGGACTTATATTTAATTTCCATGGGTTATTCATGGACCTAGTTCCAGGTAAATATGATAATCCAATGACCTGATTTCATTTCCATATCATAATGAGTGAACTTGTTTCTATTTATACATGTTCAAAATGATATAATCCTATGTATATACCACAAATCTATCTTGAATCCCAATTTTATGTTTTCATGGATCATTTTCTTTGATTATAATATTATTCAAGTCTTATGAACTAACAATATTTATTATATGACATGATATTTTGATCATAGATATGCATCATATGGTTCTAATATGATATTATAATGTTCTCATACACTTATACTCGAGTTTTGTTTATTTATTTACAATGTTTACTCTTACTAAGCATCTAAGATCATCCTTATGTTTCCTTCTTGTATTTATGAAGAAATGTTTTGGTATGGTATTCCTATGATGAGTACAATTTGAGATTTTCATTGGGGGTTATATTGTCGATCATTCAAAAATATGAAGATTTTTTTCTAGTCCATAAAGAAACTAAACTATTATGCTTCTCCAGAAGGTGTATGTAAAATATATAGAGTATTCATCCTAAAAGATATTATATTTATATACATAATTCCTAGGTTTCTATAGATGGATTTATAGAAAATTTTAAGGAAAATTTTGGAAACTAGGATGAGAAAACATCATTGAGATCCTTAGGGATATTTCTAATGATATGTATAGGGATCTGAATAAGGATGTGTTAATATATGAGTCCATTTATAAAAAAACTTACTTGGAAAGTTTCCAATAAATTAATTCCTCATCTGAATACTATAGGTGGATGTTGACTTCACATAGAGGTATAAAGTGGTAATAACATTTAAAAAGGGAGAATTGATTCAGACTTGATTATTATGTATTTCATGAAAACAAGCCTTGCTACACACCTGGTATGAAACTCCTCGGGGATATGATTTAAAAATTAAAAAATATTCATGTACCATAATGAACTATTTAAATAATTTCCTTTAATGTCCTAGGATAAGCTTAAGGTATCATAGATTGAAAATATTGTGTCATTATTTAGACATCATATAAGTTATTTTTCATGATTATGTGGTTTCACCCATTGAAATATGATGATCACAGTATTATTTTTTGATTTTTTTCAATGGATTTAACCATAAGGAACTAGATTAATGTTTATTGTGATATAAAAATGTTTTTTGGATAAACCAAATGGAATTATGACTTGAGTGATTTATATTTTTATTATTCTTAAGTATTTATCATTACATGTGATTAAAAAATTCACCTTAACAAACTGTTAGGCTCACATAAAAAGATAATAATTCAGGTTTTTTAGATCCTGGGTAGTGGAGACCATGGAGGAAAGAAGACTCATATTCCTATATATCGATATTTTTTGATAGAGAACTCAAGGGAATGTCTCAATGGAATTTGAAGATGTTTTAAGTGTGGAAAATAATGGCATAGATAATGAAATTCCCAAGGGAAAATAAAAAGGTTAATTAGAAATAATGAATGGTAAAATTGATCACCCTAAATTATTATCAGTTGAAGAATGTTTTAAATTTAAGATGTATGGGAATTATACAAATCATTTTCCTAGGGGGAAAGCTCTTCAAGAGAATAGGAAATGTTGTATGAGTAATGGTTATACAGTTGATACAAAAGAGACCATGAATTATATATTAAATATGTGTAATGCTATAATAGTATTTTTATATTAAATGTAATAATCATGATTAGATTATGGTTTATGGATGTTAATACATGAATAATATTTTATAGTTTAAAAATGAGGTATTAAGTCTAACACCATGATATTTTAAAATATAACCATCATATTTGATAGTGTGTATAAAAAACATTAATTTTATATGATAATGTAACACCCTCTGAATTTATAATATATTTATTTATAAATATGTTAAATATCTTAAATATCTTGAAATACACACAATAATGGGTTTAAACAAAATTTTATACTACATTAAAATATGATTATTTAAACATTTCAATAATATCATTACCATTAAACTGATAGTATGAATAGGGATAACAAAATTAAAAAATATATTGTTTAAAAAAATGTATTTTTAATCAATTTATCTAAATTAAAAATAAGAATCATTTGGAGGAAAATACAAGTTTTCTAAAAAACATTTTTTCTCTATAATATGGTTTAGTCGCGTTTCACACACATTATTTAAATTTAATTTTTTCAAAATTTATGAAATTTATTTGAAAAAAAAAGAATTCATTTTTTAAATAAAAATATCAAAATTATCTTATGGTTTATTCTTGTGTTTTTTATGAAAAGTTTCATTTTTTTGATAAATAGTGAAATATAATGAATTTTAATTGAAAAATGCCTTTTTATTTAAATAATTTATAATTTTAAATTGCATTTTAATAGGTTTTAACATAAAATTAGTTCAACTTTATTTCAATCAATCCAATTTAGGTCATTTTAATAATTTTTATATTAATTGTTATATAACAACATTATAAACATTTGAATGTTTACTTTTTCAAAACCTGCTTTCTCATCACATCTGTGGGGTATTCATCGACTTCATGACAGTGTTACCAAATAAATATATGGGACATTATTCTATTTGGGTGATTATATACTAGATCACTAAGTCTACTCACTTTCAACATATTCAAGAGAATATTTTAGTGGAAATAATGGGATGCCTCTATGTGAAGTAGATAGTGAGACACCATGGAGTTACCTCAATGATAATTTCATATTGTGATACTTGCTTGATGTCATGATTATAGAGAGGATTTAAGGAGGACTTTGGGACTTAGTTTCATTTGATCACATCATTTCATCAATAGAAAAATGTTGAGATTAAGCATACTGTTTCAGTCTTAGAGGACATGTTGAGGGCTTTTATGTTGGACTTTGGTCGTGGTTTGAAGGATCACTAACCATTTGTGGAGTTTTCTTACATCAATGGATATAATTTCATTGATGGTATGACACCATTTATTTCCTTCTATAAGTGACTCTACTGGTCACCTCTTTACTAGACTTCTTGAGAATAGTAAGAACTTATGGGCCAAGAGTTGGTGTGAGACACTACAAAGAAGGTGCAGATTATCCAAGAGAAGATGAGGACTGTAAAAATATACCAGAAGTATTACACGGGCTGATAACATGGGCCTTTAGATTTTGAGATGGGAGCCCATTTTTTCTTGAAGGTATCACCTCAACATGGGTTATGTAATTTTGGTTAGAGTGGAAAGAAATATTTAGTATTTATTGTACTTTTCTAGGTACTACATAGAGTTTTCAAGGTGGATTAACTCTTAGCTTTACAACCGTAGCTATATTGGGTACATGATGTTTTCCTCGTGTCGTAGATGAGTAGGTATGTGCATGAACATTCCCATGTTAACAAATGGGGTGAGAAAGACTTTGAGGGTGGAGATACATTTTAAAAGAACTTGGTAAATATTGAGTACTGGTGGGAGAGGATACTCCATGGGAAAATGATTCCTTTAGTGTGTGTCTATTAGAAACATTATAATCATTAGAAAATCACATAGGAGTGGGAGACCCAAATGTGTGCGCAATACCCACATCTCTTTGTTTGGTAATTATTTTATATTCTAGTATGAAAATCCCCAAAGTTGGGATAATTTAAAGGGTTTTATTTTTCCTTGTATTACATTGGAATATTGTATAGATTATTCATGCAGCTCGGCCCTAATATGGAGTAAGATTCTGATACCTAGTGTGCTTGGAACTATTTTATGAAATATGTTAAATATATTAAATATCATGTGTGTGTAGTTTAATTTAAAAATTATAATAACTCATTAATAGATTCTTATATCATAAATTTGATTCCACTATTGTGTTATGAGTGTGGGTTTCACCTTAGGTGCGACATAAACGTTGTCGGCATTAGGTTTTTCCTAAAGATCAGTCACAAGAGTATAAATAAAAAATTATTTATTTATTTATTTATTTATTTATTTATTTCATTTAACATGACATTAATACATAATATATTTCTATAAATATTATGAAATGGGTAATATCTATATTTAGTTTCATAACCCTTCAATTTGAGATAGATTTTTGAATGAGATCTTGGAAGATGACATCAAATTGGATCATAATCGAGGATTGTTGTGCCAATGGAACATGTGTATCTCACAAACAATAGTTACATGTGATCATTATTCACCAAAAATTGATCCAAATCAACGTAAAGTGGTTGTATTGTGTGTAATTTCCTTATTTTCTTATCCTATGATGAATGGGGTTTATCCGACCAATGGACTTATTTTAGGTTCGATCAAATTGAGCGTGAGGAATAATTTTGAGGGGATTTTTTTAGATAAATTAGTTAATTTATTGTAGAAATTCTTTCTTAATTATAATAAAAATAGGTTATGGTCAATTTTAACACATCCATGTTTCATTACTCTATTTCATGTTTCTTGGTTTTCTCCCACCATTCTTCATGCATTCATCATCAGTGCTTCGTTTGACTGGGGGTTCGACCAAAATATTGAGAAATCAATTTTCACACACTATTATCATGGAATAATAGATCGATATTGAAGATTTTGGATCATTATTATGTGTGTATCATGTGATAATAGTAATGATACGGGATAAGTTCTGATTTTCGGTCACTAGTTGCGGTTTTATCAAGTGATGGAAGAGTGGTTCGTCGTTAGAGTTTACATATGTGATTTAGTGGATGGATTCAATGAGTAGGAATAATGAGGCTCATTCGGACCAGTTCATCAACCTCTAGAAAGATTCATTGTGGTAAGAAATGTTAGATGAGTCGATAAAGATATAGAGGATGAACCTATGGGTTTTTTGAAACTCGGAGTTACACTACATGTAATCCAAAATTACACGATTTGTGGGACCCACATGTGTAGTGCTAGAGACTTGCAGAAAATATTTTTATCACACACCATGTGACATCTATCACACTATGTTATACCCTTTATTAGTGCCTCAGAATATACCTTAGAGGGTAAATATACATTTCCAATAGTACACAGGCTCGGACACTCTGTGTACTCATGCAAGAACATGGTCTAAAGTACACAAGCTTTGACACACCATGTACATGGAGACGGACATTGTCGTGGGCCATGTCATAAAAATATTACCTAGGGCCAAATTGATATGTTGTGTAATATTATTAAACACCATGTATACCATCAAATATGGATTTGATCACTTGTCTTATTAATCTTGGATATATTTCGTTGAGGTATTCATCCATTCCCTGTAGGTTTAGTATGGGTTCACATCCTATGAATGGGTTTGTGATCCTCTATGAAGAACTTCATTTTTGGCTAGAGTTTTATAATCCCTTAATAATGTACATAGTGAGATAATCTATCGTCATCATTTCCCTAGGTGGGTTTCATGGTATCATCATGTCCAACACATTTCGGGCATCGATATTCTACATAATGGATTAATCTAGAATGGGATGTTGGTATACCACATGGATCTGGGAGTGATCCCCTTTCTATGTATCAATATCTCCATAAATATATCATTTACATATTATAGAGACACCCATTGAGCATGAAATCTAGGTTTAATTTCATAAGTTCTATTTGAATCACGTAGGTTGTTCTCTTGGACATGTCCTATGTGGAACATTCAACCATGAATCCTATGAAAGATTTATGGTTGTTACTTTACCATGATATTGTGTGTCTATGTTGAGTATATCTATATATTCTTGTAATATGTGATGCTAAAATATTCCATTGATCAGATTATTATTACTCATATTGTTTTATTCTTAGGGATTTGGGGGGGTTTCCTACTAGGTATTGTTATACCAACCCCTGCATGGGATTTTCCCACATGTGTCATGTGTTATGTAGATGATGGGGCTTTTGACGGAGTCCTGGAGGGAATGGGTTAAGGTAGATCTTAGTGATCTATATAGACTGAGTTTTGTTTTTAGGGATGAATATACTATAATATTCACCCATATTATAGGTTGGGATTGTTTTTAGTAACTTTATCATGGGCTTGTATTTGGTCCATTTTCTCTCCAGTACTTATTGTCTACTCTAATGGTGGGATTCAAGATGTATCCATGCATGGTTATTAGTTGTTTTATATTTTATTATTGTACAGGCTTGAATATGTGTGTGTATGTATAGTTACATTATCCTAAGGCCTCCCATTTGTGTGATAAGCCAACCCATGGGTGGTCCCCTACCCCTGCCCTATTGGATTCAGGCTTAGGGTAGTTGTGGCGTGGACCTAGTTAGGACGATTTATGACAGAAATGAAAAAGGGTTATTATATAGACATAATATAATTTCAATATACTATAAATAAATATGTTATTATTTCATCTAGTTTTATGAATATTTAATGTAGTGATAAGAGAATGTAAAATAAAAATTTTTAGTTTAGATTTATACCTCTTCATTAGAAAACCTCTTTTATATTGAAACCTAACCCATATAAAAATATATTTTGATGAATAAAAAAGATATAGGTTATATATAGGAATTTTGGGAAGTTATTTGGATAGATTTTGTGTAGATAGAGTTCTAAAATTGTGTGAATAAGAGAAGGGTGGAGGTTTCCTTATATAAGATAGTAGAGGGAAACCGTTGGAATTACTAAAATTAGTAAATGAAAATAAATTAATTTATAGGATCATGTGGATTAAAATTTATATATTTCTAATATAGATTAATTATTAGTCTATATAAGATCATAAAATAATATTTTTTCATGTTTGGGTAATATTTTCCACATTATCTTTTTCTACTAAACCCCAATTAAACATTTTGACAATTGCCATGATTTCAATGTTTTTTACTCTTTAGGAGAAATAAAAGATACAATAAAAATAATAGTGACCCATAAATAGATAATTTATGATATTATAAACCATATAAAGTTAACTTAAGAAAATGTATAATTTTTAAAAAATATAAATCATTTAATAAATTATTATTTAACATAAAATACCATTAAAGTCATTTTATCCCATGTTTAGATAATTTTATTTTATAAAATATCATAATCATAGTGTAATTAGAATTTAATAATTTTAATCCTTAATATTACATTATAGTTATATAAAAATATATTGGTACTCTATATCAAACCAACTAAATATTTCTATTAAAATTTTTGAAATCATGTACTTTATTTTTCTACTACTTGCACAGTTACTACATAAGAATTATGTACGAATTTATGATAAGTTTATCATCACTTAAAAATTAAAATAAATCACCTTCATAAATAAAATAAATAAATTCAAAATAAAAAATAGATTCATTAATAAAATTGTATTATCCATTGTGACTAGATAATCCAAATTAAAGAAAATGTCAGTTACATTTTGTTTGTTTTTCATTATTAAAAATATTAAAAAGGTCATTATCAAAGGAAAGAGGGATATACATTTCCTATTTTTTTAAGCATTTATGACCATGGATGAAAAAACATATTGAATTAACTAAATAAAAGTGTTTAGGAAATTTTTTTGCCTTAACAACTTATTATTTACCCTAATTAGATTGTTTAACCATACCATGGTGATAAATACCTTACAGTGTTACTATATATAATGAAAAAAAACTGAAATATTTATAAAATCTGATCCCCTTAATTCAACATTTTTAACAAATTTTTATCAAATTCAATACATCTAAGTGGATGAAGTAAATTTTAATTTATATTCATAAAACATAATGAAAAACACTTTTAGAGAAATCTGTTTTTACCCCAAAAATGAACTTATATCAAAATCATGATTAATTATGATTCCTAATTGAGTTTCATGATAATTTATGATCAAATTAAATTTATAGTGGTACATATAATAAATATAAAATATAGATTTATTGTAATTGGTATTTTTCACAATTTATTGAAAAATAAATATTTTAATAAAATTCCAAAATAACACCCTAGGATAATTCTAATAAGATGATTTAAGAATTTTTATCCTTTTTATCAAATATAGTTTATTAATATGGAATAATTTTTATAATTTCCACTCATCAAAATAAGTAAAACCCATTTTCGTAGAAGCTATATTTTTAAAGTGTAAAACTACTATAATTAAAATAGAGTACTAATTTAATAAGTATTAATGAATTCATATGTATTGAGTGGAAGAATTATAAATATATTATAATTTTTGTTAAACATATTCATACACCAAAATTAAATGACTATGTTATAATTATCAGATTTAAATAATAATAGTTTATAGAATATCATTATTTTCTTAATACTCATTATTGAATGTTAAGAAATTTGTCGAGCATATTATTATTTAAACTAAAGTTAAATAGTGTTACAAAAATAATATGGATATCTAAGAGATATATAATTTAAAATGAAATATAATAATAATAATGTGAATGTGTTAATAAAATTTTGATGAAAAAAATATGATAACAGATTAAATTTGACCATTTATTCATCAGAAATATAAGTTTTGTAATAAAATCAAGTCATTTATAGAACAGTAGGAAGTGAAAGAGTAAAATTTTCAATATTTTTTCATTAAAGAAATCTTTTTTAAACAATGGAAATCTTGTAGAAGATAATAAATAGTATAAAACTATTATGAAGGCCAAAAAATCTATTAATGACTTATATGTCAAAAACGAATCATTTCTTTTGACGTCTTGAAAATAATTTGAAATATGAAACTATTATAATTATTCCATTAAGACCTCATATATAATGTCATATATGAAATATTATGCCATAAATAAATTACTTAATTGAAGAAAGATTATATTTTAAAAAATAATAATTGAACAAATTAGATATAGAAGATGCATATTCTTGATAAAGAAGGGTTATAAGTTCATATTTTATTTGCATAATTTATTTTCATAATTCTAATTATAATTTGTCAAAATTTTGAAATAAACATGTAAAAATCACTAAATATATAATTTATAATAATATATTTTTGTTTTATTGTTGATATATTATTATATTACTTCGATGAAATTATTAGAAATCCCAAAATTGAGATTGGAAAAATAAATTCATACAAATTTGGTATTATTAGAAGTGTAACCCCTTGAATGATTAAAATTAAATTAAAACATTATATACCATGAATAAATAAATATTCATGTCTGATATATCAAATGGATATTTTATAAACAATATAAAATAAAATAGGTTCATAATAAAGAATATTATTAATGAAGTGTAAATTGAGATGAAAAATCCTAACTCACACATATATATTGTTGAATGTGATCTAACACACTATATAATATTTTTAACAATTTTATTAATTCATACCAAATCCATGTTTATTTTTATCTAAATTTATATATATTCCCATAACCTATTAATTACAAATTTTTTCTAAAATTATTCATCGAGGGTTAACTATTTAGTTTTCTTGAACATGTTTTGTTAAAGAAGTTCCTATTATTGTTAATAGGTTATAGTAACATATTCTTGATATTTATATTAATTTTTTAAATATATTATTTATATTTTTATTTCCATCCTTATATGGTTGTAAGGAAAAACAAATCACATCGCTTTATAGAGGTGTAATTCCACCCATTCACATGATAGATTTTATCATCTCCCAAATGATAGAAAATTTGATGTATAAATTTTACACCATTAATATTATACAATTTTAGTTTATGGGGGATATTAATGTTATAATATTCAAATTTTCAAGATATAAGTTAATGAAAACAAAGAATAAGTAAAATTTAAGATATTTGTTAAAACGATTACCTCCTCTCTATGAAAACACACTTTCATATCTTCATATGGACCATAGGGGTGGTCTTTTGAAATAACCAGTACATGTAGTAAATGGATAGTGATGTTTCAAAGTGTTTTGTAAGGGATTTTTTGAGGTATTTTATTCACTATTATGTTAAAAATAGAGGCTATGTGGTATCATTTTATTATAAAGTAAAGGATAAACATGGAAGTACATAAACAAATTAAATATAAAAAATATATTTCATATTCAAGTGGTACCGGGTTTAAAATTTTAGAAGATAAAATCGGTTAGTGTCAAAATACCTTCATCTAATAAAATTTTAAATTGTTTATCTGTAATTTAAAAGCTTATATTTTGTTTTAACCCATTAATTAAACAATTTTGACCATAACAATTATAACAATTTTTTTAATTCTTAAAGGGTTATAAATTTAATTCTATGGAAATAATTGGATAACAAATGGTCATGGGATGAAATTTTACACCATATTATATACCTCTAATAGTATTATAAAATTTTTATGATATTTAAATCATATTATAGAAAATTATTTATCATAAAATACCATTACAGTAATTTAAAAAATTATTTTCATATATTAACTTCAAAGATATCAACACTAGAATGGAATTAAAATATAAAACATTCCCCGTAAATTATAAATTTTTATTAACCATAAAAGTCAAGTGACCACATATTTCATCCAGAAAATATTACATTTAATATTTTCAATATTATTTAATTTTATTTTTATAATTCTTGCACAAACACATGGTCAATTTTGTTTAAGAATATAAGGTAATTATTCCATCACTAAAACATGAAAATAAATTACCATAACAAAAATAAATAAATTATGTTTAAATAACCATTTATATTAATTCATAACATATTAAAATTATTATATGAACATATAATAGAAATTATAAGAAATATTATATCAACTTAGGCTTCTCATACTTGGAAATTACGACATTTTGTATAATATTCTGCACATTATAAAAGTATATACCTAGGGACAATAATAGTTTAGTATCTTTAGAAACATGGAACACAATATTCTAACTAGGTGAAAGAACATAAATTATTGCCAATAATATCTTCCCATTTATTACTCCAACCTAAAACTTTTCTTCATAACTAAGGGAAAGGAACTATAAGAAAGGGTGATCTCAGATGCTCGGTAAGGATAAATAATGAAGATACATAATCCTAACATGAAAATGAGGGTATGAGAACATGATCGTAAAATTAGCTAACCATACCCTACATATAAAATATCATAATCTTGGGTCATGAAATAAATATTTTCAGTAATAATACTTCAATCATAATGGAATCCAATATCATATTCTATTATAACATAAAAAAGGTATAAAATTTGAAATTTTTGGGAAACACACATTTTTATGAAATTATTTTCATAGTAGTCAAGGATCATTTACAAGGGTATTTTAGTGTAATGGGTTCACCCCCCCCCCCCCCACCAACCATATTAGTAGTTAACTATTAGTCCCAAGACCATCTTTGGAGTTAATGTTCACTCACATATCATCTTAGTAGGCACGGTTCTCTCCCAAGGCCATCTTAGTGGATGAAGTCCCTTAATAAACCTAGTTCACTCACCATTCTAGACATTTAAATATCATGAGATATAAATAATTATCCAATGCATTAGAGAAATATCTAGGTCCCACCTATCAAATAATGAAATCATACATACATGTGAAATAAAAAAATAAAATATTCAACAAATCATGACCTATAAAAAGAGACGGGTTTCATAAAATCAAAACACATCCCTTGAAATGAAACGGGTATCATAATAATTTAATCATAAAATAAAATTTATAAAAGAGACAGGTTTCATAACCATTTCACTATATAATAACTGATGAAAATAATTGGGCTTCATACTATTTTTATCATGTTATAACCCACGGAAGAGAAATAGGTTTCATAAAAAACAGTTAATCCTAACCATAAACCATTAAAATAATGAATTATAATAGTGTACATAGATTATATCCACAGTAAATCATAAAATACATCATAGGATTTCATCATTGATGGAGAAGGATTTTGGAATATCACCTAGAAAATTTCTTAAGGAATATATCCTCCAATGTCCCGAAGGCATTAGATTTTTATTATTTTAAAAAGAATCCCATTTTAATGGAAGAATGGGGTAAACCAAATAGACGTCATGACATAAAACATTACCCAACACGAAGATCATAGAAAAAACCAGATAGACAATAAAGAACTACCCCTCCCCAGAAATTGAAGTGTGATGAAGTTCTCACCCGATGCAGGACTGTACAACAAACAGAAGTCTTGTGATGAAGCACAGTCCCAATCCGATGGTTGTTTCCATACCCTCTCAAACTTCCAAATCTGTAAAGAATGAACAGATGAAATTCCTACTATGAAACCTCCTAGGGCCTTAACCTTGTGGTCGTGTCTGTCTGAATCTCTGATCCTTAGTCTCGAAATCATTCCATACAATAAAAAATATTCAACCAAGAAAATGAGAAACACAATATTGGAATCAATATCATAAAACCCCCCAACGCTTTCTTAACGAACCTCTTCCACCATAACCGCAGATAACCAAAGAGGAGGATGAGCCAAATAGCGTGAAGTCGGGTCTTCATCACCCAAGACTGGAAGACCAAACAACACATCGATATATAATTTCCATTGAGGGGATCTGAGTCGAACTAAACCAACAGAACCAGACTGGGCATGAGGTTGATCAGAACAAGGCAGAAGAACCCTCCCCGGGTTTCCCAAAGGCCGAACCACGGGAAGTGAAGGGTTGACGAGGAGGGGATATCCAATATAAAAACATGCCACAAGATTGCCATCACTCATCCAAGAAAAACCACACAACAACAAAAAAACCAAATAAGAGTCCAAGAACTAGATCCTCCCTCCATCGAGCCACTTCAAAGCCGATGCCACGCCACCCACAGAAGACAATCCACACCAGAACCAATGCTGGTCCGCACTGACACGAACCCAAAAAAATAAGCTGATTCCAAACCTCTGGAAGGGAAGGAACCAGATCTGTTCCATAACCAAAACAATACCTATAGTCACTGCCTAGAATATGGTGCTCGTCAGATCTTACGTTGAGCTGAGAAAGGAGGAAATCACCACAGTGTAAAAACGTCATATCTGGCATTGATACGATCTCGAGACACCCAAACAAAACATTTCATGCCACTGAGCTGGAAACACGCTACGCCAGGATGTTTTCGAGCTGAGGATGAGGCCGCCGAGACAGAGATGAGAGTAGCGCCGGAAAAGTATCCCAACTAAATTTGGGAGGTAGTTGGAAACATAGGGAAACCCTGGATTTGGTCAAATGGGGTGATGATGCCACTCCGAGGCCAAGATAAATCTACAATATCTTATGAAGTTGAATGTTTTTTCTCTTAAAGAAGATATCCATTCTTTGAAAATTAATTTATGGAATAAAAATTTTGAAAAATCATGTTCTTTTAAAAACACTTTGAAAATATATGATTTATGACTTAAAAATAATTTAAAACATTTCTTGGGGAAAATAAGATTTTCTATTAATTATTTTAAAATCATAAAACATTCTAAAAACCTTATTCTTTGAAAATAACAATGAAAAATAATATAGGAATATTTGAAATATATTTTAAACTATTTTTTAAAAAAATTAAAATAATTTTATTTAAAAATGATAATAAAATAAAATTTTAGAAAAAATCAAAAAACATTGTATTTTAATAAAACATGTTCCTGATCGAAGTGAGAAATAAGTTTGGATTTTTATAAAAACACTTTATTAATTATAATAAGTAAAAAAATAGTAGGAAAATAGTACCATTACTTGAATATATCATGAATAAACAGAGGTAAAGAAATGTGATTATAATTATTGAGAAATTTAACATAATATCTCACCAATAGAAGCATAATCATAACAATCTGGATAAACAATAATATTGTATCAATAAATTCTTACCACTTTGGTAACATTGAATCAAAATACCCAAGAATGAATAAAATTACATGAATCCTAAAATTTCATGAAAATAATGATATTCATGATAAAACATTTCAATGGGGTATTACATACAGATCATAAAATAATATTCATGCATAACATAACATCAGTTAAAAAGAAGGAAAATTGAAACAAAATTTTCTTATCACTTTGGTAACCTTGAAGCTGTAACCCCATGAAAGATAGATCCTAAAATTTTTGTTTATATAAGAAAAAAATGTATTATAAGAATAATAAAATTAAATACATGGGAATTATATACAACACATAGAAGAAATAAGTGGGGAATATATCATGTTTCTCAATAAAGTAAAAAGAGAGATGCAAATCCCAAACTACTTGAGTAACATTTTAATTGTGAGATCCATGAAAGAATGAAATGAATTTAAACCTTTTATATCATGAAATAAAGTAATTTCATGATATAAAATTTCATAGGTAATTATATACACCATACAAATGAAATGATTAGTTGAATATGTATTAAGTTAAGAAGAAAGAAAAGTGTGACTTCAAATCCCCTTACCATAAGTTTTGACTCCTGCCTTACTCATTCAAACATAATTTAAAATAAATATAAAATTATTATAAATTTATAAAAGACCCATATTAATATATATCATATCATGTATGGTTTTATTATGACCTTTTATTACCCATTTATTTACAATTCCGAGTTAATGTTATGTTTCTGGTAATAATAGCTTTGTTTTTCACACTTGTTTTGACTTGTCATTTTTTACTATTAATTATATATTGGTTTCATCATCTATAGAATTTAAAAAATTATAAAAATATAATATATATTAATTATAAATTTATTTATATAATCCCATAAAATTTGGTGATAAGTAAAGGAATACACCGTTCAAGGAGGTGGTTGGTCGTATGTACGCATGATCATTGTTTCCATTTTCCTGTCATATTGAATTAAATAAAAGTAATTGAAATATATATATAAATATTATCATTATATTATAATTATTATTCCATATATATCACATATTTTTATTATACTTATCTTTAATTCATTCTATGTATAGTGTGAACATGTCACGTCGCATTGTGAGGTGGTAATCCACCATACACATGAACGAAGTTATCATATTCCAAAAAAATGGAAATCATGAAGGTATATGTTATATAATAATTAAATAAGAATAAAAATATTATAAATATCATATTAATCATATATAAAAATTATGTCCATCATTATTTCCAACCTTGATATGTGGTAATAGAAAAAAAAATACATCAGTTCACAAGGCGGTAGTTCACTGTACACTTGAACGATGATCTCATAACCCATTTGATGGATGTATGGGAAGTTTTAGTTTGTAATCATTACATAAAAAACATATTAGTATATATAATATTTTTTGGTTATTATATAATAATGGATAATAATTATTGTTATTGGTGGAGAAGGAAATAAATAAAAGAACTTTTAGAAGATAATTACATATTTGTCAGATATTTTCCATATGTTTGATCCTAAAACATCAAAGGATTGCTTTATTAAAATACTAAGGAATATATTATTAGGTTATTTAAGTTGGTAAGTTATTTTTTTAGTGGTTTTTAATTTAAAATATATTGAGAGAAGTTCTGAAGGGAGAGAGTGAGTGCCTTTTTATAGTTGAGGAGGAGTGTCATTCTTGTGAGTACTCAAAATTATTCACTATTAGGAGGCCTCCCTTACCTAATGTATCTCTAAAATTAGATAATAATGTATGGTAAGGTTTGTTTTTTATATAATTACCCCCAAAAAAATATTCATTTTTATAATTTTCATCCTTGACTTCAATGTTTCCCTATTTTTTCATTTTTTGTTTTTTATTAAGGTGACTAGTTTTTTGGCCTATGTAATAAATTTATTCAGACTAAATTATAGAAATATTTTACAATTTATACCCAATTATTATAAAATAATAATATCATATTTCTTGTAAATAAATTTTAACAGAACCGAAAGTAACTGGCCAAACACTTCTTTAACCTTATCTATGCTAACAATGTATTTACTATTTAGGGGATAATATTTTCATTATCAAAGATAAATTGGTCCATCAAGGGACCATATATTATATTAATTATCTTATAAAAATCACTGGCCATAATAAGTTATTTTTTTTAATTTTAAATCATTTAATAAAATTTATTTTATTGAGTAATAACATTACTGTCAATTTTGTCATTATTTATTTAAATTGAATTTAAAAATATCAATAGAATAACAGAATTTAAATTTATTAAGTCAAAAACTATGTAACATGATATATTAATCAAAAAAATTATCTAATATAATAATTCATTCAATTTTCTTCACTTTAACATTTTTAGTATCATTATTTGTTTACTTATTAACTAAATAATCACTTATTTGTAATTTCATAAGCATTATAAGTAATTAATTAATCTACAAAAATTAAAAATAAATTACTATGATAATTAAAAATAATTTATATATCAAAATAATATATATTAAAATGTGTTTTTGTCTCTATCAAAAATCATTATAAATAGTAAAGGTAAAGAGGGTTCCTTTTTTGTATTTTTGATTGCTTAACTTTTTATATAGTTCACTTTCATGGAATATTATCCCAATAACTCATAAAATATATCATAAGGTGGGAAGGTTTACCCAAATATGTATTAATTATGTGGTGGGTGGGACCTCTATCAGCCTCCAATTAATTAGGTAAATATGGATAACTCATGAGTTAAAATAATATATGTAAACCTGATTATATGTTCACAATGTTAATCATGAACCTGATGAAATATTAAAAATGTTATGTGTGAACGTTATTAAATGTTCAAATTATTATACATGGACCAGTCTTTCATGTCTATAGGTTATGCATGGACCTGGTTCCATGTTTATAAGATTATCCAATGACCTAATTTCACTTCCATAGCATAATGAGTGAACTTTTTCCTATTTATACGTGTTAAAAATGGTATAATCTTTTGTATATACTAAAAATATATCTTCTATTAAAATTTTATGTTCTCATGGATCATGTTCTTTGATTATAATATGATTCAAGTCTTGTGAACTACCAATATTTATTCTATTACATGATATTTTGATCTTTGATATGCATCATGTGGTTCTTATATGATATTATCAAGTACTCAAACACTTATACTACTTTTTTTATTTTCCATGTTTAACCTTACTAATCATCTAAGATCACCCTTATGTTTCTGTCTCTTGTTTATGAGTAAATGTTTAGGTAGGGTATTCCTAAGATGGGTATAATTTGATAATTTCATTGGGGGTTATATTATCAATTATTCATGAAATAAGAAGATTTTTTTTCTAGTCCATAAAGTAAACTATTATGCTTCTCAATCATGTGTATGTAAAATATGGGGAGTATTCATCCAAAAAAATATTATATTTATGTATAGATTTCCAAGGTTTCTATATATGGATTTATAGAAAATATTACGGAACATTTTGGAAACTAGGATGAGAAAACATAATTGAGATCCTTAGGGATAATTCTAAGGATATATATAGGGATTTTAATAAGGATAAGTTAATATATGAGTCAATGTATAGTAAACTTCCTTGGAATATTCTTAAATTATTGACTGAGTGGTTTCTAAGAAACTAATTCCTCATATGGATACTACAAGTGGATGTAAATTTCACACAGAGGTTTCTAGTGGTAATAACATTTAAAAATAGAGAATTGATTCAGAGTTGGTTATTATGCATTTCATTAAACTAGGCCTTGCTACACACCTAGTATGACACTCCCAGGGGATATGATTTAAAAATTAAAAAATATTTACGAACCATCATGAACTATTTAAATAATTTCCTTGAATGGCCTAGGATATGCTTAAGGTTTCATAGATTGAAAATAATATGTTATTATTTATACATCCTATAAGTTATTTTTCATGATTATGTGGTTTCACCCATTCAAATTTTATGATCACACTCTGATTTTTTGTTTTTAGTCAATGGAGGAAGCCACAAAGAACTAGATTAACGTTAAATGTGATAGAAAATGTGTTTAGGAGAAACCGAATGGAATTATGACTAGATTGACTGATATTTTGATTATTTCTAATAATTTATAATGACATTTAATTAAAAAACACCTTAACAAACTATCATAATCACATATGAAAATAAGGATTCAAATTTCTCAAATCTTGGTTAGTGGAGACCATAGAGGAAAGAAAACTAAGATTCCTACATATTGATGTTTTTTGATAAATAACTCAAGGGAATGTCTCAACGGAACGAGAATATGTTTTAATTGTTGAGAATAATGGAATATATTTTAAAGACCCGGAAATTCCTTATAATTTGTTTAAAAAATTATATGGGATTATTAAGAGTCTGCAAAAATTGACGGCACTTGATTTAGAGGATTGCTGTGCCCGAAACAGAATTTTGTCCCTTTTTTAGATACATTCAGTAAACATGTAGGTGGTGTTTTATATCTTTTGAACCAGTGCTCAGATTAAAAATATGAGGGAACCGTTTAATCCTTAGTGCCAGGATTCTCTTAAGGGAGGATTAACTTCGACCATAGTAGGTCGGGTGAAAAGATAATTTTACTGAGTTTATGAAGAATAATAAAATAAAATAAAAATTATATGTATTTTTCTACCAATTATTGAGAGGCAGGGGTGGGACCACTAGGTTTTCAATCCATTTAATGGCTTAACTCTTCTGTTATGTAACCACACCGTTGAGAGTTAAGAGGTTCATTAATTAAAATGCATTAATGAACCTCATTAATCATAAGATGCATTAATCTCCCTTCCCCTCTATTTAAATGTATCTCAAGATTGGTTTTTTGACATGAAAGGGAGGATCCTCAGATGAAGTGATGTGGTGTATTCCACTAATGAAGAATAAAGGCTTGGAAGAAAATGTTGGAGGAATCAATCTAGAAACGATGAACACCGATGGCTTTATGAAATTCGGTTTCTTTCTCCATAATTGCGACGTATCCTCTGAATCTGATGTAGGGTTTTTGTTTAAATTCAAGTGAATTTGTTTATTATACTTGTTCTTGAAAATCATGACAAATATAGATCAAACAAAATGAGTTGATCCATGATTCGTATGGAACAGCGGGTGGTTGTTGCTGGAAGATATTGAATGGGTTTTATCATTATTTAATGTGATGTATTATTTACTCCCACTTGATATGATACTAACAAGGAGGGCGTGGGCCTAATGAACAAGGACCATACCCTCCGCCTCTTTGGTTTTGATGTGTTCTTTGGGGAGGATCTCCAACTTGACAAAATCATAAATCTGGGAGCCATATAGCAACAAAAATATCCTGAGAGTCCTGTAGGTGTGTTCAAAGGGGAGAACAGACCACCAGAGCTCACCTTAGTGGCCTACATAAACCCTTCTAGCATGGCACCAGTGTGGTAGTACCAGCGACTGGTGATGGTGGGTGGTGGCAGCGGTCAGCTGTCGGTGGCCGCAGAAGAGAGGTGACACCATGAGGCATTGGGGAGGACGGATGGGGCAGCCGGCATTGGTCAGCCATGGAGGCAGCAGGGTGGCGCATCGTCGCACGCCGTAGAAAGAGGTTGTGGCTTCGAAGCTACGGCAAAGCGAACCAGTGCCCTGCGGGTCCCATTGATAGGGAGGCTTCACTATATGGCATAACCATTGAAAAAACAAACAGCTTTCAGCCGTTCAGGAAACAGGAGCGACCCCCACCCCTCACGAGGCCTCTCCAGCTAGCGGGCCGCACCCATCCAAGGTAGGTCAGGCCGATCCATGGACCAGCCGATTTGGGTTGGGTCGGGTCAGACCCTGGTCGGGATGGCCCAGGTCGGGGTGGGTTGGACCAGTCCCAAATCCATTTCATCCTAGATACGCTTCAAAGATCATATCTCACAAACCATACGTCCGTTTTATGAACTGTATATGGCGCTGGAATCCTTGGAAAGAGACTTTCCCTTTGAGATACTCCACATGAGTTTTGAAGAAAGTTGGTGTATGGCCAGGTTGGATCAAACCCAAATCCAACCAATCCCTTGGTACTAAATCAGTTATAACTCATAGACTGGACATCTGATTGACGTGTTGTTTATCGTGTTGGGACCCTTACGACATGGCGGTCCTTTGGGTTACTCCTTTGTATAACATAGTGTTAGTTGATGAATTACGGATATCTTTAGGAGAATATTCTATGGAACTGAAGCACACCGAGTGTGGAGAATCATATGGATGGCTGCCAATTGAAGAGGGACCCTATGTGGATCAGCATCATAGCAACCCTGTGTGGATCAGAATCATAGATACCCTGTGTGGATCAGTATTATAGTGACCCTGTTTGGATAAGCATCATAGTGACCCTCTATGGATCTGCATCATAATATCCTTTTGTGGATCAGCAGCATAGCAATCGTGTGTGGATCAGCACCCTAACGACCCTGTGTGAATCAGAAGTACGTGACCTAATGTGGACCAACCTTAGAGCGTCCCACCATGGATCAGTGACATATGACCCTGTGTGGATCGACAATAGAACAAATTCTTTGTGGTTCAGTTGTGGAACTTCCTAATAGAATAAAATGTTGTAGCTTAAGACTAATTATTTTTATTCATGAACTCTAAGCTGTATACCTAGTTTGAACTGAGACTTTAGGGATCCAGAACCAGGTGGTGCATGGAGGTGAATGGTTTACCTGGAGATCCGTGGAGATGAGTTGTACCTAACAATCAGGTAGGATCCTTGGTGGATGATCTCAGGAGTTATTTTCTGTTGTAGTTGTATCTTTTCAGTTGGGCTTGTATTCCAACCCCTTTACATTCAGTACACACATTTACTACTATAGTTTTACTATGTGGTTTGCATATTGTCATGTTCTTGGTTTGTATGTTTGCAGGTTTTAAAGGAAATTCCTTCCCACTTTCAGGGATATTCCTTTTTGGTTCCAGTCTCCAACCCCTGGCCTATGGAAGGCAGGATTAGGGTAGTCATGGCAAGGGCACTGGGGGATGTGTCATGACAAAATGGTATCTGAGGAGTTGATTCTACTGAAGAACTAAGACTCTGATCTTTCCCATGCAGCAATAGTGTTAAGTGTTTTGAGTGTGCTTTTTAGTTTGGGGAGTCCAGTGTTGGTGTGGCGGATGACGTATCCATACACAAGGACCCTGGATTCAAATTTCTAACTCGGTGCATGAAAATGATGATTATGTGTGTTTTGTAAGTGTATTTACTTTTGATCTCTTTCGATTCATCTCACAAGGTATAACTTTTTGATTGTGGTGGACCTGTTCTTTTAAGGATGACAACACGTAGATATCCAACCACAATTTGAGAGAGAGTTCATAATGAAAACCCATTGAGCGATGAGGCTACGGTGCAGGTCCCTCTTACATCAATATCACCTTCGGGTGGTGCACCAGCAGCACCACTACCCATTGGGCAGCAGTTGCCAGTATCCCCACTATCGGATGGTGCACACCGACTGAGCGCATTGCATGAGTTCCAATGGTAGAGGCCTCTGAGGTTTTGAGGCAAGATAGATCCCCAAGCAGCTAAGGACTGGTTTGAGGTTATGGCTAGATTTTTACGCCTAGTTGGGACACAAGCAGAGCAGATGGTGAACCTAGCTACTAGTCTTTTCCAAGGAATGATAGAGAGATGGTGGAGCCTGCCGCTCTAGTTACACGATGAGGTAACCCTCACCTGGACATACTTCGAGAGCCTCTTCAAGGAAAGGTTCATTCCAGTGACACTACGCTATATGCGTATTCCGTAGCTCTTGTACTTATAGAAATCCAGCCTGATAGTGGCCCAGTACTCAACGAGATTCACTGACCTCTCGCACTACTCCACTGACATAGTACGAGACCCTTTCTTTAAGGCCTGAACTTTTGAGCAGGGTTTCTGGTAAGAGATAAGAGTGTCGATGATATCACTAAATATCCTGAATTAGGTTGGAGTACTTGATCAAATATTATTGGTGGATATCTTCTTAGCTGAGCAGGCATTGATGGTGAGATCCACCACCGGATGACATGTAGCTGAGTCATCTACAACAGGCAGTAGGCAGATGACGTAGAGGTCCAAGTGGTCCAGACCTTCCAAAGGATGACCCTAGGATGTAGGGTTAGAGGTTCGGAGCTCACAAGGTAGAGTAGGCTATAAGAAGATTATATTGTGCTTCATGTGTGGCAGGCAGGGTCACCTAGCTTGCAACTACCTAACCCTATGTACCAAAAATGAGAAGACTGTCGAGGGTCTACTGAGGAAGAGGTAGAGATTCGAGTGAGGAGGTTAGTAGGGCGGTGGATATGGTATGGGAGAAGGTCGTGTAGTAGGTGGTGGGTGGCGATTTTAGGTTCTACTGCTACCACCTCCAAGTGGTCCACCCTGCCCTCAGGGAGTAGGTAGACAGGGATGAGCTCAACTTCAGGCAGCTGAGGCTAATGACCATGGTTCTTCAAAGATGATTTGTGGTAGGATCTATGTCTACTCTTCCCTATCTGTTGTACTTATAGACATAGTTTCCAATAAATATTTCATTTCTATGGATCTCATTCGATACTCGGAGATTCAGATGGATCCATTAGCTCGATACTTACGATTAGAGACATCTACAGGAGAGTATTTAATGATTACACACTGGGGTCAACAATGTGATATTACTCTAGGAGGAAATAGATTTTGTTGGGATATCTTAGAAGTAGCTTTGAGGCCTTACGATGTCATCTTGGGTATGGACTGATTATCCACGGTCCATGCTTAGATTGACTATTTTAGGTGAAAAGTGTGGTGTATCCATGAGGATGGGACCAAGTTTTTATTCATCAATGAGAATGGAACATTTTCAGCTCAAGATGGAATTTCTCAAAGGATGGTGAAATCTATCACTCCTCAGTTATCTAGACTTACCCTCAGAGTAGTTGACGTGAGGAGTCTGAGTTATCTATAGTGGTGGACCAGTATGATGATGTCTTTTCTGATGATGTTCTAGGGCTACCTCTATATAGAGAGGTAGACTTATACATCTACTAGTACCCCAGGATGAAACCAATATCTACTACAGAATATCATATGGCTCTCATGGAGCTTCATGAGTTGTAGTTATATCTAGAGTACTTTCAGAGGAAGGCGTTCATAGGGGTCAGTGTTTCTCTATGGGCATCCCTGATGTTTTTGACAAGAAGGCAGATGGGAGTATGAGGCTTTTCATGGACTATCGGTGCTTAAACTAGGTGACCGTGAAGAACATTTATCCACTCCCAAGGATTGATTATCTCTTTGACCAGCTAAACGAAGATTTATGGTTTACAAAGATAGACCTCAGATCAGGCTATCATCAGCTTAGAGTACGAGACAAGGACATACCGAAGACAGCTTTTAGATGTCAGTATGGCCATTAAGAGTTCTTGGTGTTTCGTTTTGGTGTTACCAATGTTCTGGCAGTGTCCAGGGGACTCATGAATTGGATCTTCTAGCCTTACCTCGATCGCTTCATGGTGGCCTTCACTGACGACATCTTGATATACATGGCGTCGGAGGAGGAGCACGCCACGCACCTGCAGATAGTTATGGATACACTTTGAGAGAACCATATTTATAGAAAGCTCTCAAATTTCTAGTTCTAGATACAGGA
The DNA here is from genome assembly GCA_963277665.1 of Viscum album. Classification (NCBI taxonomy): domain Eukaryota; kingdom Viridiplantae; phylum Streptophyta; class Magnoliopsida; order Santalales; family Viscaceae; genus Viscum; species Viscum album. The sequence continues at coordinate 1,825,062,419 of OY728161.1, read as the reverse complement.
AGTACACTTCCTCAAGGCACATTATCTCGGAGGCTAGAGTGGCAGTGGATTCGACAAAGATAGAGGAAGAGCTTTCTTGGTAGCCACTTAGGAGAGTGACCGAGGTGTGGAGTTTCCTAGGATTTATTGGGTACTACCAGAGATTTATACCCAACTTTTCTATAATTTCTACACCCTTTCTAGAATTGAAAAAGAATGGATAGACCATCATGTGGATGGAGAGATGCCTGTAGTTCTTTTAGGAGCTGAGGTAGAGATTGAAGAATGCCCCCATCTTGAGGCTTCTAGAAGAGGCCATTGGGAATGTAGTCTACTTCAATGCATCAGGGTCTAGACTAGGTTGTGTCCAGATGTAAGAGAAAGTGGTGATCGCCTATGGCTCACAGAAGTTGATATGACATGAGTAGAACTACGCTACCAATGACCTAGAGTTAGCAGCAGCGGTCTTTGTGCTTATGATGTGGCAGCACTACTTGAAGGCTGAATGGTTTACTATTTACTCTGATCACAAGAGACTTAGGTATATCTTCTCACAGAAATACCTGAACCTGATAAAATGGTGATGGATAGATTTCCTCTATGAAAATGAGTTTGAGATAGTCTACAATCCTAGGAAGGGGAACATAGTAGCAGACACACTCAGCAGGAGGTCTGGTCTACAGTTGCTGAGTGAGGCAACAGAGAAGCTATCCACGTTGTAGTTATCCTTCGTGGATAATGATGGTGCATCTTACCTCTAGTATATGACATTTACTCCCCACTCCTTTAGCGAGTCAGGGAGTCATAGCTTGGGGATGTAGACTATGAGGCCCAACATGCTCAGATATCTTTAGAATAGGCTCCTGATGGATTTTCTGAAGATAGGGAGCATGTCATCCTCCCCAGAAGATGCACTATGGTACCAACAATGCTTTGGGAGGAGGTGTTAAGGGAGTTCCATACATCCCCTTTGGAAGTACATCCCGGTGTGGTGAAGATGTACCAGGACCTCCGGTGTCAGTATTAGTGGCCAGGGATGAAGAATGCAGTGGTAGAGTTTGTTTCTTGATGCCTCACTTGTCAGCAAGTGAAGGCTAGGAATCAGATACCAGTAGCCTTAGCTCATCAAATTGAGGTACTAGAATGGAATTGGGATGGTATATCCATGGACTTCATCAAAGGGCTACCACATATGTCTAGAGGTCATTATTCTATCTGGGTGATCATTGACTGACTCACTATGTCGTCCCACTTTCTACTCATCCGATAGTTGGGATCAGTAGAGATCTTGGAATGTCTTTACATATAGGAAATTGTATGGCTTCATGGGGTGCCATCAATGATCATCTTAGATCATGATGCTCATTTTACATCCCGCTTTTGGAAGGGATTACAGGAGGCTTTTGGGACTCAACTACACTTGAGCACTGCCTTTCATCCTCAGACAGATGGTCAAAGAGAGGGGACCATTCAGAAACTTGAGGAAATGTTTCATGATTGTGTCCTTCATTTTGGGAGTAGTTATGAGGACCACCTTCCACTGGTGTATTTATCTTATTACAATAGTAATAACTCCAACATCGGCAGGTCTCTGTTTGAGGTCCTATATAGGCAACCTTTCAGATCACCTCTATGCGTGACAGACCTAGGGGAGTCAGTACTTATGGGTTCAGAGTTGGTACATGCTACCACGGAGAAGGTGCAGATCATCTAGGGGAGGATTAAGACTTCACAAACTGGAAAAAGTCTTATGCCGATATGAGACAGATACCCTTAGATTTTGTGGAGGGAGACCATGTCTTCCTATGGGTCTCACTCCGATGAGGATTATAGAGCTTTGGACAGGGAGGCAAGCTATCTATGAGGTTCATCGGACCATTCCAGATCCTCAGCAAAGTAGGAAAGGTGGTGTATCATCTAGATCTACCCCCACAGATGCACCAGGTGCATAATGATTTCCATATGTCGTTTCTGAGGAGGTACGTGCATGATCCATCGCAAGTTATCGACTGGGGCAAGCTGGACATCGATGATGGGGTGACATTTTTGGAGTTCCCAGTGGACATAGTGGATCGATAGGAGTGGGTCCTTCATGGGAAGTTGATTCCACTAGTGTGAGTTTTTTGGCAGCATGAGAATCTCTAGTATAACACATGGGAGTGGGAGGCTCAGATATGTTCTCAGTAACCCCATTTTTTCCCCAATTTCTGTTGTAGCTTTTGGGTATGGAAATCATTAAGGTGAGGAGAATTTGAAGCCCTGGAAATTCCATATATATTTTTTTAAAATTATTTGATATTATTATGAGTTTGTGAAAATTGATGGTGCTTCATTCCAAGTCCCGGTTTTTTCAGAACGAAATTTTGAACTTTTTTTATGTACATTCAGTAAACATGCAGGAGGCATTTTCTATCTTTTGAACCAACACTCAGATTAAAAATCTGAGGGAACCATTGAATCCGCAATGCTGGGATTTGCTTAAGGGAGGCTTAACTTTGACCATAGTAGGTTGGGAGAAAAGGATAGTTTTATGGACTTTTGAAGAATAATAAAATAACATAAAAATGTTATTTTATTTTTCTACCAAATGTTGAGAAGTGGTGGAGGGACTGTTGGGTTGTCAATCCATTTAATGTCTTGAATCTTCTATTTTGTAACCATACCATTGAGAGTTAAGAGGTTAATTAATTAAAATGAATTAATGATCATCATTAATCATGTGATGTGTTAATCTCATTTCCCCTCCATTTAAATGAAGCTCGGGCTTAGCTTTTTGACATGGAAGGGAGGAACCTCTGAAAAAGGGACATGGCGTCTTCCACCAATGAAGAACGGAGCCTTGGAGGACAATGTTGGAGGAATAAATCCAAAAATGATGAACACTGACGGCTTCATCAAAGTGGTTTCATATTCCGCAACCGCGACGTCTCCTCTGAATCTGAGGTAGGGGTTTTTTTAAAATTCAAATGAATTTGTTTATTTTACTCATTCTTGAAAATCTTTACAAATGTGGATCAACCAAAATGAGTTTATCCATGATTCATATGAAACTTTGAGTGGTTGTCACAAGATGATATTGAATGGGATTTAACATTATTTTATTAGATGTATTATTTACTCCCACTTGATATGATGCTAACGCGGAGGGTGCGGGCCAAAAGAACAAGGCTTGGACCCTCTGTCACTTCATTTTTGACGCGTTCTTTGGGGAAGGATCTCCAACTCGATGGAATCTTAAATCCAGGAGCAATGCAGCGATGACAGAATACCGAGTGGCCTGCAGGCACATTCATTGGGGAAAACAAACCACATGAGATCACCCGGTGGCCTGTGGAAACCCCGCCAGTGGGAAATCGGTGTGGCGCCGCCGGCGGGCGATGGTAGTAGAAGAGAGGCGGTGTCCAGAGGCACTGTAGCAGATGGATGGGGAGGCCGGCATCGGCCGGCCATGTTGGAAGCATGGAAGTGCATCTTCATGCACCGTGAAAGGAGGTCGTAGCTTCGAAGTCACGACAAAGGTAAACCACACCATGTGTGTCTTGCTGACATGGAGGTGGTGCCACATGGTGCTGCCATTGCAAAACTGAGTGGATTTAATCCCTTCAAGAAGGGAGAGAGACCCCCCCCCCTGCACAGGCCACCCAACTAGGGGAGGCGATAGCTAGTGAGCCGGGATGCTTGGTGGGTTGTTGCCAGACAAGGTGGGCTAATCTGGTCCATGGCCCAACAGGCCTATCTGGTCCGTGGCCTAGTGGGCCGCGCTCATCGAGGCCCGGCCGGTTTGGGTCGGGCCGACCCGGACGGGGTCAGGTCGGACCAGGATCAGGCCGACCCAGACTAGGTCAGGTCGGACCAGGGTCGGACTTGGGTCAGGGTGGGTCGGGTCAGTCCGGACTGGGTTTTGTCGGTCTAACCGGGTCGCACCAGACCAGGACCCATTTCGGCTGAGATACGCTTAAAATACCGTATCTTACAAACTAGATTTCTGCTCGAAAAACCGTATATAATGGTGGAATCCTTGGAACAACACATTCCTTTTGAGATACTCCACTTGAGTTTTGGAGAAAGTTGGAGTACGGCTGGGTTGGATAGAACCCAAATCCAACTGGGCCCTCAGTACTAAAATACTTATAACTCGCAGATCGGGTGTATGATTGAAACACCATTTGTCGCGTTGGGACCCTTTTGACATGGTAGTCCTTGGGGTTAGTCCTTTGTGGAACATCATGGTAGTTGAGGCATGACCGATATCTTGAGGAGCAGATTCTATAAAATGCAAATGCACCGAGTGCGGAGAATCATGTGGTTGGATGTCAATTGAAGAGTGACCCTATGTGGATCAGCATCATAGAGACCGTGTGTGGATCAGAATCATAGCGAACCTATGTGGATCATCATCATAGTGACCCTATGTGGATCTGCATCATAGGGACCCTGTGTGGATCAACACCATAGAGACCCTTTTTGAATCAGCACCCTAGCGACCCTGTATAGATCAGTAGTGCACGACCAAATGAGGACCAGACTTAGAGTGGTCCGTCGTGGATCAGCGACATACGACCATGTGTGGATCGACAATGGAACAAATTCTTCATGGTTCAGTTGTGGAAATTTCTAACGGAATAAAATGATGTATCTTAAGACTAATCATCTTTATTCTTGAACTTTGAGTTGTATACCTAGTTTGAGTTGAGACTTTAGGGAGCTAGGACCAGGCAGTACCCAAAGGTGGCTGGTTGGCGTGGAGAGCTTCAGAGATGAGCTATACCCAACATTAAGTTATTATCTATGGTGGATGATCTCAGGTTCGTTTTTCTATTGTAGTTTTATCTTTTCAGTGGGGCTTGTATTATGGCCCCTTTACTTTCAGTACACACTTTTACTACTGCAATTTTACTACGTTTTTTGCATCTTGTCATCTTCTTGGTCTGTGTGTTTGTAGGTTTTAAAGGAAATGTCTTCCCACTTTCAGGGATATGCCTTTCTGGTGCTAGTCGCCAACCCCTGGCCTATGGATTAAGGGCTTGGGGTAGTCACAACATGGGCCCCGGGGTGGAGGTCATGAAATAGAAAATGAATTTTCGAAGGTAAAATGAAAAGTTAATTAGAAATAATGGATGGGAAAATTTTCACCCTAAATTATTATCAATCGATGAATGTTTTAAATTAAGGATGTGTGGGAATTATACAAATCATTTTCCTAGGGGGAAAGCTCTTGAAGAGAATAATAAAGGTTATATGAGTAATGGTTATACTGCTGATACTGAAGAGTCCATGAATTATATATGAAATATGTGTAATTTTATAATATTATTTTTATATTAAATGTAAGAATCGTGATTAGATTAAGGTTTATGAATGTTAATACATGATTAATATTTCATAGTTTAAAAATGAGGTATTAAGTCTAATACCATGATATTTTAAAATATGACCATCATATTAGGTAGTGTGTTTAAAAAACACCAATATTATATGAGAATGTAACACCCTATGAATTTAAAATATGTGTATTTCTAAATATGTTCAATCTCTTCAATAGCTTGAAATACACCTAGTAATGGGTTTGGAAAAAATTTGATACTTCTTTTGAATATTATTATTTAAACATTTCCATAATATCATAACCATTAAAGGGAATGGTATGAATAGGGATAACTAAATTATGAAAAATATATATTTTTTTTAAAAAAAATTTAATCAATTTTCCAGAATTAAAAATAAGAATCATTTAGAGGAAAAGAAACATTTTCTAAAAAACTATAGTTTTTATAAAATATGGTTTATTCGTGCTTCACACACAAGATTTAAATTTAGTTTTTTCAACATTTATGAAATTTATGTGAAGAAATAAAATTCATTTTTAAATAAAAATATCTAAATTATCTTACGGTGTATTTTTGGGATTTTTATGAAAACTTTCATTTTTGATAAATAGTAAAATATAATGAATTTTAATTGAAAATTGGCTTTTTATTTAAATAATTTATAATTTTAAATTACATTTTACTAGGTTTTATCATCAAATTAGATCAATTTTATATCAATTAATCCAATTTAGGTCATTTTAAAATATATATATATATTAATTTTAATATAACAACATTATAAACATTTAAATGTTTACTTTTTCAAAACCTACTTTCTCATCGCATCTATTGGATTAATTGTAAATTAAAATATTCCAATTATATGAATTTAATTATCAAAAAATGGATTCCATATTATGAATCACCATGATTTATATTATCTAATAATTTCTACTTAATTTTTTTACCTAAATGAATAGTCAAAATAGTAAATTTTATTTTCCATGTCTAAGGGAAAATGGGTTTATAGTTGGGTAAAAGAAATAATATAGGGGTTAAACTGAGATAAAAACTTGTATAAAATCCATTTTATAGAAATATTTATTCCTTATCTTATATTAGGATTTGTAATAATCTATTTTTGACCATTAATCTATTCGAAAAACGTGTGTACAAATTTTTCTTCTCAAAAATTACAAGTGTTCCAATTGCATCAATTATAAAAGGATACCACATATCCTATATTATTTGCACATTTAAATCATTTTAGTTCGTCTATTACTATCCCAAATAACTTCCCAATGTCCCTATAATCAATCTATATTCCTTATTTTTTAAATAAATCCATCCTACGATGGATTTGGTGCAAACCTACAGTGGATACTGAAAGAAGTTGTAATGTGGTTCATAGAGAGTTTTAATATTCTTTCTTCCCCAACCTACGTCAATTAATAATAAAAAATTATGATATAAAAACCTATGTATATTCGATATAATTAGATGTTTTTATTTTATGGTCATGACCTACAAAAATCTCCACTTCCATTAAATGGGTTACAAAATCCTCATTTGTGTGTATGGAAGACAAACACCACACAAACCAATGTCTTTCTTCGTTCCAATACCACCTCCCATGGATGGTTATGATGATTTATTTAAAATATATATATTATATTTATAACATAATTATACCAATTGTTTTATTATATAATATATACCTTCTAATTTCCATTTTGTAGGATATATGATAATGTTGTTCATGTGTACGGCAAAATATCGCCTCATAGAGCGATGTGATTTGTTATTCACTAACGATTTTACTGGAAAGTGATAAGGATAATTTGAATTATTATATTTTATATAAATTAAATTATTTTAATGTCCCAAATTGGGTTCCACACACCAGTTCTCTGATCTAGTTAGTCACATGACCTCAAGTGCACCTCCTTGTATGCCAGAGGCTACTAACTAGTAGTGAGTGGCTGATATATCAAAATGGGGAGACTATACCCTCTTTATCAAAGCAACACAATAGTGAATATAAATAAAAATAACCAAATGACATAATAAATAACCCTAAAAATAGTATCACATGATCACTAAACATGAATACAATATCCAAACCCAAAACAATAGATATGACATGTCAAGTGAAAAAAATGAAAACTACAAAATAAAAATAGGACACTAATAACTCCCAAATAGGTCCTGAATCATTTATGGTTCCCTCATCCATTTTCAATCCCAAATCATCCATCTAACACATAGCCCTTTCCCTTATCATATCTTGCAAACATGAAGTCTATTTAGGTACCTATTTGGAAACCCGAGTAGGGTGTGGGTACAACTTAGTAGGAAACCACCAAAGACATATAAAATAATATCTATTCAATAAAAGTGTATGTATTTGTTTAAATAAGAAAATAAAATCTATAAAGTAAATTTTTTTGCATATATTCAATTATTCTTTGTTTAACCACATAAAACCCCCGGGTTCCCAAGGACACCTGAACCATCAAAACCTATTTCAGCCCGTGCTGGGGTCTAAACCAAATCACATATCACAATACCAAGGTTATGATTTATCATATAAATTGAATTCATATTATGGAAAATTGGAACCATAGTCAAATGACAAAATTTTAGGGCTAGAATATCATTTCTAGCACCTTATAGGTATTTGGAGCAATGGTATGTGTCCCAAAACACATTTATCAAATAATCACACAAGTGGGATTTTGAAGCAACATTATATGTCCCAAAATCATTTATCAAATAATCACACAAATGGAATTTTTATGTAGCAGTACATCTTCCGCCCTCATTTATCAATATGGTCTTTTGAAGCCACATTCCATGTCCCACACACATATATCAATCAATCACATATGGTATTTTAAAGAAATAGTCCATTTTCCACACTCATACATCCAAAAATCACATTTACAGTAATATCACATGTACCAAAGTTTCATAAACGTCAAGGTTAATCTAACCATCTCATAATTATAACTGTCAATTAATTTCTAAACACATTAATTAACCAATCATGAAATAAACTAATTAATTCAGTAATTAATTAATCCAACTATTCAATCATGACATTCCATCAATTAATTAACTAATTAATTGATTCAATTTCACAATCACATCAATCCATTAAGTAATTCAAGAATTAATTAATCCAACTCTATCAATTCCCATTACCCCAATTAAACCTGAATCAATATCATATGAAAATTAAATTAAATTAATTCAATCATAATTGTAATTTCCAAAACATGGATACTTTAATTTCATAATTACATACACATAATTAAAACAAAACTATGATGTTTTAAATTTAAACAACATAACTCAAGTTTGGTGATGAACGCTCACCAATAGAAATCCCCAATTGAAGCAGAATAACCAAATCATGACAATGAATGAGATCTAGATCTGAAACCTATATCCAAGATCAAACAAAATAGATCTATCCAAACCTAGATCTAGATCTATTAACAATAGAGGAAAACATCCCCTCAAAGGATAAGAGAAAGATGGGAGAGGGGGGAAACTAATTGGGATTAGAAGCTCTTATATAGAGGGGTGAAGATCTATAATGTGGGCTTCAAACCATCAATAAAGGAGGTTTGAAATCCATATAATCCATCTATAAACCTCCAAAAACAATAGAAAATATTTTTGGGTTAATATAAGACATTTGGGGATATAAGAAGGGGTTCATGTATTTTTTTTAATAATTTTCAGGGGATTAAAAATTTGTATACATGGTTTCCTGTTCAAGGACAATGTTTTCCCGTAACCATGAGACTAACCAAGTTCCTCCACCCAAGGGGTCACACAGTTACTACTATAAGAGAACAAAATTTTATAATTTGTGAACCAACCGTGAAATTCCCCTCTACCTAGGGTTGTATGGTTTGTTGGATAAAGGCACATAGTTTGGGAAAACCAAGTGCCAACCTTTCACTACCCAAAACCCTTCCGAAACTTCCACATTTCACCCAAACACACCCAAGAAAAAAGCAAAAAAAATATACAAAAACTAGTAAAAATATTACCTTCAAAAAATATCAAGATATCTATTAAAAGGGTTGGTATCTTGCAATCTCCTCGCCTTATAACAGCTCTTCCTTGAGTTATACTCTTAATAAACTCTAATATTCTAAGGTGAAAATATCATTCCACTAAACCTATATATTTTCTTCTCTCGCCCATATTTCCTCATGTACATACCAATATTTCTATAGTACATGAACTATTTACACTGTCTTTCCATGAAACACTTTATCACTACAATCCAACACATGTATCAGATGCTTCTCAAAGGATGCATCAGTATCAAGCTCAATATCATCCTCGTCGACCACATGAAAAGAATCAGGGTGATTCTGCCTAAGTTATAACACATTGAATACATCATGAAAATCATTGTACCTCCATTTAAGATCCAATTGGTATTCCATATGGCAGATTCTCTCCACAACACCAAACAGTCCAAAAAAATTGGGAACCAACTTACCATATCTCTGAATATCATGGTAACCCAATCTAGGGGACACCCAAAGAAATACATGATCACCCACTGTAAACATTAGGGGTTATTGAAATATATCAGCATACAATTTCTATCTAATCCAATCCATAGCCATATGTTTCTGAATTAGATGAACCTGATCTGATGTCTCCTACTTGAGACTTAGTCACAATAGCTCTGACTCTTCTACGTTTATCCATCATAGAGGTGATCTTCATGACCGACCATAAAGAGCCATGTGTGCTTCTATCTGTATAGTTTTTTTATTACTGTTGTTATAGGAAAACTCCAAAAGTGCTAGGTGTATCTTCAAAGAACAACCAAAGTCTATAACACACACTCCTAGCATATCATCAAGCACATGTCTAGTATGTTCTGATTTTTCATATGCATGTGGGTGGAATTTGTTTCTCAGTAAAACATGTGTACCATTTACCTTACGCAAGACCTACCATAAGTGAGAAATAAAACGTGAGTCACAATATGAAACAAAACTCCATAGAACCCCATACGGATGGACTATCTCCTAAACAAACATATATCCCAAATGATACACTTGGAAAGTCTCTTGTATAGGAAATAAATGTGCTACTTTTGTTAAACAGTCCATAATCACCCAAATAGAATCATTCTTCTAAGGCGTCCATGGGAGGCCCACTAAAAAGTCCATAGTAATTTCATCCCACTTCCATTATAGAATGGGTCCCATATGTGATAAACCATGAGATCATTGATTTTCAACCTTCACGTGTTGATAGGTGTAGCATCATGTCATAAACCCTTCTATTTTTTTTATGGTCGACCACTAATATTTTCATTGTAGGCCACGATACATTTCGGTCAAACCCTAATGTATCACAAATTTTGAGGCATGAAATTCATGCATTATATCCTCCCATATACTCTTAGGTTCAAAAACATGATTCCTAACATATATTATCTCATCCCCATATATGTTTCAATATGGAGGTGACTCCTCGCCTTCAATTATTTCCCTAATAGACAAAAAATTGGGATCCTCATACTGCCTTTCCCTGATTCGACTTAAAAGTGTAGACTCCACTAACACTGATAAAAGAGTTGTCTTCTTCTAGATCTCATAAAACACAACATGTTTCTTATCCAATAAATTCATCATCTTCCAATTAGACGTTTGAACTTCATGAGTCTAGGTTTTCCTTCTTAAATATTCTTCAACATTTTTCCTTTTACCAGACATATATTCCAACTCAAAATCAAAATCCTATATATACTCAACCTACCTCTGCTGCCGGAGATTCGTGACTTGTTGTGGAAATATATACTTTGAGATATTATAATTAGTATACACAGTGTCCTTTTTTCCAATAGATAATTTCACCAACCCTTTATTGAATAAACCAATGAAGCTAATTAGAGGTCATGAACAGGGTAGTTCCATTCACGTGGAATTAATTTTCAAGACCCATATGCCACAACTTGATCACCCTATATCAACACTACTCCAATACTGAATCCATAAGCATCACAAAACACCTAATAATCCTCACCCATCTCAGGTAGGATCAATTTTGGTGTCATTTTCATGCACTTATTCAACTCTTTTAAGACATTCTGTAATTCATCATACCATTAAAACTTTACCAACTTCTTGTTCAATCAAGAAATTGTTGATTCCAACATGGAAAATGCCACTATGAACATTATATCATATCCATATAACCCTAGAAATCTATGGATATTGAAAATGTTATTGGGATTCTCCCAAGATACAACTGTCTGAACCTTATCTATTTCCACTGAAAAAACCTTCTTCCTAGATGATGTTACCCAAGATGTGTGCCTAATCAATCCAAATATGACACTTAAATAGATTGTGTATATACGGTTCTCTATTAGTGTACTCAGTATGATGTCAAGATGTTTGGAATAATCGTCACGAGTCTGGGAACACAATAATATGTCATCCAAAAACAAAACTGAAAAATAATATAGGTATGGGTGGAATATTCTATTCATTAATTCCATAAAAACTACTGGTGTTTTTATTAACATGAACAACATCACAATGAACTCATAAAGTATATACCTGATTCTAAATAAATATGAGGTATGTCAGATAGTCTAACTCTCAACTAATGATACCCCGGTCTCAAGTAAATATTCAAGAAGACACAAGATACCCTAAATAGATAAATAATATCATCAATATGTAGAAGATGATACTGTTTTTTCACATTCATCTGATTCAACTTCCTATAATCAAAAAATAAGTGAAGTGTCCCATCAAGATTCTTTGAAAACAAAACTGGAGAACCCCAAGATGACATACCTTGATAGATAAATCCCTTATACTCGAACTCTTCCAATTTAGTCTTAATCTATTGATACACCATTGGTTCTATTCTGTATGGGGGAATATAAACTTGATCATCCGCTAGCATGATCTCAATAGTAAATTCCACATCTGTCTTTGGTGGAAGCCCTAATATGTCCTTAGGAAACAAGTCTTGGAACCTATACACTATGGGTGGATAGGCAGTGTGATTCACACCACCATCATCAAGTAATGGTCTAGAAACTTGAGGGGGGAGCTATTCTAGTTATGGATGAACTGGTCCTACATGGCCCCCTGGATATCCCACTCTCCACGTTGAATATAATTATCACCTTTAGGATACCTAAAAGTCACTCTCCTATTGTAATAATCTATGTGTGCTTGGTATTCTACTAACTAGTACATGCCGAAAATTAGATCGAATCCGGTTGTTTTAAGGATATAAAGATCCCATATAAAATGATACTCCCTAACCTCAACTAAACACCCCTTGTATAAATATATGTCTCTCGACCATACTCCCAATGATGTATCGATCATCATCACCCCTCTCACAAACTCCATTAGTCAGATAAAACCATTAATGAGTTGTGTGGATATAAAATAATGAGAGAAACCAATATCAAATAATGCACTAGCTAGCATAGAAGCTACAAGAATAGTACCTCAAACTATTGATAGTCTATCCTGGCAATACATGAGTGTAAGATAGATAGCCTACTGCTATCCTACCACTCTTCCCCATAATGTAGTTTGAGTTGACTGAGGTTCCCCATTATTTTTATATATACAATTTTTCTTATAAGTACCATTTCCACTACCTCAACTACAATGGATGGTAGAACTATAACTTACAGACTTTTACATTATAGATTATCCCCTTCTCGTACTTTGTTTCTACCTATAAAATCCATCTTTACCCATATGTAGTGAGTTCTTACAGAACCTCTATAGATGACTCATATTTTTGTAGGCTCAGAACACTACCATTGGTCATAGGAACTATCTATAGAAGGGTCTCGACCTACCACACTGGTGACAGACCAATCAAGAGAGGTCCTTTGTAAGTTATCCTTCCCCCTAGACAATATTTTTTCATTAATATACATAACATTCTCATAATTATGCTTCCTACTATCATAATTCATACCTATTTCCCATCAATAAGAATCCACTCATCCTCCACTTGAAGCCTCCTTTAGTTTCCCCTTAGATATGAGAGCCTGATTTACTACTTATGAAAACTTCTTCAACATGAATATATTAACCCTGGACTTAATTTCACATTTAATATCATCGTGAAACAACTTTTTTATAGTTTCCTCATCTCCCAACAATGTTGGAACAAAGTGTTTCATGTCTATAAACTAACCATAATAGTCCCTCATCGAAAAAACCCCTTGATTCAATATAATAAACTCAATAGATGTATCTTTTCTGAGAATCCCGGGATAAAAATACTCTAAGAACTTATCATGAATGTCCATTCACTCCATGTATTCCAACTCTCCATCCCATGTCTAGATGTCCCACTAATGCTTCTCTTGACCATGTAACATGTAAACCACCAATTTAACTCTCTTATTAAATAGTATCTCTATGTGGTCAAGTATCATCTGGATAGTCTCAATCCAGAACCTTGCTCCCTCAAGTTCACCCTCTCTAGTGAAAGTCAAAGGGTACTGTAAATGAAACTCCCATGTCAGATCAGACATGATATTCACAACCAACCCTGAGTCTACTTCTATGAAATGCATGAAGCAAGAAAAGTTATCTAGGAACTTCTCTTTTTCTCCTTCACATGGTACCATTGGTTCCTCATGTTTCACTACTAGAGTCACATTTCCATCCTTGTCCTCCTTCCATCCTATCAACAAACATCATCATGGTGGAATATCTCTATAATTAAAAATACACATCTTAGGACACATTTCACAACATTAACACAATTAATAAGAGGTATTCACACAAATCCATAACTAGTCATTCCCCCTTTCCTACCACATAGTCAAAATCAAAGCACTATCACTACCCTTAACCGTCCTATATCTAGGTCATGGTTAACAAATGGGTGAACTCATTCTCTTTATTCAATTTTTTCATTTTAAACCCATTTTTCACATTTTTCATCATTTTAAAATTTTTAATTCAATATTAGGCACCTATTTTATTTAAAATAAAAAATCAAGGAAAAAAATTCAATTTCAACAACATACCAAAAACCTGCTTTTCTGTGCATACCTAAAAATGATGTATGTCACAATAAAACATGAGTGAATAAAAATGATGCATGCATACTCAACTCTAGTTCCATGTTATTCCATGAGTAAATTCTCATAAAATCTTAGAAACAATAATTATATTACACAAAAAATTCATCACTCAAGGTGAAATAACATTCAATGGTAAAAACACAAATCAATAACAAAAATCCCACTATGGGTGCTTGGATTTTAAATTCATACGTTGGTTAGATACTCCCTTGAAAATTATATTAAAATAGTACCAAATAATCATATTATATTTCCTAACTTTCGTAAATATCAAGAAAAAATAAAAGAAAAGAATATCTCTTTGATAACACCTTGTAACATCCTGACCCAGGTGCCACACATCGGTGCCCTGAGTTGGTCAGTAACATGAACTCAACCGCACCTACCAATACACCTGAGGATAATAAATAGTAACAAGGGTTTGATATATAAACATGGGGAGACTATACCCTCCTTATCAAACTGGCACAACAACAGAAATAAGCAGTAATAGCTAAATGATATAACAAATAACCATTAGAACTAGTATCATGTGATGACTAAACAGGAATATAATGTCCAAACTCAAAATAGTAGATATGAAATGACAAATATGTTTCAAGTTTCAATATGCACAACCCAAAATAAAAAAAGGCACTAAAAACTCCCAAGAGGTTCCCAAATCACATCTAGTTCCCTCAACCATGCTCCATCCCAACTCAACCGTCTAACACAAGGCCCTCTCCCTTATCATGTCCTGTAAAAATGAAGTCTATTTAGGTACCGGTTAGGAAGCCCAAGTAGGGTGTGATTAAAACTCAGTAGGTCACTACAAACAACATCTAAAATAATATCCAATCAATAAAATTGTATACAATTATATAAATAATAAAATACAATCAATAAAGTAAATAGTTTACATATATTCAATTATTCTTTATTTAAGTATATAAAACCTTGGGTTTCTGAGAACACCATAACCATAAATACCTTATTCGTCATGTGAAAAATTCTAAACCATATCACATATTATAATACCAAGGTTATCATTTATCAATCAATTCAATTCATATTACAACTAATTAGAACCATAGTCAAATGCCAACATTTTAGGCCTCGAACACCATGCCAAGCACCCCATGAGTATTTGAAGCAGCAACCCATGTCTCGCGAATCTATTATCAAACAATCACACAAGTGATATTTTGAATAAGCAATCCATGTCCCACACACAATTATCAACAAACCACACAAGTGGGATTTTGAAGTAGCAGTTTGTGTCCCACGCTCATTTATCACTATGGGCTTTTGATGTAGTAGTCCATATCCTACACACATATATCAGTCAATAGGATTTTGAAGCATTAATCCATGTAATACACACATATATCACAAAATCAAATGTATCAAAATATTACATGTATAGAAATATCATAATCATTAATGTTAATCTTACCATATCCTAATTCTATTTGTCAGTGAATTCTTAAAAAAAATCATTGACAAATAACAGAATCCATTAATTAAATAACCAATTAATTTATCCAACTCAATAATCATATCATTGAATAAATTAAATTATAAATTATTTAATTAAATTAATTAATAAAAAAATCCATTATGTAATTCACCAATTAATTAATCTATCTCAACTAATTCCCATTTCCCCATTTTAACCTGAATCATTTTCATATAACAACTAAAATAAATCAACTCAATAATCAATGAAGTTACCCAATCATGGAAATTAAACATTCATAATTACATAAACATAATTAAATCAATACTATAGTATTTTAAATTTATTCCACCTAGCTCAACATTTGTGACTGACACTCACCAACGGAAATCCCCAATTGAAGGGGAATAAGAAAAATCACTATGATGAATGGTATTTGGATCTGAAAGCTAGATAAAATATTAAACAAATTCGATCTATCAAAACCTAGATATAGATCCATTACTAATAGAGGAAAACATCCCCTCAAATATGATTGAAATATAGGAGAGATAGGGGAAACTAATCGGGATGAGAAACTCTTATCGAGAGGGGTAAATATCTATAATCTGGGATTTGAATTTTCAGGAAAGGATGATGGAAAGCCTTTTAATTCTTCTGGGAAACTCCAAAATTGATATAAAACGTTTTAGGTTAAAGATAGGGTGTTTTGGGTATAAGATGGGGGTTTAGGAATTTATAATAGTTTTAGGGAATTAAAAATCCACACACACAGTTTCTTGCTTAGGGTGCATGATGTCCCCTAACTCTGCACCTAACTGTGCACCTCCTCCCAGGGGGCCACATAGTTACTACTAATAGGGAGCATGGTTTTATAAGCCATGTGCCAATTGTGCAATTACCTACTTCCTTGGGTTGCATGTTTCTCTAGATTCAGCCACGCTATTTGGGAAAATCATTCACCAATCATTCATTGACCAATACCCTTCCAAAAACATCCAAATTTCACCCAAATTCACCCAAGATAAAACCAAACAAATCCTACTCAAGATAATGCAATAGAGTAACTAAAAATAAGCTCAAGATATCTACAAATATGGTTTGGATATTAACTTTATTATGATATCAATGACATATTTATCATTATTAATAGATCATATATATGATTTTATTTCATACCTCTTCACTCAGTGAAATATGATAATGCCATTTTTGTATGTGTGGACTAAGACCTTTGTGGAACGATGTGAATCTCTTTTCATCCCCACAACACATGGATGATATATATATAAGTATACATAAAGAAAAAATATGTTATATAGTATATTATTATAATTCTTTAATGATAAAATTTTACTTACCATATTTTCATAATGATCATTGAAAAATAGAGATGTTACTCGTGCACACGTATGAACTACTGTCTCCATGATGAAAATGTAGTTCATTTTTCATAACCATATTTCATGATTTGTCAAAAAAGTAAAATTGATTTATAAATATTATATTTATTTAATTATTATTATTCTTTATATTATTAAATTATGTAATATTTTCAAGAAACATATCATTCCTGACATAACACACATGAGAAAATAGAGAAATTAACACCAGAAACAATGAAAATAATGAATGATTATTAAAGACTAAGTGATAAAATGTTATAAAATTATTATATATGATATTATATATATTATTATGGTTATAAATTAAATTGATAACATTTTTAAAACCATATTATAAGAGGTTAAATTACATTCAACAAAAAAAAATCTTTGGGTAAGGGACTTCATTTGAATTTTCCTTCATTAAGGCACATTGTGATGCCACACACCTATTTTATTTTATATGGGTTTAAAGTAACCCTTGATTTTTAATATAATTATTAATATATAATTAATGATATTTTTAGTTTCAATTTGAATTGTTTCATCCAAGGGGATTTGACATGAAAATTTCCAATTTGTACAAGTAATTGTACAATCTCATTTTCCTTTATAATTGTTAATTTTCTCCTGAAACAATAACTTTATTATGATAATTTTTCATTGTAAATTACATTTATGTTGAATATACATATTCTTGAATGATGGATATCATTATATCCTAAATCATATTCCATTTTTATATAGGTCTTATACTTTAAAATTTAATTTATTAAGAGGGAAAATAATGATAAATATATATTATTTACTCAATATGGATATTTGATGATAAGGAACATTATTCATGAATGAAAAAAAAATTCAATATATGTAGAATTATTTTAATATTCAGTCATGGGAAGGCCTCGTTATATATAGCCCCTCAATTATTTGGAAGGTCTCATGAGACAAAATAATTTCCCAAATTAAATTGGTTTTTACCTATTATTTTAAACCATATTATGAATGGTTTTGAAAGTAGAGATGTCATGATATGGAGACATGATTTCAAATAAGTAAGAATTTAATTCATTAATAATTCTATTATTATTGTCCATGGTATTTTCAAAATGATTTTATATGTGGGTGCATTTCTTTCTCAATTTACTGATTAAATGGAATCTATGTTCAGTTATTTACCTTTTCATATTGTTTATTCTTTATCTTATCATGATAGTAAAGTTATTTAAATGTAATTTGTGTTTAATTATTTACCATGACATGTTTATTAATATTATTGATTCATAATATCTTCCTCATTACTTAACCCTTATTGAGAATTTGTGATCACCATTACTTTTTTTAATTTCCACAATATATGAAGAAGAATTCATTGAATTAGATCAAGGATGAAAAATGATTTCCATTACTATGATTTATTTTTTATTTATATGTGTAAAATTTATACCATGTATGTATCTAGTTCTCTCAAACTGATAAATTAATTGGTCCATCAGGATATTATTCCATGTCTCATATGCCAATGTAATAAAATAGACTCTGGCTCTTTGTTAATTGAGTTGGGGTTTTTATAGTTCGTATCAAATATTAATTAAAATAAATGTTGGGAACTGTATTAATTAAATCATATATTAGGTAAAATAACCATATTATATACTATGAGGATAATTATTTAAGGACATCCTAATGTTTTGTTGAAGAATATAGTATATGGTTTTTCAAAAAAATATATCCATGTCTAGATAATAAAATTGGATGTGGTTCTATCATAGAGGTACCGTGGGGTAATAACTCCAAAAAGGGTGTATTGGACTTGGCCTAATTGTCACTCAGTTCATAAAAAAAGTCCTTACTATGCACCTAGTATGACACACCTAGGGGACATGATTGGGTTAATTCATATTTTCTTTAAAAAAATTGAAGGATTTGATAATAATGATATCCCTAAAGAAACCAAGTTTATGATTCTGAGATTAATAATTCATAGTTTATTTTAATTTATTTTCATGTGTTACACAATATTTTCAATTACATATTATGATTTAAAATTCAAAATTTTATAATCTAATCTAGTATATTCCATTAATTAGAAATAGAACCTAAAAGAAAGAAAGATATAAACACTCATGGCCAATGTAGAGATTTTCTTGCTAAGGAATTCAATATATATTTTATTATAAATTAGAAAATTATAGTTATGTTAGTGTAGATTAATCAAGTTATGAGATAAAAACTTTCCCAAAAGAATCAACATATTCCATTCCGAGATTCTCTTATATTGGATCACACTATGTTATTGAATCCCCCATCATTTGGTGGAACTACTAATCCAATGGTAGTTGAGAAATATATTAAGTCTCCAAATAAGATATTTATGGCCTTCATATGTGGTGAAAAAAAAAATTCACTTATATTGTAATGTCACAAAGGTGATGTGGATTAATGGTAGTAATTGATCATGAATTATTTGGAGGAAGATGAAATAAAATTCATGGAATGGAAAGATTTTAAAGATAATTTCTTGGAAAAATATTTCCCTCATGAAAAAAAAACTAAAATGAAGTTAATTTTACATAGTTTAAGGAAAAGGGAAGAAGAAAGTGTTTTTGAGTATGAAGCTACCTTTATAAGGTTATCCTAGTATACTATTGATTAAATACACAACATGGATTTCATGATTGACTATTTCATTTATGGTCTAAAGATAAGTCTCCAATGGGAAAGGGTCTCTAGAACTTTTTCTTAATATTAGGAAATATATTTATGTTCTATCAAGATAGAGAAATAATTTACTAGGTATTATGGATTTGAATGGAATCAAGATAATAATAGGATGATAGTGTAAAAAACATATAAAGGGATAAATGAAAATTAGTATTTTCCCAAATGTGGTACTTGTGGAAAGAAGAACATTGGTACATTCCTAAAATAAAAATTATTTTTTTTCATGTATGGATAAAAAGAACATGATTATCATAAATTCAAGGGTAAGGGGGAAATCCTCAAGGTATAGTTCATTAACTATAAGTCGATGGGGAACTATTTCAACCAATCCCCCAAGCATCAAGGGAATATAACTCAGATCATTCTAAAGTTTTATGGTAATGATTATTTAATTGATACAACTAAAGTGGAATGATTAATAATATTGTGAATTTGGATCAAATAAATATTTTATAAAAGTATCTTATTCTCTACATACTAATTATAAAAAATATAAACATTATATTTTAGTACTATTTAATTAAGAATTTATGAGCATATATTAAATGGTACTGATGACCAGTAAAAATGATTCAGTAGAATTTTTGAAATTCTTATAAACCATGTTTTTAAGTGAAATATGGCCCCTAATATATTCCTAATGTCGATATAATGATGTTGGGATAAAGTGATGATTGATAAAGTAAATTGGATAGTACTGACTACCGTAGAACAGTTTGATGATTTGATGATAAAGTGTTTTATCCTATCATTGATGGGGTGAAAATTATTTTTTAATTTATGTAATATATCTAATTATTTGTATTTTACTTAAAAAATAAGGTTAAATTAATTTTTTAAATAAGGTTTTATGGTAATTACCATGATTAAAGATAATACATGATGAAATTATTCACATGTTTGGTACGGGATTATTTAGGTCCACTTCTTACTATTTGAGGGATTATTGGTGATTTCATTTTGGTAATTTATTAAACTTATTTCTAAAGTTTTGTATAATAATATTTTGGAAGGATGATAAGGTTAAACATTTATGAAATGTATTAATTTGAAAATTGAACTAGGTTTTAGAAATTAATGTATGACTCCACCATATTATGATTTATGAATATTGGATAACCAATGCTAACTATTTTTCTATAATGATATCTATATATGGAAGTAATGAAATATCATTCTATTATGGATCATGTGATCCATTAGAGAATTAGGGAAAATAAATTCATCTTTATTTCATAGACTAATAGATTAAGTGGAAATTGATCAAGGAGTAACCAATGGATGATATTGTTCTTATAAAATATAATTAAATCATGTAATAATATCTTCTCATAAAAATTCATCAACCTTAGGAAAAGGATCTTAAAATAAAATTTTATCATATTAACATCATTTTTATTGATATTAATGAACTTTTTCAAACCTATTTGGTTCGTGTTTTTTTAACATTCACAAGATCATTCACTTTATTGTGATTAATGATCTCGTTTACTCGCTATCATTATTTGGAGAATAAACTTTACTTCCATACACAAATATTCACTCCTCACCAATGTTATCCTATTTAGAAACATAGTATGTGTTATTAAAGATAACCTTTATAAATCCCATTCTCTCTTACCAAGATGATCTTTCATTAAAACTTTTTATGATTTGGGTTTCTAACAAATATATTTTCATTTTTCAAACCCTTTACTGTTGAATTCAATATTAAATTTCATGGATGAAATTTATTTAAGTGGGGTAAAATTTAACTCCCCAAGATTTTAAATTTAGACATTATATTAAATAGAATGTATGACATGAAGAAAAAACTTAGAATAGAATGTAATAATCTAAGACTTTTAGGTATATTTATTTTTAAATAAATTTAAAATCTTTGATAACTTACAATGCATCAACATAGGGTTTAAACGAAATGTGATAATATATTAAAATATTATAATTTAAACATTACCATTATAACATAGCCATTAAATTGTATGCAGTGAATTGGAGTTAAAAAATATGAAATATATATATTACACACATATATTTGATATCTATTTATCAAAAAAAAAAAAATTTGGCAGGAAAAATTAATGTTTTCAGAAAAACTTTACTTTTTTAAAGGACTGTTCAGTGGCATTTTTTCACATGATTTTAAATGATTTTTTTTTTAAATTAGAAAATACATTTAAAAATTAATTTTTAAAATCATAATATTAAATTTATCTTTTGGATAATTTTTTATATTTTTTTGAAAATAATCATTTTTAATGAATAGTGAAAGATAATTAATTTTCATTGAAAACGTCTTTTTCAATTTAAATAATTTATAATGTTAAAGAATATTTTGAATTGGTTTTAAAATAATAGTTTACAATTATATATATTATTCCAATTTAGGTAATTGGAATAATTTTCAATATGATTTTTTATACAAAAACATTATATCTTTTGAACATTATCGCTTTGAGAACTCGTTTTCTCATCACGTCACCAAGATTAATTTTAAAATAATTTTTCAAAAATTATGAATTTAATTTTGATAAATATATTCCATATTTTTAATTAGACTAATTTATTTTATATTATAATTTCAACATAATTTATGATCTAAATAAATAGTGAAAACAGCGAAATTATATAACCAGATTGAGGTAAAAATGGGTTTACCTTATGGTTAAACTAAAAATATAATTTTTAAATTATCCTAACAACCATGTATAACATATATTTTACTTCAATATTTAAACAAAATAATGTATAAGTTTTGATAATTTTCTATTTTGGACCCCTATGGAATATAAAAAATGAGGTTTCTTATTTTTCTTCTCAAAAATTATAATTATGCCACTCAACTAATTTATAAATGTCAACCACCTATCATCTATTCTTCATACCATAAAACGAATTTTTTTAGAATTTTTTAACCAAATAAATTCCCAACTTACCTCCTATAATCCTTTAATCACTATTTTGGGCTTAAATCCATCTGAGGAAGAATTTGGTGAAAACCTAAGTAGGATGTATGAAGAAGATGCAATGTTCTTCAATGAGTGTTTTTATTTTATTTCTTCCTTCACACCCATCATTTCTTAATAAAACATTATAATATAATAAAAAAATTATCTAACATTTAATTATATGTTTTTATTTTAATGTAATAACCTAAAAAATCTCTAATTCCATCAAATGGGTTACGAAATCATTGTTCATGTGTATGATGGAAAACGGCCTCGAAAACATATAATATTTTTAATTTCTATTCCATAAGATATATGATATCATCACTTGTGTGTAGTGAAGATTACCTCCTCACTAAGAGATATGACTCGACATTCACTAATGCTTTACATTGAATGTGATTAGGATAAGTTTAGTGGTTATATGTGATATATATATAAAATTATGATATTTATGATATATTTATAATTATTAATATACAATATATATCATTTTCCTTTTTTACCTTTTCTCTCAATGAATGATGAAAATGGTGTTTGTCTACGTGTGGACTACCATCCCCACAAAATGATGTGAATTTATTTTTTCTACCACACCATATGGATGATATATATAATTATATTTTAAAAAATAATATGGTACTTATTATATTTTTATCAATATATAAATATAAATTATCACTTACCAACATTTCATAATGATCATTGAAAAATGAAAACATTACTCATGTGTACGTACAGCCTACCATCTCCATCATTGTAACGTAGTAAATTTTTTATAAAAATTATTCTATTGGTCATAAAAATAAAATTGATGTATAAATATTACAATTATGTAATTATAATTATACTGGAGATGATAAAACTATATAACATGTTCATGAACTAGATCATTCGTGATAAAACATGCATGACAAAACAAGGCAACTAACACCAAAAATAATGAAAATAATGAATTATAATTAACAAAAAAGTGATAATATTTTATAAAAGGATAATATACATTGTTATAAATATAAATATTGTCCTAATATAACTTTATAACATGATTAAAACCACTATATAGGAGGTTAAGTCTTGAAAATTCATAAGAAAACATAAGGAAATAGACTTCACTCAATTTCCTTTCATTGAGGAATAATGTAATGTAATGAAGTTAAGTTCTTTTATGTGGTCAATATACTACTCTATGATGTGTAATATCATTATTAAATAATAATTTATGTTATTTTAAGTTTTGATTTTAATTATTTCATCCATGGTAATTTGGTTTTAGATTTATGAAGTACTAAATTTATTTTACAATCTCACTTTCTTTTTTGATTGTAAACTTTCTCTTGAAAAAATCACCTTATTCAGATCATTTTTCATTGCACATTAAATTTTTCTTAAATATATATATTCTTGTATGATTTATAGTATTATTTCCTAAAACTTATTTCATATTTACATATGGTGTATTATTTAAATGTTTTTTGATTAACCTAGGAAATATTTATAATTCTATATCCTTTACTCAATACATATATTTGATGATAAGGCACATTGTTCATGAATTAAATTTATTTTTTGATATATGTGGAATCATTTGGACATGAAGACATGTGTGTGTCCTCATTATAAATATCCCCTTACTATATTGGTAGGTCTCATGAGATAAAACAGTTGTCCAAATTAAATGGGTTTTTATCAGTAGTTTTAAATCTTCTTGTGATAGGTCTTGACGGTAGAGGTATCATGTGCCTGAGACATGAAATCCAATAATTAAACATTTCCTTAATTAAGAATTTAGTTATTTTTTTCTAGGATATTTTCACCATGATATTATCTATGGATGCACTTCATTATATTTTTACTGATTAAATGGTATGTGTTTTGAGTTATTTACCTTTCCATATTGATTAGGAAAAATATTATCCTGATAGTCAGGTTATATAATTATAATTTTTGTTTATTTATTTAACATTCCGTGTTTATTATGATTATTGATTCATGATATATTCTACTATAATTAATCTTTTCTGAGAATTTGATGTCACCCTTATTTTATTTCTTTCCCTAGAATATAAATAAGAATTCATGGAATGAGTTCAAGGATGCCAAATTTTTTCCACTAAAATACTTTTTATTTTATTTCCCTAAGGAAAATGGTTATCTTATATGTATATATATCTATAAAAAATATAAACTAATCAGTCATTTGGGATGTGATTCCTTTTATCCTATTAATATATAATAAAGAAAACACCATCTCTAGGTTACTAGAGTTGAGGTTGTTACATTAAGGAATATGATTATGAATCCTAAATAATTATTTGAGAATGAAGTGGGATGAGTGAAGTGTTTATGCATTAGAATATAATAATTATGGTAAATCAATCATGAAATATATAAGTATTGTTTATTATAATTTTTTCATTATATATTTTCAATAATATGTTAAATAGTAATGACAACCTAGAAAAATTATTTAATGAAATAGTGGGAGTTTATGGAAAAATAATAAGGGAATATAACCATTAATATGATTCTCATTATGATATAATGATGTTTGGGTAAAGAAGGAATGAATATAAATAAAGTAAATTGGATAGTATTTTTGACCTTGAAAATTATTAATTGTTTGTGGAAAAATAAGTTTATGTTATTATGGATGAAGTTTATAACATTATGTGATTTAAAGAATATATTAAATAATATATGATTTTATTCAAGGAAAGAGGAATTATGTATTTTTTTCATTATGGTTTTATGTATATTACCATGTTTCAAGAAAATATGTGATTATTGTATTCACATAATTGGTATATGATAATTAAGAGATACTTTATAATATTTGGGGATTAATTTTAAGTTGATTTTGAGAAATTTATTAACCTTCTTTATAAATTTTGAATTTTGGAAGGTTATTAAGGTTAAAAAATTATGGAATAATTTAATTTTAACTTTGTATGAGTTCGTAGAGTTTAATTTATTATTTCACCATATGAAGATTTATTCATATTGGATAACATATTATATCTATTTTTTGTGATGATAAATAGAGATAGAAAGAATAACTGATAATTGTAGTATGGATCATATGAATTGTTAGTGCTTTAGGTATAAAAAATTATTATCATTTCTTGGATTAATTGATTAAGTGGAAATTTATTTAATCACAATATAGCGACCCATACAATACATACATTATTAATGCATCAAAATTTAATTACACTTATTACAACATATACCAAAACCATTAAAGGACCGTATAGATATAGTGTCTTTAGAAACTGGGAAACATAAACAACTGGTTCATAAAGAATCTATATCGTCTCCCATTTATTTCATCATATCTAGAGTCCCTTTTTGGAATATCTTACTTAATAAAATTCTTCCTGACCTGGGGAAAGAAAACATACAAAAGGGTGAGCTCAAATGATCAGTAAGGGTAAACAAAAGAAATATCAATCACATTATATTCATAAGAACATAACATTTTGGAAATCATAACCTGCAAAAGAGATCATAATTTCATAACATGGGATAAATCGTAGTAGTGAAATGTAATCCCAAATATCATAACTTAAAACATGAAGCTTTGTGTCATACACACATAATCATAGAAAATCATTTCTTAGTATTCAAGACTCATTGCCAAGACTATCTTAGTGGACAATATCCATTTCTGAACCGAGTTCACTCCTCGTTTCAGTCCTGTTTCACTGAACCGATTTAACCCGCCATTCCAGCCATATCTATCTCATGTGATATAAATCTTTACCCAATGTATTGAAGGGAGATATAGTTCCCACCCATCTCATAATGATACCATTCTTATGTGTTCCACAAAATCATAAATCATACATCATTTCATAACCCATGTAATGAAAATGGGATTCTTAAACATCATGACATCATAAAACAATTCATATAAGACAAAAGAATTCATAAAAATAATTCCATCACAACATAATCAAATCAATGTAATAATAGGGATAGAAACAGAACCCTATATTATCTTCGATGGAAAATAAATTTGATAAAACACTTGAACTCCATTCTTGAGGAAAATATCCTTTCTACTTCAAAAACATTTTTCCTTTCTTAACATGTCATACAATTTTAAACTAAAAGAATTTTATTAAAAGAAACTTGAAAACTTGTAAAGTAATCTTCTTTGAAATAATGTTTTAAAAATCCATTCATGTCGTATAAGTTAAAAAACATTCTTCTCGTACTTATGTCAGAAAAGTCAAAAAGTACCTCGTACGAAAAATGACAAAAGATTCCTTCCATATCTTTTACTAAAAACTCAACGAAGTGTAAAATTGGATTTAAACAATTATATAAGGATATAAATATTATATATTTAGGAAAGATGGATGTGGATGATAAATATTCCCCAGTAAATTCTGAAGTATAAACAATCTCAGATAAAAAATGAGATTTGTGAGATTTTCCCTTACCTTTGGTCCAATTTGCTTTGTAAGTGTCTAAACCTCCTGTATAATGATTAAAATAATGTCATTGACTAATTCTAGAATCATAGTTATTTTTATGATATCATATATGGTCATATTCTTAGCTTCTTATTAGTAATATTTCATTGTTACTTGTTATTCGGGTGTTTATTGCTTTTTGTTCTTATGCGTGTTTTGTCGAATAAATTCTTATTCTTATTTTAAGGTTATAGATACCTCATTTCCAGAATGGTATTAGTGTAATATATATCATATTCATTCATTCAATTCATTTATATAATTATTATTCAATGAAGATCATGTAGAACGAGTAGCATCACATCGTGGAGAAGGTATTCTGTACGTACGCACGAGCGATGATATCGTTCCCATGATCGTGGAATTGTATTGGAGTGTATGTATACTATTCCAGAAACAATATCACTTTACAATAATCATATATAGTTATTCTTTACACCATTATACCCATCCAAGTAAGGTAGTGGTGGAAAATAGATTACACCACGGCGTGGAGACAGTATTCCGTACGTACGCACGCGCGGTGATTTCGTTTTCCGTAGGATGGATAGATGGTGAAATAGGATTTTCTCATACTTATAATAACATATCATTATATTAGTGATACTGATGTTATTACTTCATAATGAAACAACTAAATAAGAAGAAGTGGAAGAAGAAATAAAGTTGAAAGAATCGGTAACAAACATTACCTCTTCTTTGAAGTGCCTCTTTGAGACCTCCTCTTAGGGAACTAAAATTGGTCTTTGAATAATACCAGGACCTCTAGGATATTTTTAGGGAAGTGGAGAAGAGAATTTGGCCAGGTTTGTCCGAGCTTGAAGTATCAAAGTGGTGTGAGTAAGAGAGGGAGGAGGTGCCCTTTTATAAGGGAGGAGAGGGACACCTTTGGAAAAACTAATAATAATATTTTATTATAAAGTCATATTTGGTTTTTAATAGATCCAAATTGATTTATTTAAAAGCTAAGGTGGGGGGGGTCGATATCCTCTCATCAAATAGAATTTAGACAAGTTTAGGTCATTATATTAACCTTATCTTTTAGTTTTAACTCTTAGTTAATTAGATTGACATTTACCATGTCACTTTGTATTTTTATATTATATAGTTAATAAACTTACCATATACATCCAAGAGACCCCCAAGTGGTCCATTAATTATACACCTATCATGATATAAGTATATTGGCCGAACCATAGATTTTTAGGAATATAATAACAATCAATAATATAATATTTGTTTTAAAAACTATTTTATGTCAATTTTTCCACTATTTGGTAATTGATTTTTGGGAAAATCATAAAAGAATTATTAGTTCGAAAAAAGTAAATTAAATCAACACTAACATGTCATATGAACATAGAAAATTATTGGAATTCATAAAAAGTCTCAAATTACATTTATTTGGGTATTTATAACATCAATTATGTCAATATTTCATTATTAAGATAATTACTGCATCATCATTGTGTCATAAATAAATTGAATTATTTTAAGTCTAAAAATTAAAAATAAAATACAGTTATGAAGTAAATCTTTTCATCTTTCTAATTAATATTTATATTCGAATTTATCTTATGTATAACCCTATATTAAAAATTATTTATTTATTAAACTTTAATTTTAACTATTTTAACCCTTCTTTAAATAAATTTATAATAAATGTCCTAATCTAATACAAGTGGGCCTAAATGGTCATATTTTATTCCTAAGGTTTTTTTTGGTCTAATTAAACTTATACAATAGAATTAAGACATGTTTTATGGTAATAATAATAACATTTTTACCCTTAATTACCCTATTTACTTTTAACCGTGGTAAAAAAAAGTAAAAAGTTACTATTCACCAAAAAATCTTTTCATCTCATTGAACTAAATTTTAGTCCTTGATATTAACCGTGTCTCTTGTATTTTCGAAATTCCACTCATAGAAGCGTTAAAATTAAGTTTTATGTGAATTTGAAAATTCTCCTAGGAGGTGGGTAAAAGAGGGTGAAAAGTTCAATAAAATTTTTATATATCTAAAATTAT
Source organism: Viscum album (assembly GCA_963277665.1). NCBI lineage: Eukaryota > Viridiplantae > Streptophyta > Magnoliopsida > Santalales > Viscaceae > Viscum > Viscum album. Next base: position 1,825,032,989 of record OY728161.1, on the reverse strand, counting down.
TATAAAATGACTCCAATGAATTGAATTGAACTTATATAGGTATTATGTATCAATTTTGACTGAAAATAAATTTAAATAAAATAAATATTTATTAAAATAAAAAGTTGGTTTTTAAATAGTAACCCGGTGTTTTCACTATTCATCAAAAATTGAAAGTTTTCAGAAAAATACCAAAATTTCACCCTAGGCTAATTTCGATATTCCGAATCGAAAAATGAAGTCCATTTTGAAAAATAAAATTTACAGAATTTTAAAAAGTGGGTATTACTATTCATAACGGCTAGTTTTAATAATATTTTAATAGCATATCGTTGTTTAGTGAAACTCGGTATTGCATACGACGCAAGCTATCGAGGAAGGTTGCGATTGCGTGTAAAGCAAGCCAAGCTAGTGTTGTGTGTAGTGAAAGATTCCTTTGATGATTTATATAACATATAAACAAAATATTTCTCATAAAAGTCTTAGGTGTTATATTTTACCCCCCTTAAAATGAATTTCACCCTCGAAATTCATCACATTGTAACAAACAGATGAGGATACCTCTCCCTCATCATATCCTCAACCTCCCATTTAGCTTCATCTAATTGGTGGTTCCTCCATAAAACTTTCACCAAACGAGTGGTCTTGTTCCGTAGGACTTTTTCACTACGATCGAGAGTCTCTATCGGTTGTTCTTCATAATAAATATCTTGTTCCAGCTGTACAACTTCTGAGCTAAGTACATGTGAAGGATCAGGTATGTACTTTCTCAGGAGAGATACATGGAACACATTGTGAACATGAGAGAGATTCGGTGGAAGTGACAATCGGTAAGCAACCTTCCCAATACGATCCAGTATTTCGAAAGGACCGATATACCTAGGGCTTAGCTTTCCCTTCTTTCCAAATCTCATTACTCTCTTCCAAGGAGATATTCGTAAGAAAACATTATCACCCACTTCAAACTCTAGGTATTTTCTTCGGTTATCAGCATAACTTTTTTGTCGACTTTGAGCTGCTCTTATGTGTTGTTGAAAAGATCTGACTTTTTTCTGCCATCTCATCAACAAGATCGGGTCCTAATAGCTTTCTTTCCCCAACTTCATCCCAGAAAGTTGGAGTCCTGCATTTCTTTCCATATAGAGCTTCATAAGGATCCATCTGAATACTGGAGTGAAAGCTATTATTATAAGAAAATTCCACCAAAGGTAGGTGTTGATCCCAACCACCTTTGAAATCCATAGACCAAGCTCTCAACATATCTTCTAGTGTTTGAATTTTCCTCTCAGACTGACCATCTGTCTGAGGATGATAAGCAGTGCTGAAACTCAACTCTGTAACTAGAGTATGCTAAAGACTTCACCAGAACACTGAGGTAAACCTCGGATCCCGATAAGATATAATAGAAAGTTGTACTCCATGAAATCTTACCACTTCCTTCACATATATCCTGGCAAGCTGATCCAGAGAGAAATTTCTCTAATAGCAATGAAGTGTGCTGACTTTGTAAGACGATCAATTGTGACCCAAATAGCATTATTGCCTTTGGATATTTTAGGAAGTCCAGTGAAAAAGTCCATAGTGATGTTTTCCAATTTCCATTCGGGTATGGGTAATGGTTGTAACATACCCTTAGACTTCTGTCTCTCAGCTTTAACTTGCTGAAAAACCATGCATCGAGAGATATATTTAGGAACATCTCTTTTCATTCCATCCCACCAGAAGTACTCTTTCAGGTCCCTATACATCTTCGTGCTTCCAGGATGGATAGAGAATGAAGAACTATGAGCCTCATCTAGTATCTGCTTCTTTAATTCTGGGATGGGAGGAACACAAACTTGATTCCTGAACTTTATTATCCCATCACAATCCAGGTTGAATTCAGGAACATTTCTCACCTTCTTTTGTAACTCTACATCTTCTTTCTGTGCCTCTTTAATTTTCACATGTATAGTTGGTTGAACATTCATTTGAGAAAGATATGATTTTTCCCCTTCCATTATAATTCCAAGATCCATCCTTTGTAAATCCATAAATATTGGATCTTTTGGGATCCTCATCATGGTAAAACTGGAAAGGTCCTGTCGACTTAATGCATCTTCCACCTTGTTTTCTTTCCCAGGGTGGTAATGAATTGAGAAGTCGTAATCCTTAATCATCTCCAGCCATCTTTCTTTGGCGCATATTCAGCTCCTTTTATGTGAAAATATACTTTAAACTTTTATGATCAGTATAAATGTCACACCTTTCTCCATAAAGATAATGCCTCCAAATCATTAATGTAAAGTTACCGCAGTTAACTCCAAATCATGTGTTGGGTAATTTTTCTCATGGATTTTCAACTGTCGTGAGGCATAAGCTATCACCATATCGTTTTGCATGAGAACACACCCCAATCCCTTCTTGGATGCATCCCTGTAGATAACAAACCTTTCTCCACTATAAGGCAGTGTGAGCACTGGTGCACTGGATAACCTTCTTTTCAACTCCTTGAAATTCTCTTCACATTCCTCCGTCCAAACAAACTTAACTCCTTTCCGAGTCAACTTGGTGAGTGGATTACATAATCAAGAAAATTCTTTCATAAAACGTTGATAATATCCAGCCAAACCAAGAAAACTTCGGATCTCAGTTACTATTGTTGGTCTTGACCATCTTTCGATAACCTCTGTTTTTACTGGATCCATAGATATCCCCTCTTTTGAGATTATGTGACCCAAAAATTAAACTTTTTTAAGCCAAAATTCACACTTGGTAAATTTGGCATCAAGCTTCTCCTTTCTCAGGGTCTTCAATATAATTCTCAAGTGATCTTCATGTTCTTCCTTTCTCTTTGAATGGACAAGAATATCATCTATAAAGACTACAAAAAACTGATCAATATAGTATCTAAAGACTCTATTCATCAGATCCATAAAGATAACAGGGGAATTATTAAGACCAAATGGCATCACTATAAATTCATAGTGTCCATACCTTGTATAGAAAGTCGTATTTGGTATATCCTCCCTTTTGACCCTTAATTGATGATACCTTGAACGAAGATCAATCTTGTAAAAGTATTGAGCTCTGCTTAGTTGGTCAAATAAGTCATAAATGCATGGGAGAGGATATTTGTTCTTGATAGTGATCTTGTTATGTTCTCGATAATCAATGCAGAGTCTCATTGATCCATCTTTCTTCTTAACAAACAGAACAGGTTCTCCCCAAGGTGATGCACTAGGGCGTATGAATCCCTTATCAAGATTCTCTTGGAGTTGCTTCTTCAATTCCTACAACTCAATTGGGTCCATTCTATAAGGTATCTTTGAAATAGGCAAAGCACCCGGTACGAGTTCTATTAAAAACTCAACTTCACGATTTGGTGGAAGACCTGGCAATTCCTCTGGAAAGACATCATCAAACTCCTATACAATGTGCATATTCTTAATTTTGAGTTTCTCACCGACCATTTGAGATAAATAACCTTCATTTAGTGGAATCAAGACCCATAAGATGGAAGAAATTTCCACTGGAAGGTTATGTTCATCCTTGCATCGATAGACGATTGTAGATTAATCTGGAATATGAAATGTGACTTCCCTTCTTTGGCAATTGAAATGAGCTCCATATAAAGAAAGCCAATCCATGCCAAGAATCACATAAAATTCCACTATAGGAAGGACCACAAGATTTGCAGGAAGAACTTTCCCACAAACTTCAATCATAGAAGAATTATAAAATTTTGATGCGACTGTTGTGCCATTAGGGGTTGTCATAGCTAACTCAACATCTAATTGTTGAGGTAATACGGTGATACCCTTAGAAAATTCTTCAGAAATAAAAGAGTGGGTGGATCCAGAATCAAATAAAACATTTTCTACTCTAGAGTGGATGGTAAGTGTACTTTTCACCACTTCATTATCGTACTCCACATCGCTGATAGAAATTGCAGGTGACTTTCCTTTGTATTTAGCCTTAAGAGTTTTTTTGACGTCGATCATCATCAAAAAACCTTGGATTAGGGCATTGATTGGCATAATCCCCATTTCCTTGCACTTGTAACATTGAAGTGTAGTAGGTGCAGTCTGTGTAGCCTTTTCTTTGTTCACATCACTAGACATCTTCTTCCCATCATTGCGGCATTCAAATTCACGATGGCCTTCCTTTCCACATTTGAAACATTTACTTGTCCCTTTAAGACAACTCCCTCCATGTTTCTTTCCACACTTTGAGCATAAGGGAAAACTCATCTTTTTTTCAATGTGCTCTTTAGATTTTCCTTTGAATTCCATTTTCCTCTTCTTATCAAACCCATATGACTGATGGGTTACTCCAATCTCCATCTCAACTTTGAGAGCACGTCGAACGATTTCCTCGTAGCTATTGAAGTCCCTTTTGGCTAACGCCCATCGAAGAATAGGTTTTAAGCCACTAAAGAATCGATCAATCTTACTCTCAGGTTGGATAATAATACTAGAAGCATACCTTGCAAGTCTTGTAAAATTTTCTTTGTAGGTACCAACAGATTCATCATCCTTTTTCTTAAGTTAAAGAAACTCATTCTCAATCTTTGTTCAGAGAATACGAGGGATGTACTTATTGAAAAATATTTTCTTGAACTTTTCTCATTCCATGGATTCAATTTCATCTCCTTGCCTCGTATTTTTTATAAGATTCCACCATTGATCAACTTCATCTTCCAAGAGATAAACTGCTAAGATGGCTTAATCATGTTCAGAACATTGAAGAACTGAAAATATCTTTTTAGTGGTACTAATCCATTGTTCATCCACTAATGGATTAGAAGACCCGCTGAATGAAGGTGGACACTGCCTAATGAAGGATTCAATAGAATGTTGCTCCTTCCTTTTCTCATTTGGAATTATTTTATGATTCATTGCTTGAGAAAGTTGTGTGAGCATGCCTACAAGATTTTTCATTCTAGCTGCCATAACGTTCGGTTGCTCCGGGCGACAATCATTGCATTGCCCATCACATTCCACATTAAAACGGTTCCTTCAGGTTCCAGCCATTGACTGAAACCAAGAATAATAGTGTGAGCAACACTAATTATAATAGTAAAACCACATAATCAAGAATAAACTTTCACACTTAAGGTCTTATCATAGGTTGTTCATGGCCATTTATAAAACTCTAAGATTGTGTTCTATGCTTAGACTTATCCTTAGGGTTCTTACTTAGGCTTTCATATCCTAGTTTCCAAAGGTTGACTATACCTTTCCTATGATACCAACTATAGCGACCCATACAATACATGCATTGTTAATACTTAAAAATTGAATTACACTTATTACAACATATAACAAACCCATTAAAGGACCGTATAGGTATAATTTCTTTAGAAACTGGGAAACATAAACAACTGGTTCATAAAGCATATACATTGTCTCCCATTTATTTCATCATATCTAGAGTCCCTTTTTGGAATATCTTATTTAATAACCGTCTTCCTGACCTGGGGAAAGAAAACATACAAAATGGTGATCTCAAATGCTCAGTAAGGGTAAACAAAAGAAATATCAATCACATCATATTCATAAGAACATAACATTTTGGAAATCTTAACCTGCAAAAGAGATTATAATTTCATAACATGGGATAAATCATAGTAGTGAAATGTAATCCCAAATATCATAACATAAAACATGAATATTTGTGTAATACACACATAATCATAGAAAATTATTTCTTAGTAGTCAAGACTCATTTCCAAGAAAATATTAGTGGACAATGTCCATTTCTGAACCGAGTTCACTCCTCGTTTCAGTCCTGTTTCACTGAACTAGTTTAACCTGCCGTTCCAGCCATGTCTATCTCATGAGATATAAATCTTTACCCAATTCATTGGAGGGAGATATAGGTCCCACCCATCTCATAATGAAAACATTCTTATGTGTGCCACAAAATCATAAATCATACATCATTGCATAACCCATGTAATGAAAATAGGATTCTTAAACATCGTGACATCATAAAACAATTCATATAAGACAAAGGAATTCATAAAAATAATTCCATCACAACATAATCAAATCATTGTAATAATAGGGATATAAATAGAACCCTATATTATCTTAGATGGAAAATAATTTTGATAAAACACTTGAACTCCATTCTTGAGGAAAATATCCTTTCTACTTCAAAAACATTTTTCCATTATTAACATGTCATAAAATCTTAAACTAAAAGAAGTTGATTAAAAATAAACTTGAAAACTTGTAAAGGAATATTCTTGGAAATAATGTTTTAAAAATCCATTCATGTCATATAAGTTAAAAAACATTCTTCTCATACTTATGTCAGAAATGTCAAAAAGTACCTCGTATGAAAAACGACAAAAGATTCCTTTCATATCTTTTACTAAAAACTCAACGAAGGGTAAAATTGGATTTAAACAATTGTAGAAGGGTATAAATATTAAATATTGAGGAAAAATGGATTTTGATGATAAATATTCCCCAGTAAATTCTGAATTATAAACAATCTCGGGTAAAAAATGACATTTGCGAGATTTTCCCTTACCTTTGGTCCGATTTTCTTCGTAAGTGTCTGAACCTCCTGTATAATGATTTAAATAATGTCATTGACTTATTCCAGAATCATAATTATTTTTATGATATCATAGATGGTCATATTCTTAGCTTCTTATTAGTAATATTTCATTGTTACTTGTTATTCGGGTGTTTATTGCTTTTTGTTCTTATGCGTGTTTTGTCGAATAAATTCTTATTCTTATTTTTAGGTTATAGATACCTCATTTCTAGAATTTTATTATTGTAATATATATCATATTAATTCATTAAATTCATTTATATAATTATTATGCAATGAATATCATGTAGAATGAGTTGCATCACATCATGGAGACGGTATTCCGTACGTACGCACAAGCGATGATATCGTTCCCATGATCGTGAAATTGTATTGGAGTATATGTATACTATTTCAGAAACAATATCACTTTACAATAATCATATATAGTTATTATTTACACCATTATACCCATCCAAGTAAGGTGGTGGTGGAAAATAGATTACACCACGGCGTGGAGACGGTATTCTGTACGTACGCACGCGCGGTGATTTCATTTTCCATAGGATGGATAGATGATGAAATAGGGTTGTTTCATACTTATAATAATATATCATTATATGAGTGATACTTATGTTATTACTTGATAATGAAACAACTAAATAAGAAGAAGTGTAAGAAGAAATAAAGTTGAAAGAATTGGTAACAGACATTACCTCTTCTTTGAAGTGCCTCTTTGAGACCTCCTCTTAGGGCACTAAAATTGGTGTTTGAAGAAGACCAGGAACTCTAGGATGTTTCTAGGGAAGTGGAGAAAAGAATTTGGTAGGTTTTTTCTGAGATTGAAGGCTCAAAGTGGTGTGAGGAAGAGAGGGAGGAGGTTCCCTTTTATAATGGAGCAGAGGGACACCTTTAGAAAAACTAAAAATATTATTTTATTATAAAGTCATATTCGGTTTTTAATATCCCAAAATTGATTTAGTTCTAAGATAAGGTGGGGATGGTTCTAAAGCCTCTCATCCAATTTAATTTAGACAAGTTTAGTTCATTATATTAACCTTATCTTTTAGTTTTAACTCTTAGTTAATTAGATTGACATTTACCATATCACTTTGTATTTTTATATTATATAGTTAATAAACTTACCATATACATTCAAGAGACCCCCAAGTGGTCCATTAATAATACACCTATCATGATATAAGTATCGTTTCCGAACCTTATATTTTTAGGAATATAATAACAATTAATAATATAATATTTTTTTTTAAAAACTATTTTATGTCAATTTTGACACTATTTGGTAATTGATTTTTTTTGAAAATCATAACAGAATGATTAGTTATAAAAAAGTTAATTAAATCAACACTAACATATCATATTAACATATAAAATTATTTTAATTCAAAAAAAGTCTCAAATTATATTTATTTGGGTATTTATAACATCAATTATGTCAATATTTCATTAATAAGATAATTACTGCATCGTCATTGTGTCATACATAAATTGAATTATTTTAAGTCTATAAATTACAAATAAAATTCCATTATGAAGGAAATCGTTTTAGCTTTATAATGAATATTTATAGTCCAATTTATCTTATGTATAAACCTATATTAAAAATTATTTAGTTATTAAACTTTGATTTTAACTATTTTAACCCTTCTTTAAATAAATTTATAATAAATGTCCTAATCTAATACAAGTGGGCCAAAATGGTAATATTTTTTTCCTAAGGTTGTTTTTAGTCGAATTACACTTATCAAATAGAATTAGGACATGTTTTAGGGTAATAATAATAACATTTTTACCCTTAATTACCCTATTTACTTTTAACTGTGCTAAAATAAGTAAAACCTTACTATTCACCCAAAATTATTCTCATCACATTGAACCACATTTTAGTCCTTGATATTAACCATGTCTCTCGGTTTTTCGAAATTCCACTCACAGAAGCAGTAAAATTAAATTTTATGTGAATTTGAAAATTCTCCTAGGAGTTGGGTAATAGAGGATGAAAAGTTCAATAAAATTTTTATATATCTAAAATTATTATAAAATGACTCCAATGAATTGAATTGAACTTATATAGGTATTTTGTATCAATTTTGATCGAAAATAAATTTAAATAAAATAAATAATTATTTAAATAAAAAGTCGGTTTTTAAATAGTTACTCGGTGTTTTCACTATTCATCAAAAATTGAAAGTTTTCAGAAAAATACAAAAATTTCACCCTAGGATAATTTCGATATTCTGAATCCAAAAATGAAGTCCATTTTGAAAAATAAAATTTAAAAAATTTCAAAAAGTGGGTATTACTATTCATAATGGCTAGTTTTAATAATATTTTAATAGCATATCATTATTTAGTGAAACTCGGTATTGCGTACGACGCAAGCTATCGAGGAAGGTCGTGATTGCGTGTAAAGCAAGCCAAGCTAGTGTTGTGTTTAGTGAAATATTCCTTTGATGATTTATATAACATAAAAACAAAATATTTCTCATAAAAGTCTCGGGTGTTACACACAACCTAAAGATGAAATTGTTCTTCCAATATAAAGGTAAGTTAGGCCTTAGGGATATTGATCCCTTTGATATTCATGATCATATCAGGGTAGTAGAATATATATTTTCACTTTCATTGATAGTTTCTCAAGCTCACGAGGTTTTCCATGTATCTATCCTAATGAATTAAAAACATGATAGTTCATATATACTGAACTTAGAGTTAGTACTACTGGTGCATAATCTTTATTATGATAAACAATTAGTAGAGATTATGGATTATACAGAGAATGTTATACAAAATAATACCACTAACTTGTTCAATGTTTTTTGAAAAAACAACCATCTTTATGAAGTTACATGGGAACCTGAGGAAATACGGAGGCAGAAGTATCCTCAATTGTAGGTACTAAAGTAAATAATTTCGATGGTGAATTTCATTTTAAGGGGGGGTAGAATCTAACACATTGATATTTTTAAAAAAAATAATTTAATATTTTCAATGTTTTTTGTTACACACAACACCACGTTTATCTTATTTTCCATGAATCATAGATTATATCTTACATTATATAAAACAATGAGTGTAAATGAAATGTGACATACTATTAAAATATTATTATTTAATATGATAGTTATTACCTAGTCGTTTCAATGGTGGGTATGGATAAAATTAACAAAATTATTAAAATATATATTTTACACATGCATATATAATGTATTATTTTGTGAAAAATTAATTATAAATGTAAATAAAAAGTAATTAAAAAAATGGAATTCATTTTCTGGAAACAAATTTATTATTATATACACAAACACATTTTACCTCATAAAGTTGAACAAAAACATTTGATGAATTATTTTAATTAAACATATATATTATATAATCAATCAAACATTTAACATTCATATTATGGGTTTTCTATGAAAGTGATAAGAATAAATCCAATTTTACTCTTAAAAACTATATTTTTTTAAAATAATCCTTGTTTCCATTTGCGTAATTATTTTAAAATTAATTTATTCCACTTTGAAAAAATTATTTTATAACATAAAATTCAATTTTGAAAGTAGTATATCAAAATTATCTTGGAGTGAATTTTATGAACTGACAAAATGTAACAGCCCGAGATTTTATGAAAAATATTATTTTTAATTTTATTAATGTCTTGTATTATACTCTACACCAAAAGGATCTTTCACAATACACTTCTCTGACCTGGCTTGAATTACACGCAATCACAACCTTCCTCGATAGCGTGTGTTGTACGCAACACCGAGTTTCGCTAAACAACGATATGCTATTAAGATATTATTAAAACTAGCCGTTATGAATAGTAATAACCACTTTTTGAAATTTAGTAAATTTTATTTTTCAAAATGGAATTCATTTTTGGATTCGTAATATCGAAATTAGCTTAGGGTGAAATTTTGGTACTTTTCGGATAACTTTCATATTCTGATGAATAGTGAAAATTACTAAATTTTAATTAAAAACAACTTTTTTAATCGAAATAATTAATAGTGATAAATTATTAATTTGAGTGGTTTTAAAGTATATTTAGAATATATTTTTACAATTCAATACAATGTTCGTCATTGTATGTAATTTTACATTTAAACCAGACATAAACAAGTGTCAATCTTTTGATAGATATTGTTTCTTAAAAACACGCTATTTGTTTTAACAGCGGGATTTAATTATAAAATTAATTAATGAAACATCTATGTTATGAATATGGTAAAATAGACTTCATTTTTGAATTCGGAATATGAAATATAGCTTAGGATAAAATTTTAGCATTGTTCTGAAAAACATCAATTTTTGATGAATAGTGAAACTACTAAGTGGTAGGTTAAAAACTGAATTTTGCAAAAAACTTAATTTTACCACTTCTGTGAATGGAATTTCGAAAATCCGACAGACACGGTTAATATCAAGGACTAAAATGTGGTTCAATGAGATGAAAATAATTTTTGGTGAATAGTAACTTTTTACTTTTTTTTACCACGGTTAATAGTAAATAGGGTAACTAAGGGTAAATATGATATTACTATTACCCTAACATATGTCCTAATTCTATTGGATAAGTGTAATTCGGCCAAAAACAACCTTATGAATATAATATGACCATTTAGGCCCACTTGGATTAGATTAGGACATTTATTATGATTTAATTCAAAGAAGAGTTAAAAGAGTTAAAATCAAAGTTTATTTACTAAAACATTTTTAATATGGGGTTATACATAAGATAAATTCGACTATAAATATTCATTAGAAATCTAAAACGATTTCCTACATAATGATATTTTATTTGTAATTTTTAGACTTTAAATAATTCAATTTATTTATGACACAATGATGATGCAGTAATTATCTTATTAATGAAATATTGACATAATTGATGTTATAAACACCAAAATAAATGTAATTTGAGACTTTTTATGAATTCCACTAATTTTCTAGGTTACTATGATATATTAGTGTTGATTTAATCAACTTGTTTCGAACATATAATTCTGTTATGACTTTCACAAAAATCATATATCAAATAGTGTCAAAATTGACACAAAATAGTTTTTAAATCAAATATTATATTATTAATTGTTATTGTATTCCTAAAAATCTAAGTTTCGGCCAAATGACTTAGATAAGGATATATATTTTAATAATAAACAATTTGGGGTTCGTTAGGCATGTTATAGTAAGTTTATTAACCATATAGTGAAAGAAAACAAAAAGACACGGTAAAAGTAAAATTATTTAACTTAGAGTTAAATCTAATTGATAAGGTTAAAATAATACCCTAAACTTGTCTAAATCTTATTGGTTGATAGGATTTCGACCCATCCCCACTTTAGCTTCGAAATAAGACCATTTGGAACCATTATAAACCGATTTTGACTTTAATATAAAATAATATTTTGAGATATTCCTAAGGTGCCCCTCTCCTCCCCTATAAAAGGACACCTCCTCCCCCTCCTCCTCACACCAATTTGAGCACTCAAGCTCGGCCAACCCCTGACAATTTCTCCTCTCCACTTCCCTAGAAACATCCTAGAGGTTCTGGTCTTCCTCCAAGACCAATTTTAGTGCCCTAAGAGGAGGTCTCAAAGAGGCACTTCAAAGAAGAGGTAATTACCGTTACCAATTCTTTCATCTTTATTTCTTCTTCCACTTCTTCTTCTTAGGTTGTTTCATTATGAAGTAATAACATCAGTATCACTCATATACTGATATGTTATTATAAGTATGAAACAACCCTATTTCACCATCTATCTATCCTATGGAAAAAGAAATCACCGCGCGTGCGTACGTACGGAATACCGTCTCCACGCCGTGGTGTAATCTATTTTCCACCACCACCTTACATGGATGGGTATAATGGTGTAAAGAATAACTATACATAGTTATTACAACATCATATTGATTCTTATATATTGTATAATCCACTCCAATTCAATTCAATATTTATAGAAATGATATCATCGCTCGTGCGTACGTACGGACTACCGTCTCCACGACGCGATGAGATTCATTCTCCATGTTAACCATTTAAGAATGATTATAATGTATATATAAGAAATAATAATGAAATATATAACATTATAAAGCTACTGGATTTATGTATATATATACATATGTATTTCATCTACTTACTTCCATTTCAAGACAATAAGGAAAGAAAAACAGCGTTCATGCGTACGTACGGACTACCGTCTCCATGAACGGTGTTTTTCATTTTATTTATCTATCTATTATATATATATATATATACTGAATATATATGATATATAAATCATATTTTATATTCTGGAAGTACGTAAATCATGATATAAGTAATAATGATGTCAAGAACAACAAGTCAAAACACCTACGATAAATGAAACGATTTTACCCAAAACGCTTCTTTAACATGGAATTTACAAAAGAACGGGCAATATAATGTCATAAGTGAACCATATATGATATCATAACAATGAATATGATTCTGTAATAAGTCAATAACATGATTTAAATCATTATACAGGAGGTTCGGACACTTACAAAGCAAGTCGGACCTAAGGTAAGGGAAATATCACAATCTCATTTTTATCCGAGATTGTTTTTACTTTGGTAATTACTGGGGTGTATTTTATCATCCACATCCATGTTTCCTCAATATGTAATGTTATTTACATCCACCTACAATTGTTTAAATCCAATTTTACCCTTCGGTGAGTTTTTAGTAAAAGATATGAAAGGAATCTTTTGTCGTTTTTCATACGAGGTAATTTTTGACTTTTCCGACAAAAGTACGAAGAATGTTTTTTTTAACTTATATGGCATGAATGGATTTTTAAAACATTCTTTCCAAGAAGCTTACTTTACAAGTTTTCAAGTTTATTTTTAATCAACTTCTTTTATTTTAAAGTCGTATGACATGTTATGAAATGAAAAATGTTTTTGAAGAAGAAAGGATATTTTCCTCAAGAATGAAGTTCAAGTGTTTTATCAAAATTATTTTCCATCTAAGATAATAAAGGGTTCTGTTTCTATCCATATTTTTACATTGATTTGACTATGTTGTGATGGAATTATGTTTATGAATTCCTTTATCTTATATGAATGGTTTTATGATGTCATGTTTAAGAATCCCATTTTTTATTACATGGGTTATGCAATGATGTATGATTTATGATTTTGTGGCACACATAAGAAAGGATTCATTAAGAGATGGGTGGGACCTATATCTCCCTCCAATGCATTGGGTAAAGATTTTATATCTCATGAGATAGACATGGCTAGAATGGTAGGTTATACCGGTTCAGTGAAACAGGACTGAAACGAGGATTACTCGATTCAGAAAGGGACTTTGTCCACTAAGATAGTCTTGGCAATGAGTCTTGACTAACAAGAAATGATTCTCTATGATTATGTGTGTATGCCACAATGAGTAATGTTTTAATTAAGGGTTTCATTTTCACTTCTATGATTTATCCCATGTTATGATATTATGAGCTCTTTTGCAGGTTTTGATTTTCATAAAGATATGATATGATTTTTATTTCCATTATTTGCCCTTGCTGAGCATTTGAGCTCACCCTTTTATGTTTTCTTTTCCCCAGGATATAAAGAAAGGTTTATAGGTAAAAAAAAAGGTAAGATCTTTATGGGAGATATTGAAGATCTTTCACCACGATTAGAAGATTACGTTCCGAGTTTCCAAAGACACTAAACTATTACGATCCTTGTGTGTGTGTTTTTGTTATGTACTAAGTATTCCGCAAAAGTAATGTAATGTCCATGTACGTCAGGATACGGGTCTCTACAGTTGGTATCAGAGGAAAGGTTTAGTCAACCTTTGGAAACTAGGACGCGAAAACATTAGTGAGATCCCTAGAGATATTTCTAAGGTATGTCTAGGGATGCCCCTAAGGATAAGTATACGTATAGGATATAGTCCTAGAACTATGGTAACGATATTAGATTAAACCAAAGATGTTAGATATTTAAGTTACTCCCCCTTTATTATGATTTTTGCCTCTCACACTATTCTTTTTTGGGTTTTAGAATATGACTGGAAACAAGATGATTCACGATAATGGAGGATATGATGGACAATGGAATGATATTCTTCATGAGCAACCAAATGAAATGGGATTTGGGTGCCCAAACATCATTATTATGCCGAATCAGCAATCTCACAACATGATCAATAAAGTAAAATTTGTTAAGTTTCCTGACTCGACTAATAAGAGAAAGATGGAGTTTCATGATGATCATAGAGGAAAGAAAGTTCAATTTCCCCTATGTAAATCATGTGGGAAGAGGCATCAAGGAGAATGTTTCAAGGGAACTGGAAGATGCTTTGGGTGTGGAAAAGAAGGACACAAAGCAAGTAAGTGAAAAGGAAAAGGGTCGGTTAACACCATGGATGAGGATAATGGTATTGCTACGACATCAAAAATGGTTAAGTGTTTTAAATGTGGAATGTATGGCCATTATGCAAACAATTGCCCTAAGGGAAAGACTCATGAAGAGAATCAGTATGGTCATATGGGTAGTATTTATGTGGATGATGATGAAGAGACTACAAATGATATGTGAGATGAAAGAATTTTTGAAGCTCGGTCAATGGTTTAAGAATGTAGTGGAATGATTACATGTTTATCATGTGTAATGTTGTATAAGAAATCTCATGGTACTATGGAATAAAGAGACGTCTAAGGATTGTTACATTGTTGTCTTTCCTTGAGTTATGAAAGTGTATGATTAATGGTACCACTATCCATGAAAGGTTATTCAGATATTTTTAGAATTTAGATGATATGCGCACAACGAAGGAATAATAAGATAATGGGGTGTTTGATTATATTCATGAGCTCATGATTGATATAAGGACTAAGTGATATCATGGTTTGAGTATATAGAATTTTGAGGATTTTGGTATGTGGAATGTGTTAACTTTTAACTGCATTCATGTTTTCACTAAGGTATTCAAGAGAATACACGATTAAGGACTTTGAATGTTTGGAATGTGACCAACAAGACATATCTTATGATATGTGGGGATCAACGACAGTATTAAATCTCTGGTAATCGTTGTCACTATATTATGAGAGTGGACTGCAGTATTATAAGCCTAAAGATTAGACTGGATTATGTTGGACATAAGTTAGTATTGTTTAAGGATAGAAGATTTTCGATATTATTGATGGGATGTTATAGTAATGTAGTTTAAGAAAAAGGACAACCTGCAGGACAGGCGACAGCCCATCGCTTCGGACAAGGCTGTAGGAATCGAACCCACAACCGAAGTGCGACTGGCCTTTATCGCCTACCACTGGCCTACAGGAAGTCCCTGTTTAGTAGAAACTAGTTTTATTATATTAAGCAGTATGATATATGAAGTATAAGTCCATTTTAGGACCTATATATGATTAATCTCACTATAGAATGACTTATGTATATTTAATAACTTTTGCTTACCTTTTGTTTGAGACAGATGGAATGACCCGTCATTCTATCACATGATCTGCTAACACTTCACGAATAACAAATTCAACTTCATTTATTTAAGAGATGAAGTGGAAATTGTTCAAGGCACGAACAATAGTGCGACTGTACCAAAATAAAGTAAGTATTTATTCTAATTCAAATTTTCAACTATAGGGAAATGATCTTGAAAACCAAAAATGTTGTCCTAGTGATCTTATACCTGATGAATCAGATGGTACCATAGATCATCACAAATTTATGGATTTGTGATTACTGGATTTTTCATAGCCATGTTCTCTACCACTCTCCATCAGAACATGATGGTTAGATTTCTCTTCCATATCCATATTTTCACCTATGTGGAAACCCAGTGATTAGTTTATTTGGGTAATCATTACATTTCATACTTTAGTTTTTGAAGACAAGTTTTGGTATTCCTTTTTACGATGTGGGTTTCTATTAAAGAAACTTTCGAATAGTAAACCATTTATAACCCCGACGAATTTCGAGGGCGAAATTCATTTTAAGGGGGGTAGAATGTAACAGCCCGAGATTTTATGAAAAATATTATTTTTAATTTTATTAATGTCTTGTGTTATACTCTACACCAAAAGGATCTTTCACAATACACTTCTCTGACCTGGCTTGAATTACACGCAATCACAACCTTCCTCGATAGCGTGTGTTGTACGCAACACCGAGTTTCGCTAAACAACGATATGCTATTAAGATATTATTAAAACTAGCCGTTATGAATAGTAATAACCACTTTTTGAAATTTAGTAAATTTTATTTTTCAAAATGGAATTCATTTTTGGATTCGTAATATCGAAATTAGCTTAGGGTGAAATTTTGGTACTTTTCGGATAACTTTCAAATTCTGATGAATAGTGAAAATTACTAAATTTTAATTAAAAACAACTTTTTTAATCGAAATAATTAATAGTGATAAATTATTAATTTGAGTGGTTTTAAAGTATATTTAGAATATATTTTTACAATTCAATACAATGTTGGTCATTGTATGTAATTTTACATTTAAACCAGACATAAACAAGTGTCAATCTTTTGATAGATATTGTTTCTTAAAAACACGCTATTTGTTTTAACAGCGGGATTTAATTATAAAATTAATTAATGAAACATCTATGTTATGAATATGGTAAAATAGACTTCATTTTTGAATTCGGAATATGAAATATAGCTTAGGATGAAATTTTAGCATTGTTCTGAAAAACATCAATTTTTGATGAATAGTGAAACTACTAAGTGGTAGGTTAAAAACTGAATTTTGCATAAAACTTAATTTTACCACTTCTGTGAATGGAATTTCGAAAATCCGACAGACACGGTTAATATCAAGGACTAAAATGTGGTTCAATGAGATGAAAATAATTTTTGGTGAATAGTAACTTTTTACTTTTTTTTACCACGGTTAATAGTAAATAGGGTAACTAAGGGTAAATATGATATTACTATTACCCTAACATATGTCCTAATTCTATTGGATAAGTGTAATTCGGCCAAAAACAACCTTATGAATATAATATGACCATTTAGGCCCACTTGGATTAGATTAGGACATTTATTATGATTTAATTCAAAGAAGAGTTAAAAGAGTTAAAATCAAAGTTTATTTACTAAAACATTTTTAATATGGGGTTATACATAAGATAAATTCGACTATAAATATTCATTAGAAAGCTAAAACGATTTCCTACATAATGATATTTTATTTTTAATTTTTAGACTTTAAATAATTCAATTTATTTATGACACAATGATGATGCAGTAATTATCTTATTAATGAAATATTGACATAATTGATGTTATAAACACCAAAATAAATGTAATTTGAGACTTTTTATGAATTACACTAATTTTCTAGGTTACTATGATATATTAGTGTTGATTTAATCAACTTGTTTCGAACATATAATTCTGTTATGACTTTCACAAAAATCATATATCAAATAGTGTCAAAATTGACACAAAATAGTTTTTAAATCAAATATTATATTATTAATTGTTATTGTATTTTTAAAAATCTAAGTTTCGGCCAAATGACTTAGATAAGGATATATATTTTAATAATAAACAATTTGGGGTTCGTTAGGCATGTTATAGTAAGTTTATTAACCATATAGTGAAAGAAAACAAAAAGACACGGTAAAAGTAAAATTATTTAACTTAGAGTTAAATCTAATTGATAAGGTTAAAATAATACCCTAAACTTGTCTAAATCTTATTGGTTGATAGGATTTCGACCCATCCCCACTTTAGCTTCGAAATAAGACCATTTGGAACCATTATAAACCGATTTTGACTTTAATATAAAATAATATTTTGAGATATTCCTAAGGTGCCCCTCTCCTCCCCTATAAAAGGACACCTCCTCCCCCTCCTCCTCACACCAATTTGAGCACTCAAGCTCGGCCAACCCCTGCCAATTTCTCCTCTACACTTCCCTAGCAACATCCTAGAGGTTCTGGTCTTCCTCCAAGACCAATTTTAGTGCCCTAAGAGGAGGTCTCAAAGAGGCACTTCAAAGAAGAGGTAATTACCGTTACCAATTCTTTCATCTTTATTTCTTCTTCCACTTCTTCTTCTTAGGTTGTTTCATTATGAAGTAATAACATCAGTATCACTCATATACTGATATGTTATTATAAGTATGAAACAACCCTATTTCACCATCTATCTATCCTATGGAAAAAGAAATCACCGCGCGTGCGTACGTACGGAATACCGTCTCCACGCCGTGGTGTAATCTATTTTCCACCACCACCTTACATGGATGGGTATAATGGTGTAAAGAATAACTATACATAGTTATTACAACATCATATTGATTCTTATATATTGTATAATCCACTCCAATTCAATTCAATATTTATAGAAATGATATCATCGCTCGTGCGTACGTACGGACTACCGTCTCCACGACGCGATGAGATTCATTCTCCATGTTGACCATTTAAGAATGATTATAATGTATATATAAGAAATAATAATGAAATATATGACATTATAAAGCTACTGGATTTATGTATATATATACATATGTATTTCATCTACTTACTTCCATTTCAAGACAATAAGGAAAGAAAAACAGCGTTCATGCGTACGTACGGACTACCGTCTCCATGAACGGTGTTTTTCATTTTATTTATCTATCTATTATATATATATATATATACTGAATATATATGATATATAAATCATATTTTATATTCTGGAAGTACGTAAATCATGATATAAGTAATAATGATGTCAAGAACAACAAGTCAAAACACCTACGATAAATGAAACGATTTTACCCAAAACGCTTCTTTAACATGGAATTTACAAAAGAACGGGTAATATAATGTCATAAGTGAACCATATATGATATCATAACAATGAATATGATTCTGTAATAAGTCAATAACATGATTTAAATCATTATACAGGAGGTTCGGACACTTACAAAGCAAGTTGGACCTAAGGTAAGGGAAATATCACAATCTCATTTTTA
Source organism: Viscum album (assembly GCA_963277665.1). Classification (NCBI taxonomy): domain Eukaryota; kingdom Viridiplantae; phylum Streptophyta; class Magnoliopsida; order Santalales; family Viscaceae; genus Viscum; species Viscum album. The sequence continues at coordinate 1,825,013,467 of OY728161.1, read as the reverse complement.
TCCGAGATTGTTTTTACTTTGGTAATTACTGGGGTGTATTTTATCATCCACATCCATGTTTACTCAATATGTAATGTTATTTACATCCACCTACAATTGTTTAAATCCAATTTTACCCTTCGGTGAGTTTTTAGTAAAAGATATGAAAGGAATCTTTTGTCGTTTTTCATACGAGGTAATTTTTGACTTTTCCGACAAAAGTACGAAGAATGTTTTTTTTTAACTTATATGGCATGAATGGATTTTTAAAACATTCTTTCCAAGAAGCTTACTTTACAAGTTTTAAAGTTTATTTTTAATCAACTTCTTTTATTTTAAAGTCGTATGACATGTTATGAAATGAAAAATGTTTTTGAAGAAGAAAGGATATTTTCCTCAAGAATGAAGTTCAAGTGTTTTATCAAAATTATTTTCCATCTAAGATAATAAAGGGTTCTGTTTCTATCCATATTTTTACATTGATTTGACTATGTTGTGATGGAATTATGTTTATGAATTCCTTTATCTTATATGAATGGTTTTATGATGTCATGTTTAAGAATCCCATTTTTTATTACATGGGTTATGCAATGATGTATGATTTATGATTTTGTGGCACACATAAGAAAGGATTCATTAAGAGATGGGTGGGACCTATATCTCCCTCCAATGCATTGGGTAAAGATTTTATATCTCATGAGATAGACATGGCTAGAATGGTAGGTTATACCGGTTCAGTGAAACAGGACTGAAACGAGGATTACTCGATTCAGAAAGGGACTTTGTCCACTAAGATAGTCTTGGCAATGAGTCTTGACTAACAAGAAACGATTCTCTATGATTATGTGTGTATGCCACAATGAGTAATGTTTTAAGTAAGGGTTTCATTTTCACTTCTATGATTTATCCCATGTTATGATATTATGAGCTCTTTTGTAGGTTTTGATTTTCATAAAGATATGATATGATTTTTATTTCCTTTATTTGCCCTTGCTGAGCATTTGAGCTCACCCTTTTATGTTTTCTTTTCCCCAGGATATAAAGAAAGGTTTATAGGTAAAAAAAAGGGAAGATCTTTATGGGAGATATTGAAGATCTTTCACCACGATTAGAAGATTACGTTCCGAGTTTCCAAAGACACTAAACTATTACGATCCTTGTGTGTGTGTTTTTGTTATGTACTAAGTATTCCGCAAAAGTAATGTAATGTCCATGTACGTCAGGATACGGGTCTTTACACAAATATTTTTATGAATAGTGAATAATATTGGGTTTATTAGGAATTATCGATTCCCTTAAAGTATTTAAAAACATATAAATTATTTTATTATAGTTTTAAAAGTAAAATTGGTGAAAATTTATATCTATTAATCTAATTTATGTCATTTTAATTAATTTCAAATTCAATTTTGAGATAAAATATTTTCATTCTTTTGAAATGTTTCTCATTAGAAAACTGATTTTTTATCCCATATAGAGAATTAATTTTAAATTAAAATTTTCATAATTTGTGAATATAATTTTTAAAAATGGATTATTTATTTGGAATCACAATAATTTATATTATCTAAAAAGGTAAACTTAATTTTTTACCATAATGAATAGTATGAATAGTAAAAATTAATTAACTCAGTTAAGGCTAATATGGGTTCAGCTGGGGTTAAACTAAAATGATAAGCAGTATAAGGATTATAAAACATTTTCCATACCGATTTCTAGTGATATTTTGACCTTATCACTTCTAAGTATCAGTAATAGCACATTTTAGAGACTTCTTTCATGAGAAAATTTTGAGTAAACCTTTTTATATTCAAATATTACAAGTTGACGATGAAAGTCAAGACTTGAGGTAGGGGATTATCATTTATCATTTATTTTATATGAGAAAAATTACATATTCACCACATTTATCTTTTATGGGTAGTATATAATTCATGGTAATGGATTTTATGATTCTTTTCTTCAAAATTATAGTTATTTAATAATCCATATTAGGATCTATCTTTCACGGTATTTATGGTAAGAGATTAGTTATCTCAATTTTTCATCTTTGGGACATATTTTGCGTTATAAACCTCACATATTTTATGAAGTTTATAAATCCCCTATGACATTTAATATCATGAATTTATTTATTCTTATGATATTTTATTTTTTATTTAATTTTATTCCTTCATGAGGCTTATGATTCAATGTTAACAATGTGGTAATGGTTTTTATGATAAAATCCCATAATTTTTCAAGATTTTTCATGTTTTTTGCTTCCGATGATGAAATATTATTAACTATATCTCATAAAACACCAGAATTTTATTATCCTCTATTTATTTCTAGAGAAAAAATGTTTTCTATTCATTTTCCTCTATTAATGAACTAAATAAACCAAAACTATGTTTTTATAAAAAATCCTATTTATTTCTCACTTATGTTGATAAACCTTTTTCTTCCATAACCATGTTTTCTAAAAATACATTCAAAAAGGTTTTTAAATTCTATAATGGATTTATTAAATAAATTTCTACCCATTCTTACATTTTTACAAAATGTTTGTGAAGGAATCATCAGTTCATTTTTAAAATCAAGTCTCATTTGGATTTTACCAAAATAGTAAAGGTATATTTATTTTAATGTGCACAACATAAAAATAATTTACCACCACCAAGAATAAAAAAAAATTAATGATTCTCTTATAATTTTTCTATTTTATTTTCAAATAAAATTATTTTTAAATGTTTTAAGTTTTAAAAAAATGTTTTTCAAAGTTGAAAAATATTTTCCTCATGAAAAGTTTTAAATGATATTTAAATCATAAATTAAAATTTTCAAAGTTTATTTTCAAATAAAAGTATTTAAAAAATTGTGTTTTAAAAAGTGTTTTTTAAAAGTGTTAAGGTTATTTTCCTCATGTAATGATCCAAGTGGGATTTCAAAATCATCATCCATTTAAAATGATTTCCATTGATGTTACATGGGATTTTTTGGGAATATTATCCAAGGATGCCATTCTTATTCTTTTTCTGAATGGTTTATGATAGGAGGAAAAGATGTTAATGAAACCCATTTCTATTACATGGGTTCTAACATGATAAAATTCTTATAAAACACACTTCTTTCTCCACTGGTTATGATATGATGAAATGATAAAATTACTTTGACACAAGATTATTTTCCATAGGTTATGATATGATGAAATTTTTATTAAACCCGTTTCATTTCATGGGCTATGATATAGTGAATATTTTTGATCTCATGGAATACTGATATATATTTCTTTTCATGGGTGGTACATATATCCACATTCAATGAATTGGGTAATGATGGATAAATCATGACTAAATATGATATGCATGAACCTGATTACATGTTCAAAATTTTATGGATTAACCTGATGACATGTTCAAAATGTTACATGTGAACCCAATTACATGATCAATGTATTATGTGTGGTCCTAGATTCCATGTCCATAATGTTAAGTGTAGACCTTGTTTTAATTCCATAAGTTTATTTGTGGGTCTGATTTCATGTCCATAACTTAATGAGTTAGCTGCTATCTATTTATAAATGTTCACAATTATATAAGAATATTTTTATGCCACAAATATATTTATTATGTAATTGTTATGATCTTGGATAATTTTATTTTATTCCATTATGAATTATGTCATAAGAACTGAAAATATTTATATAATGACACAATATTTTGATATTTGATATGTAGTGTATGGATTAATATGTTATGATCATTTTATCATACCCATATTCTCATGTTATGTTTTTTTATTTCTCAAGTTTTCTCTTATAGAGATTCTGAGCTCAGTATTTCTTATGTTTCCTTCACTAGATTATAAAGAAATTTTTAGTTTAGGGATTCCCAAGATGAGTGTAATATGAGAATATGTTTATTGGATATGTTGATAATCATTCACGAAATAAGAATATTGTGTCTCTAGTATCTAAAGATACTAAACTATTATGTTCTTTCGGCATGTGTTTGTGAAATTTATTAATTATTATTCTAGAAAGATGTGATATTTATTTATGAAAAGTATGGATCACTATATATACCTCATAATCATAATAGTTAACTATATGAAATTGAGTTTATTAGTAGTGAATTAATGACTTCATATTTTTTAAAATTTCCTGATTAATGTTATATAATATAGAATAGTAATTTCTAAAGGCTGCATAATGGTTTGTAGAGTTCGTAAAAAGATTCAATTAAAAAAATATGATGTTTCATTATTGTGTAAAATATGATTTCTATTCCATTATAATAAAGGACACTCTTATTATTTTTTCACATTAAGATATGATTAAATTATTTTATTGATTATTTTATAATTGACCATAACATGTACTAAATACAATGAATAATGATACAATGGTTTCTATAAATTATCAATATTATATCCTTAAAAGAAGAATGGAAATTAAATTATATTGCTGGAGTTGGTTCCATAGAACCAACATATTTTTTACTTTATGATAACTTATATTTATGGATTTTTAAAATTAATAAACTCATTATCATATCATGAGTGTTCTTATTCATAACATTTCATGTGATATTGTCTTAAGAGTAGCTGTCTCACTAAAAGGTCATAGAAGATCCCAGATATGATGAGAACTCAGAATTTCCATGAAACTATTCTTGAATATATGTTATATAGCCGAATTATATCATTTTAAGGGACACAAATGATATAGGATATCCGGGGTGGAGACTCATAGGACTTTGAGGCACCTTCTCATGGTGTACACCCTTGGTAATGTCTAGGAGGATATTATGAGAATGATACCCACCAGTAGGAAATATATATTTATAAGTGTCATTGAATGTTTCTATCTATCGAAATGTGTATTGGTCCATAGACTTTAATATTATTATTAATGGGTATTATGACTCACGCACTTAAATGTATTGGTGAAAAAAGTGATGACATGTGTTCATGGTGAGGTAGGATATGTTGGGTGTGTAATGAGTAATACTGCATTAATGAATAATGTAAGAAAGGATTTGTCCCTTATGTTCAATAACATAAGTTGATATTTCATTCCCTTTGATGGAAGTGATATATCCTAAATAAATCCATGTATGTGGTGTTCTATAGGCAAGTTTAATTTCTAGAAATTAAAGAATGAGAAATCGATCACATGGATTGATGTCACTTGCATGAAAACCGCTTAATTGTAGATATTGAGAAAAGGGGATTATATTACATTGTAAGAATTTTTATCAGATGAAAATTCATTGTGACATTAACTTCTTTCGTTATGAGTGCCTTGGCGTGTTGTTGGATGCTAACCTTAGACTTTATATTTCTCTGTCTAATGACACTAATAAAGAGGCCTATAGGGTCACACACTAAGTGTATCCAGTTTCTCATTTAATTAATATATTATTGTTTATTTAACAAGTTGAATAAATATTATTCTTGCTTGTGGATTAATAATTATTCATGGATGTCTGATCACATTTATCTTGACACTAATTATAAGAGGTAATATATTGTAGGAGGAATAATTAATAAATATTTATTTGTTATTTAGTGAATATAATATTGATATTTTTATTGGAAAATAAAGCAATGATATTTATTTAATAAATAAATATTCACCATTCAAGGATCAATAAATATGGTGTAATATTGGTATATTGAGTTAATGGTCCAGTGAGAAATAATAATATTGAGTATTATTTGATTAAATAATATTTAATTATAACTCGCAAGATAAGCGCATGTTAAGAAATAATAATGTTTCTGTTGTTATTTTACATGGGGGTTTCACTAAGATTAATAAAATAATTAAGGCACTTGTGAAAATTATTTATTATTACCCTAGTGAATTAAATACCCAGTTATATTATTCTTTTATTAGTAAAGCACTAGCCAAGAAACACCTATTATGTTGTGCACACAATTTGGAGAAAACCTCTTGAGCCTAGAGAGTTCTTCCCTCTCTAATAACGCTCTCTAGAATGAGTGAGATCCTCCTCCACCAGATCAAGGAGAATGCTTTGGAATCGGTTCTCAAGATGATCGAAGGCAGACAACGCAAGAATAAGGATCTTCCATGCTAGCACCCAGAGACTCCTCCGGCGACACCTGAAGATTCGTGGAGCACGTGTGGATCACCACTAGAGGATATATGACCTTGATCTCTATAACTTAATGATGTTATACCTACAGATATGTGTCCAAACACATTAATGAAGAAACAATCACCTTGAAGGTAATTCTAGTTTAATTAAATTAATTATAAACAAAATATATTGATCCTCTCTCTTGGTTCTGGATTTCTGTTTATTTGTTTTATTTCATTGATTCAATTCCATGGATCACAGCATTAATCTTCACATAGATCCTGGATTATTCATTGAATATGAAAAATATTAAATTTGGGCACCGACCCTCCTGCGCTTCCCCGGCGCTCTGATCCTACAAGTAGTAATAGAGCAGGCATATTATTTTTTATAATTATTTAATAATCTATGGTGATTTTCTCATTTATAATTTAGTTTTTCAATTCAGGTTTAATCATTCCTTTTTAATTTGAATAATGGGGTCTATTTATTCCTCTATCATTTCTCAATGTTCTAACAGAAACGATTAATTTTATGACTAAAATTATACCGAGGATCTCATCCAGAGGTGCTTAGAATTCTGTCCAAGTAACACAGCAGTACACACAGTGTAATTGGAACTACATGCCATGTAGTTCTGTTCAATACAGCCATGCGCATTAATGACATGTGGTATAGTTAATTCTTACACTATGTGTTGACTTGGACAGACTGGTGCATGGTCATCTAGAATACACTTCATGTAGCCCTCTAGACATTGTGTGTAGTCCCTTTTCGGTTAGGTTTGGACCGTGTATCCCATATATGTCTTAGTTGATCGGTGACTATGTAATGAGGAGTCAACACGACTTGTGGCCCACTGGACACACTGTGTACTCTGAAAATTCTAATGTACACATCACACATCAAGTCCCTAGGCATGTACTTCGGATAGATGGTGATGGTATAACATGCCGTGTAGATCAGATATACACACTATGTACTTTACCAAATTATACATAATTAAAACTTTATTATTTGAATAATTTTTAAATCTACATATCATTTATAAGTTTTATTATAGGTTGTTACTCTAAGTGAATTGAATCATAACACATGGCCAAAAATTCAGGTAATTCATGTAATCATCTGTGAATTACACATCATGAAATTATTCAATAATTCATATATGCCATATGTTATTAGAGTGAAATATTATATAAGTATAATACATGTTCGGTAGGTTTAAACGGGTATTCACCGGTTTACCTCTAAGGTATAAGTTATGTATAGGGTTAATTTTAAATTAATTTTAATTTGTTTAAAATTATAATGGATGAGAATCTCATGGAAATATAGAAAAAGTATTAAGATAAAAGGATTGATTAATTAAAGATAATAATTAATTGATTCGAGTGTGTTTTATCTTAAATAAGAATGATTAATGAGTTAAATGCTAGTTTTATTAAATGTTTAATTTGTTGCATGCATGTGGCTGATCATGAGATATAATAGAAATTTGTATGTGATTGGTTTCCTTTTAATTTATTATTAAATAAATTATTGGTTTGCATTCCTTCTCTTCTCATTAATATGTAGGTCCTGCATGTCCGTGGTTTCTTTTATATAAACCCACTTTTACCCCTCACCTCTGTGTGAGTAAAATCATATTTAATGGATGGAGCTCCCAAGATAGTGGAGGAGGTTCCTGTTAGGAGTCATGGAAAAACCATTCCAATGAGATATAAAGGTAAATTGGTGGAAAGCTGTAAACATGAACCTAATTGGTTCAAGGTGTTTCTCCACTAGGTCAGTCGTTATTTTATCAACTGGTAGATAAACTAACCATTAGAACAAGATCATGATCATTACCTTTATTTTATTTCTATCAGTTGTATGGTTGTTGATTATGTATGTTTTTTCATGATCACATAATTAATGAATTAAAAAGAATGCAATATGGAACTAAAATAAATTGGATTATACATAAATATTACATAATACATGGTTAATCACATAATCTTATTTCACTTAATATTAACAACCATGTGAAAAGATAATAAATGTAAATTCACCCATAAATGATAATATCCCTCAATAAAATACTAATTCTGTATAGCCTTCCATTACTTTGGTTAGAATTGAACCTTATTTCAAAGTGATTAACCAGACAAAGATGGGATGCTTTCAATTATTGGGGAATTCTAATTTGAGTTTTTTTTACTTGAATTGGTTTACATAAATGGTTGAATGCCAAAGTAGGACTTGGTGTAACTGAGAGGAAAAGGTTGAGTAAATCCAAAATTAAGGAGTTTAGGATTGGGGAGTCCACTCAATGGATCAAGGAGATGTGAGTTAATGTAGTTGGAATTTTGAATGACTACCTAAAACAATTCTATGTAAGAACCCGGTTCTTGTCTTAGAGGTACAAGCTTATTCTTTTCCTTTTCTTTAAGTGATTTTGGGAAAATAATGGAAAATGGGGAAAATCCTAAATTTTTCAACTACACGCCGTGTACTTTTCCCACACGCCGTGTACTTTTGGCCATGTTGGGATAAGTACACAGGGTGTGTAGCCTCGCTGGGAACAAAGGGTGTAGGAACCGACTACACGTTGTGTAGTGCTTCCTTACATGCCATGTAGTCAGTCGGCAGGTTAAAAAGTAAGGCGGGGGAGTCGCTGCCAGCTGGGCGGCAGTACACGCCGTGTACTCGGGAGTACATGTCGTGTACTCTTGTTGGCAGGTGAACAGTGTCGGTGCCGCCAAATGAACAGTTAAATGAAAGAAGTACACACCGTGTACTCATAAGTACACACCGTGTACTTTGTTTTTTTGGCTTAAAATAGGCAGTAGCCTCCTCATTTGGCAGAGGAGGCGTTTGATCCATTTTGGAGTCAAAGGAGGAGGCCGGACCTTTGAAGATCTGCCGGGAGTTCGTCTGTAATCTGATTCGGCTTCGGACGATCTCATTGGAACCGCACGGGTAAGCCCTTCCTCCTCCTGGTATCGTTCTTACCAATTCTTCTCCCAACGTAAGTTATTTACTTTTGAATGGGTTTTGTTCTTCGTTAGATCTACGCCGTTCTTGGGTGTTTCTGGAGCCGGCGTTCGGGTATAGTGTTCGTTGGCACATAATGTAGGTGGCTTGGTGTTTATTTTCCAACTGTCATGCGTTTTTGTGCGTTTTCGTGCCACGAACCCATGTTGGGGTGTCGTGTGGCTGAGGCCGTTGCTATATTTAATGCCTATAATTGCATATGTGATTAGATGGTGATAATAAAATGATTTTTGGGATCGTTGCTTGGATCTAGGACCATCCCGAGGGGTGTGTTCCTCTGTTTAGCCGTTTGGCCAGGATACCCAAGGGTATGCCTTAAATGTAGTAACTGTAGAATTGTCTTGAGAGGAATTGCTTGTTTACCTGTTGGGCATGGCCTGGTTACCTATTTAGCCTGAGGGTGTTTTTGTATTTAGCCTGAGGGCGTTGTTATGATTAGCCTGAGGGCACTGCACTATTTTGCCCGAGGGCTGTAGTATTTTGCCTGAGGGCAACCTTTCGTGCCTGAGGGCTTGACTTCTGTGCCTGAGGGCGACACTTCCTACACGTGAGAGAAATTTCTGTTACGCCTAAGTGTTATACCTGCGAGTTGGATTCTGCTTACCTGAGGGTAAGGTTTTCTTTGTCTGATGACGTGGATTGTTTACTTAGAAATGCACTGTGGTGGTTTTTAATATTTAAATGAATTAAATGGATAATAAAATGGAAATATAACTGGTAATTAGCTACTTTTGAGTACTGCTTACTTTATTTCATTTCACTACTGCTCACTGTTGTTGCTTGCTTACACGTAGTTGGGCACGGGCCTTTGGTGGGTGCCTACTGAGATATATTTCTCACACCCTGTTTGGGTCATGCTTTTCGGCCCAAACGGATTACGTTGCTATAGGTGTAGATAAGGGCAAGAGTCCCTATACAGGTACTTGACTGTTGCTGAGGAGTAGGGGGCATGGGACTGAGCCTAGGCTCGCGATGTCGCTGCTAGCTGTTTTTCTTTTTTTGTTGTACTCTATTTTCTGATGTACTATATTGATGTATAACATGTTCTGGCTGTTTTCTTAGAACTTGAAACATGTAGCATCATCACTTATATACTATTGGTTATATCCACTGCTGTAGTTATTTCAGTTGTGTATGTTTACTGCTTCCACTGTTTGTTGTATTTTTATTTTGGTATTCCGCTGCGCTAAACTTTGACAAATGAGGGCATAGTTTCCCCACTATCAGACCTGGGCCCTTGCTGCTAGTCAGCAACCTCTGGCGTTTGGGGAAATGCGCTTGAGGTCACGTGGCGAACCTGGCTCGGGGCACCCGTTGCGTGGCACCCGGGTCCGGGACGTTACAATGTGGTATCAGAGGGGGTTCTTTTCTTTGACTTACTATTTGGAGCCGTAGTCAGGGTTAGGACGAATGGTGGTCGGTAATAAGCTGTGCCTGGGCGTAGCTAACCTGTGTACAGGGAAAAGCTAGTCTACCTCGTACTTTGCATTCTTTTGATCTTACAATTTTACAGTTGATATGTTTTCACTGTTGGGTGACGCACTTGGATTGTGCTATTTATATTTTATCTGTGGGTTCTATTTAGTTGCAACCTGCTGAGATGAGGGTATGTCGTCTCATGCATCATATAGGCACATGCTAGATATCACATGCCATGAATAGTTTCCATGCCATGTAGGTGCATTAGAAATTGCATGTTGTTGTGATAGTTGTTGTGTTGGTAAAACATGTCGTTGTGATAGCTGCTTGATAAATACCTGCCTTGTGATATGGTATTTTTGTTTGAGCTTGTTTATAGGATTGACGCCAAACTTTGGTTTTTGTGGAGTATGGGCCCCCATTGACCGGAATTTGGTGGATCTTTGACTGTTATTGCTTATAACACACATAAGATATCAAACTTTGATTCATGGGGTGTATGGGCCCCCACGGGTCGGAATTTGACACTCAGGTGTTGTTTTCTGTATTTTCTGGGTTCCGGAGAAGTTTCTGAGGCATACTGTCCAGAAAACCCAGAATACACGCCGTGTAGGACCTCATACACACCGTGTGTGTTTTTCTGTTCGGGAAGAAAAATGAACATTTTGAGTACACGTCGTGTACCCGGAGTACACGCCGTGTAGTCTCTTCTCGTGTCACAAACCGTGTGGGCAGCGACACGGGGTAGGGAAAGGGTTGGGTAAAACACGTCGTGTAGATTATGTACACGCCGTGTAGTGTTGACCTGGAGTCCGGCCGTGTAACTAATAACACAGGTCGGAGAACTCCTTGACAGAACACGTCGTGCCAGTTATAGACACGCCGTGTAGTGTGACCTGGGGACTCGGCCATGTAACTAACAACACGGGCCGGTGTCACCTCTCCCAGAACACGCCGTGTACCTTTGGGACACGCCTTCTAGTCTTTTCTGAGGACAGACCGTGTGGAGTTAGCCGTGTGGCTGGGAAACGGTGTGGTGTACACGCCGTGTATGGGTGTAACACACCGTGGGTGGTAAAGACGAGTAGTCAGCTGTGTCACAGATGACACAGGCAGTTGGAAAATAACATCGTACACTTCGTGTAGATATTATACACGCCGTGTAGTTTTGTTGAACGGAAGCCGTGTGGCTTAGCCGTGTGGAAGGACCCGGGCAGGGGAAGGGAAGTCCAGTACATGCCGTGTAGTCATTGTACACGCCGTGTAGTCTTGTTTGCCAATTTTGAATACCTTCTTCCTCTTGTTCCCTTTGCGGTTCCTTCGCTTCCAGTCTTAATAATCTTGAATCTGAGGCGTGCTTTTGACCTTGTAGAGTCATGCCGCCTAGACGACCGAGAGTTGTTCGCCAGGAGAGCGGCGACCATTATACTCTGGATATGGTGGGCCATGGGCTACCAGTTGATCCACCAGACAAGCCAGATGCGACACCTGCTGTTATACCAGACACAGGCACGGAGGCGCAGTTCGGTGAAGGTTTATTGCGGTTCATGCAGACCTTTCAGGGAGCACCGCAGGCTGCCACATCTATCACCGAGCTGACGCGTATCTTTCAGCAGCAGCATCCGCCTACATTTTCAGGGGATGGCGGACCACAGGCTGCATAGTCTTGGCTAGGATCGATGCAGACTATTTTCGGGCAACTTGAGACACCTCCAGGACGGAGGGTCAAGCTCGCGACTTATATGCTGCGTGATTCCGCCAAGAGGTGGTGGGATGTTACCACCCAGTCAAAGCATCACAGGGACATGACGTGGGAGGATTTTCATGTAGTCTTCTATGACTTCTTCTTTCCCAAGACGCTGTGGGCAGATAGAGCTCGAGAGTTCATGAATCTGCAGTAGGGTGCTATGTCGGTGATGGACTACTGCTCGTTTTACAGAGCTTCAGCGTTTTTCACCCGTGCTAGTGGGTGATGAGACATTGAGGGCCAGATGTTTTGAGGATGGTCTTCGGTATGACATCCTAGTGCTGGTAAATGTTTTCAGGTTGCCTATTGTACACGCGATTGTGAATCAGGCGCTGATTACATAGAGGAACCTGCGAGAATCAAGTGGTGTGGGCCAGGGCGGTTCAACACTAGTTACTGGTACTATTTCTGCTAACAAGAGGAAGAGACATATGGACTTCTCTCAGGGCGGCATTACCGTCCAGGCAGCTTCTTCAGGTGGACCGGTCAGGTGCTCCCAGTGTGGTAGAGAGGGGCACAAGAGGCCGCAGTGTCCACGCACTACGGGAAAAAAGGGCATTTGCGACGGGTTATTTGCGACGGGAATAAATCCCGTCGCAAATAGTCATGTTAAAAACTTATTTGCGACGGGGTTATTTGCCCGTCGCAAATAAGTAGCCTTTTGCGACGGGACAACTTTCCCGGTCGCAAAAGGACTGGCGCGGTTTGCGCGCCAAATCGCGGGAAACTTATTTGCGACGGGGGAATATTCCCGTCGCAAATAACCGGCGACGGTAAAAGGTATTTGCGACGGGAATATTCCCCCGTCGCAAATAGTATGTCGGCAGGTGGTTATTTGCGACGGGTCCTGTCGCAAATAACTATTTACCCGTTGACCGTAATAAATGTTGGCTAAGGTATTTGCGATGGGTACCGTCGCAAATGGGCCCGTCGCAAATAATCTATCCTATAAATACCCCATCCGTTTTTTTCATTTCATTCTCATTCTCTATCTTCTCCTTCTTTCAAAATTATATTTCTAGAGTTCAGTTTTTTTCCAGTTTAATTTTTTCTCCGGAGCTGATATTAAAGTTTTGAAGAACGATCAGAGCAGATCAATTTTCAAGGTATTTATGTTCATTTTAATTTAATATTTATTTTTAATTTTTTATTAGTTTCAATTATTCTTAATTAGTTGTAATTTAATTATGTTTACACTGTTTTATTACTTAATAAATTTAAATTATTAGTATTGTTCATAGTTAATGGTAATTAGGAATAATTAGTAATAATTTTTAATAATTAAGAATAAATATTAATAATTAGTCATAAATACCAATAATTTGGAATAATAACATTATTACATTTTTAGTCTATTTTATTATTAATATTAAAATAATATAATTTTTTATATATATACAATTCTCTTTTCATCTGCGTGTTTGCTGTCTTCACATGTATTATTTGTATGTGGAGATAGAAAACGCACAGATGAAATGAGAATTGTATATAAATTAGAAAATTATATTATTTTAATATTAACAATAAAATATATTAATAATGTTATTATTTGTAATTATTGGTAATTATTCCTAATTATTGATAATTATTCATTTAATTACTAATAATTAGGAACAATTATCAATAATTATCTATAATTAAGAATAATTAATAATAATTAGTAATAATTACCAACAATTACTAATAATTAGTAATAATTATCAATAATTAGTAATAATTACCAATAATTAGTAATAATTACCAATAAGTAGTAATAATTACCAATAATTAGTAATACTTACCAATAATTTGGAATAATTACCAATAATTAACAATAATTAGTAATAATTAGTAATAATTATCAATAATTACCAATAATTAGTAATAATTAGTAATAATTACCAATAATTACCAATAATTAGTAATAATTAGTAATAATTAGGAATAATTCGTAATAATTAGTAATAATTAGTAATAATTAGTAATAATTAGTAATAATTAGTAATAATTAGTAATAATTAGTAATAATTAGTAATAATCAGTAATAATTAGTAATAATTAGTAATAATTTGGAATAATTAGTAATAATTAGGGATAATTAGGAATAATTAGTAATAATTAGGAATAATTACCCATAATTACCAATAATTACCAATAATTACCAATAATTACCAATAATTACCAATAATTACCAATAATTACCAATAATTAGCAATAATTACCAAAAATTACAAAAAATTAGGAAAAATTAGGAAAAATTAGGAAAAATTAGGAAAAATTAGGAATAATTAGTAAAAATTAGGAATAATTACCAATAATTAGGAATAATTACCAATAATTAGTAATAATTAGTAATAATTAGTAATAATTACCAATAATTAGTATTAATTACCAATAATTAGTAATAATTACCTATAATTAGTATTAATTACCAATAATTAGGAATAATTACCAATAATTAGTAATAATTAGTAATAATTACCAATAATTAGTAATAATTAGTAATAATTACCAATAATTAGTAATAATTACCAATAATTACCAATAATTACCAATAATTAGTAATAATTACCAATAATTACCAATAATTAGTAATAATTAACAATACTTACCAATAATTAACAATAATTGCCAATAATTACCAATAATTAGTAATAATTAACAATAATTTCCAATAATTACCAATAATTGCCAATAATTAGTAATAATTGCCAATAATTAGTAATAATTGCCAATAATTACCAATAATTGGTAATAATTACTAATAATTCCCTATAATTAGTAATAATTAATAATAAATATTAATAATTACCAATAATTAGTAATAATTATCAATAATTAGTAATAATTACTCATAATTAGTAATAATTAATAATAATTAGTAATAATTACTATTAATTAGTAATAATTACTAATAATTAGTAATAATTACTAATAATTAGTAATAATTACTAATAATTAGTAATAATTAGTAATAATTAACAATAATTAACAATAATTAACAATAATTACTAATAATTAGTAATAAATAGTAATAATTAGGAATAATTAGTATTAATTACCAATAATTAGTTTTAATTAACAATAATTAGTAATAATTACCAATAATTAGTAATAATTATTATTAATTACCATTAATTAGTATTAATTACCAATAATTAGTATTAATTACCAATAATTAGTATTAATTACCAATAATTAGTAATAATTACCAATAATTAGTAATAATTACCAATAATTAGTAATAATTAACAATATTTACCAATAATTACCAATAATTACCAATAATTACCAATAATTAGTAATAAGTACCAATAATTACCAATAATTGGTATTAATTACCAATAATTGGTAATAATTACCAATAATTGGTATTAATTAACAATAATTAGTAATAATTAGTAATAATTACCAATAATTAGTAATAATTAGTAATAATTAGTAATAATTACCAATAATTAGTAATAATTACCAATAATTAGTAATAATTACCAATAATTAGTAATAATTACCAATAATTAGTAATAATTACCAATAATTAGTAATAATTACCAATAATTAGTAATAATTAACAATAATTAGTAATAATTACCAATAATTAGTATTAATTACCAATAATTAGTATTAATTACCAATAATTAGTATTAATTACCAATAATTAGTATTAATTACCAATAATTAGTATTAATTACCAATAATTAGTAATAATTACCAATAATTAGTAATAATTACCAATAATTACCAATAATTAGTAATAATTAGTAATAATTACTAATAATTACCAATAATTACCAATACTTACCAATAATTACCAATACTTACCAATACTTACCAATAATTACCAATAATTAGTAATAATTACCAATAATTAGTAATAATTACCAATAATTAGTAATAATTACCAATAATTAGTAATAATTACCAATAATTATTAATAATTACCAATAATTAGTAATAATTACCAATAATTACCAATAATTACCAATAATTACCAATAATTAGAAATAATTACCAATAATTAGAAATAATTACCAATAATTTGGAATAATTACCAATATTTACAAATAATAACATTAGTACATTATTTGTATATTTTATTATTAATATTAAAATAATATAATTTTCTATATTATATACAATTCTCTTTTCATCTGTGTGTTTTCTGTCTCCACATGTAATATTCGCATTCTTTTTCAAAATTATCAACCTACTCGCCAATGGAGAGGTGAAAGTGAATGCAAATATTACATGTGGAGACAGAATGTTAAACACACAGATGAAAGAGAATTGTATATAATATAAAAAATTATGTTATTTTAATATTAATAATAAAATATACTAATAATGTAATAATGTTATTATTATATAATTAATGTTTATGAAAAAATTATATTAGTATTATTAAAATAATAAAAAATCAATATAATATTAAAATTATCAATATTTGTAACATGTTTTGCTTTATTCTCAATATATTCAATCTTTACTTGAGTGATTTTTCTAACAAATTATTCAAAACCAATAATGATTTTATATTTTATAGAGAAATATGGAACAACGAGGTTTTCAACAATCATTATTAGGTGACCGCATATGGATAAATCAACGTAGAAATCCAAACGGTTCTGGTTTAAATCCAGTATATGTTGAGGGTGTGGAGATTTTTTTATCATTTGCGGCATCAAATTCAGAATTTGTTTCAGAAGGCAAAATAAAATGCCCTTGCAGAAAATGTGCATTGAGAACGTTTGACATGTTTGACAAAGTGGGAGAACATCTCTTGCGTTTTGGTTTTCAACCAGATTATGTTTTTTGATATCAACACGGTGAACGCAGTTCCAGAGCAGGTGATACCAACTTGATTCCGGATCCATCCCGGTTTCAAGATTTAGTACATGATGTTGCAGGTTCATCTGTTCAACATACAGAAACTCCGGCTGATATAGCTTCAAATCCTGAGTTGGCACCGTCTGAATTTTATGAGTTGTTGAAATCTGCTGAGGATGCATTATATCCTGGCAGCAAGATGAGCAAATTAGAAGCAGTTGCAAAATTTATGGCTATCAAATCAGATAACGGAATGTCAAACACCTGTTTTGACCAGATATTTTCTTTGCTGAAAACACTGTTACCCGAAGGAAATGTTTTACCTGCAAATTACTATGAGAGTAAGAGGCTGGTTCGAAATTTGGGACTTACTTGTCAGAAGATTCATGCATGTTCAAATGACTGTATTTTATATTCTGGGGAAAATGAGTCGTTGGATAGTTGTCCTACATGTGGGCAACTGAGATATAAAGAAGGACAACACGGGAAGTCTGGTTTGATTCCTGTAAAACAGATGAGATATTTTCCGCTTACATCCAGACTTCAGCGTTTATTCATGTCTAAGAATACAGCGACAATGATGTCATGGCATAAAGAGAATATTTCAATCGATAAAAGCTTGAATCATCCAGCCGATGGTGATTCATGGAAACATTTTGATAGAGTGCATCCATCCTTTGCTTTAGAAGCTAGAAATGTTTGACTGGGCCTTTCCATTGATGGTTTCTGTCCGTTTGGATCTTATGGTAGTCAATATTCATGTTGGCCAATTTTTTTAACTCCGTACAATTTACCTCCATGGATGTTGATAAAGGAGCCATATATCTTTTTGACTTTACTAATTCCAGGACATCCGAAGAAAAATATTGATGTTTATTTGAAGACATTGATTGATGAATTAAATTTATTGTGGAGTACTGGTGTCAGTACATATGATGTTGCAACGAAACAGAATTTCATACTGAGAGCAGCATTGATGTGGACAATAAGTGACTTCCCGGCTTATGGGATGTTATCTGGCTGGAGTACACATGGTCAGAAATCATGTCCTTACTGTATGGGAGAGAACAAAGCATTTATGCTCATTCATGGAAAGAAACCTTGTTATTTTGACTGTCATCGCAGATTTCTTCCAGCTGATCATCCTTTTCGCAGAAACATATCTCATTTTTGAAAAGGAACAGTTGAAAGGGATGGACCTCCAAAAATGCTATCAGGTTCGGAGTTAAAATCAGTTGTATTTTCATTACCTCCCATCACTTTTGGTCCCACAATAAATCAACAGAAAATTTCTGGTTTTGGGAAAGAACACAATTGGATTAAACGTAGCATATTTTGGGATTTTCCATATTGGTCTGATCTGTTGGTCCGACACATGTTAGATGTCATGCATATTGAGAAGAACTGTTTTGATAATTTGTTTCATACAATTTTGGATACGCCAGGAAAGAGAAAAGACAATGTAAATGCACGTTTAGATCTTGCCCAAATTTGCAGGCGTCCAGAATTGGAACTATTTGAGAATGTCAGAACAGAAAGGTTACTGAAACCAAAAGCAGCTTATACACTGTCTAAAGAAAACTGTTTATTATTTTGTCAGTGGATTGCAGATTTGAGACTTCCAGATGGCTGTGCTTCTAATTTGGGTAGATGTGTAAAGAATGGTCATATTACTGGATTAAAAAGTCATGATTGTCATGTTATAATGGAGAGACTTCTACCCATTGGATTAAGAGGTCTGTTGAATTCTGTGATTTGGGATTCCATAACAGACATGTCTCATTTTTTTCGGGAAATTTGTGCGGCTACGGCAGATTATGATGCTCTAGGCAAACATGAAAAAGATGTTGTTGTAATTATATGTAAACTGGAAAAAATATTTCCACCGTCTTTCTTCGACTCAATGGAACATTTGATGTTACATTTTCCATATGAAGCCAAATGTGGAGGTCCGGTACTGTTTCGATGGATGTACCCATTTGAAAGATGCATGCAAAAATTGAAAAGAAAAGTACGTAACAAAGCATCTGTTGAAGGATCTATTGCAGAAGCTTATTTGCAAGAGGAAATATCTTTTTTCTGCTCCCATTATTTTGAATCTGTGTATCCTTCAAAACACAACCGAATGGGACGGAACGAGAGGAATATTGATGAAATCGACAATCAATTATCTATTTTCAACCAGTCAGAGCTTGGTTTTGGTGGAGTTTATGAATGCTGGCTTTCAGATGATGAACATCAGAGAGCTCATACGTATGTTCTGCTCAACTGTGAAGAGATTACATCAGTTGTACTGTAAGTGTTTATATCACTTATTCTATCATTTATGTTACAGTAAATAACTTTGGTTTTTATAGGTTGTATGATAATCATATCAAGAAACAAATTCCACAAATTACAGCAGCTGCTCTCGAAGAACGTCGACTGAAAAATTTCTCTCAGTGGTTTCAAAAACTGGTAACATAAATTCTTTATCTTTTAGCAACTCATTCAATGTATAGTTTACTATATTGATAATTATTTCACAAATTTTCAGGTGTCTCGACATGCTGATAAAATTGACAAACGGCTGTGTGTATTGAGTAACCCACCTTCCAAACTTGTTAAAACTTATAATGCATATGTGGTGAATGGATTTCGATTCCACACACATGCATATGGGGAATCGAAAAAAACAATGAACAGTGGAGTTAGCTTGAGAGGATCTCATCATCGAGAAAATGAAGTTGAATTTTATGGCATACTTGATGAAATAATTGAACTCTGTTATCTTGGACAACATTACATAACCATGTTCAAATGTCGGTGGTTGGATACGGAGAGAGGCGTGCGTGTTCATCCGACTCATGGAATCATCGATATTAAATGTAAAAGTGTTCTCGCAGTAAATGAACCATTCTTATTGGCTCAACAGGCATATCAAGTTTATTATGCAAAGTACTGTGCAACATCAAGAGACTTGACTGATTGGTGGAGTATAATAAAAATCAAAATTCGAGACAATCAGTTTAGTCAAAGTGAATGTGCTTTCACTGATGTGCAAAGAATTGAAGTTTTTCAAGAGAGTACTCAAAATCAATATTTTTTACAAAGAGACATGAGTATCGATGATGACACCCCACATTTAAGAGTCGGTGATGACGATGATGTTAATAACGTCACATATGAATTTGAAATGGTAAGAGATGAAGCAACTGTAACTCGAATGGATATCGATGATGTTGAGGAGGAATATGAAGATGACATTGACATATATGAAGATGATGATGAAGATGAACACTGATAGCATTCCATGGTATTTATATACAATCATATTATGTATATATGTATATATGTATATATAATAGTAATTATCAATTATTTGCTAACATTAACATTTTCTGTTTCAGATAGACGAGGCCACATTTCGTGAGTTGGCGGATGCTGACCTGACTTTCGATGCGGATGCGTTGCTGACAGATGACCCTCAGCCTGCAGGCGCTCCAGGGAGTATGCGGAGGGGGCGCGGTCTTGCACGATTGATGATTCCTGACCCCGTCCCTGAGCGACGTCCACGTCTTGGGTTTGATCCACGCACACGGAGGTGTGATAACCTGTGTGACAACCTGTGGATTTGACTAAGATTTCATTAATCTATTCACATAATAAATGTTTATTATTTTTTCAGTTTTCCGCATATAGAAGTCGGACAGGGCAGCGCTATTTTGCGCAACTATTTCTCTCAGTCGTGGACCACATGGGAGCAGATTCCCATTAATGTGTAGCCGGCCATGTTCGGCCATTGGTTGGTACGTACGTAAATAAATAATTTTTATTTTGAAAATTATTTCATTTCTAACTTGATATTTTGATTTATTTGTAGGGTTTATGGTATCCGATCAAGGATACCATGCGTGACGCCATCCACGAGGCATGGGAGGTGGCCATGCGTGATCGCCTTCGTCAGTTTTTGCACAATTTAAGAAAAGCTGCGATGAAGAAAGCAGGAGTGTCAGATTTTGAGGAGTCATGTAGAGCACACCGACCAGAGTATATTTCATCCCATGTATGGGATGGATTATGTGCGCACTGGTTGAGTGGTGCCTTTCAGAGGAGATCATCGGTGGGGAGGCAGAATCGGGGGAGACAGGAGGTGACTCATCGAGCTGGGAGTCGTTCTTTCAGTACTCATAGACAGCATCTGGTACGTACATAATTTATAAATATTTTATATAACTATAAATATTAACAGTTTATTTTTTATTCTTATAGGCTGTCGAGCACCCCGATATTACAGAGTACGACGTATATCGGAGGATGTATAGTGATCCTGCTACTGGGGATCTCATAGGTGATCATCAGCATCACATCGTGGTCAGTATTATTTGTTTTCAAGTTTAAAAATTAACTGCATATAATATATTCACAATTTTAATTTTAAATTGCAACTATAGGAGTCATATGAGGCCACAGCGTCACAGGCCCGGCCTGAGAGTCAGGACGAGTCATCAGATCAGACCACTGCCCGTCAGTTTGATGAGGCGGCATGGATGCAGGCCACCCAGTATGCCTTCGAGAAGGGTCGGGTAGTTGGTATCGGCTCTCGACTGACTCCCGGAGATTATTATGGCAGTGCTGCGATGTCGGCATCCAGCTCGAGAGGAGCTCGTGCTTCTTCTTCTACTGCACAGTATGAGGATCAGTTGCGATCTCAGACTGCACAGATAGAGAGTCTCCGACAGGAGCAGGAGCAGATGAGTCAGCAGCATGAGGAGGAGCGTCGACGCCAGCAGCAGTTGTACGAGGAGCAGACGAGTCGGTGGCAGCAGCAGCATCAGGAGCAGATGGAGTACATGCACCGACTCACTCATGCTTTAGGGATGGAGTTTCCTCCACCACTATCTGCAGATCCCCCACCTCCCCCCCCCTCCCCCCCTCCTTCAGATTAGAGTTTGCATTTATGTTATAAAATTTGGGAAATCAAAATATTTTTTTTTTCTATTCTTAGTTTTTGTCTCATTATAAAATATTAATAATATTATATTTTTAAATAACAATATTAATATGAATAATAATATTATTTATATTTTATAATATTAATATATATATATATATTAAAATTTTATAATATTATAATTTAATTATATTTTTTGTAATACTTGAATTATTTTAATATTTGAATGTAAAATAATTTATTATTTTTATATTAATTAAAATAACTTATTAATATTTTTTTTATTTATGAATTATAATTATAATATTATTATATTAATTAAATCATTTATTAATATTCTATTATTTTTTATTTTTGAATTATAATTCTATTATTATTATATTAATTAAAATAATTAATTATTTTTATTTGTGAATTATAATTCTATTATTATATTAATTAAAATAATTTATTAATAATTTATTTTTTTTATTTTTTTATAGTATTTGCGACGGGATACTATGCCCGTCACAAATACTAGTATAATTAATAGTTTTTTATTTTTTTAAAAAAAATATTATTTGCGACGGGATACTATGCCCGTCGCAAATACTAGTATTATTAATAGTTTTTTATTTTTTTAAAAAAATCGTTTTTGCGACGGTACCGTCGCAAAAACCATTTTAAAAGTTTTTTACAAAAAAACGGAATACTATTTGCGACGGGAAGAATGACCGTCGCAAAAAAAGGCTTTAGCGACGGGCCCGTCGCAAATAAGTGTTGTTGCGACGGCGTTTTCAGCAATGGGCTATTTGCGGCGGGCCCCCGTCGCAAAAGGCCATTTGCGACGGGATCCCATCGCAAATGCCCCGTCGCAAATACCTGTTTTTCTAGTAGTGACGGGACCCAGTGGAGTGCCGAGCTTGCAGAAAAATGGGTCATCTGCAGCGCTTTTGCAGGGCGTTTCTACCAGTGGCTAGTGAGAGGGGTTTTGTATAGACTCTGCATGCGGGAGCAGGACCAGTGGCTTCTTACCAGTCAGGGAACTGGAATACGTCAGGGCGTGCAGGAAGAGATGGTGGTCGTGGCTGTGGTAGCCAGACACCAGGATCTCAGAGGCAACAGGGTGGGACAGCTCAGGGTAGTCAGGCTATGTCGTAGGGCCGCGACACTGGTCAGGCATATGCAGTGCAACAGACCCAGCAGGAGCAGGATCCCAGTCCTTCGACAGTCAGAGGTACTATTCTAGTAGCTTCTTTCTTGTCTTCAGTACTTTTTGATACGGGTGCTACACATCATTTTATATCAGTACCCGTTGTGGAGAGCCTTGGGCTCGATGTTTCTACTTCTTCTGCTATCTTGACGCTAGACACTCCATTGGGGACTAGGACGGTTGGTGTGCGTTAGTGCAAGGAGTTCCCCCTTGAGGTTGGTGGGTGTCACTTCCTTTGGGACCTCTATGTCCTGGAGATGACGAGCTATGACGTCATTCTCGGGATGGACTGGTTGGTTCCCTTTCGAGCCTTTGTAGACTGCTATCGTCGCAGGTTGCATTTCACGTCACCAGAGGGCGGGGAGTTTCTATACAAGGGCGAGTGGTATGTTCAGGCGAGTCGAGCTGGACCAGAGCATCATGGGCGAGGTGGAGTCACAACCCAGATTTCGAGCTTATATCTGGATGACCAGGGGACTCTTCAGACGGTTTTCCCTCCAGTTGTCGATATTTTCAGGGACGACTTCCCAGATGGCTTTTCATGCCTACCTCTGGTGCGTGAGGTGGATTTCTCTATCGATCTTGTGCCAGGAGCAGCACTGGTGTCCATTCCTCCTTAAAGTATGGCCACGCCTGAGTTGCAGGAGCTCAAGAGGCAGTTGGAGGAGCTACAGGCAAAGGGTTTTATCCGGCCTAGTAATTCTCCTTGGGGTTCTCCGGTCCTTTTTGCGAAGAAGGCGGATGGTACCCTTAGGCTTTGTGTGGATTATAGGAAGCTGAACCAGTTGACGGTTAATAACCGATATCCCTTGCCGAGGATAGATGAGTTGTTTGATCAGCTTCGTGGAGCACGAGTGTTCTCGAAGATTGACTTGAGATCTGGATATCATCAGCTACACGTTAGACCATCTGATATACCTCTCATAGCTTTCAGGAGTAGTTATGGTCTATATGAGTATACGGTTATGCCATTCGGACTCACGAACGCGCCAATAGTTTTCATGGCTCTGATGAATCGTGTGTTCCATCCATATCTTGATTCATTTGTGGTAGTATACGTGGACGACATTTTGGTGTACTCTCACACTCGACACGACCATGCCACCCATCTTGAGATCGTATTGAGTACACTAAGAGAGAATCACCTATATGCTAAGCTCTCGAAGTGCCACTTTTGGATGGACCAGATTCACTTCCTGTGTCATATCATCTCAGAGGCAGGAGTTGCAGTGGACCCAGAGAAGGTGAGAGCAGTAGTTTCCTGGGATCATCCCAAGAACGTGTTTGAGATATGAAGTTTCTTAGGGTTTTCTGGTTACTACAGATGCTTCATACAGGACTTCTCCCACTTAGCAGCACCGTTGACAGGTCTGACTAGGAAGGGTGTGAAGTTCGTTTGGTCAGAAGCTTGTGAGACAGCTTTTCAAGACCTGAAGGGAAGGCTGACATCAGCACCGATCCTGATACTCCCAAGGTAGGGGAAGAACTATACGGTTTAATATGATGTGTCAGGGATTGGGTTGGGCGTTGTTTTGATGTAGGGCGACCGAGTTGTGGCTTTAAATTTATTATTCTAGTTGCTTGACCAGCCAAATTTGGTGTAATGCGAAGAGAATTATATATTTTTACTGCTAGAATATCCAAGAAATAGGATATTCTGAATCCAATGGTGAGGGATATTGAGTTTAGATAAAATATTGGGAGAATAATAAATTTAATTTTATTTATTTGTCTAAATTTATCTGACAAAGTACTAAATCATTGTCCATATTATTTGTAGAAATGGAATTAAAAAGGACATCAAACATATTTTTGTGATCCATACTCGAGAAGGAAAACCTTCTCACAAGGAATGATTTCTAGGAGTGGAAAAGGAACCTTCGGGTCATCCTTTACCATGAAAGGAAACTATATGTTCTAGAATAACCTTTACCAATTGTGCTTGGAAATGAGGTGAGTAATGAGGAACTCTCTGTGTATGAGAAACATCTAAATGATTCTAAAAATATTCAGTTCCTCATGTTATCATCCATGACCAATGATCTCTTGAAGCATCATAAGGAAATGGATTCTTATAGCATGATATCTCACCTTTAGGATCCCTATCAAGATAAGGCAATTCAATAGAGGTATGATATCTCCAATGCTTTGTTCACCCCTATTCTTGGCGAGTTTGCTCCATCTAGGCCTCACATAGTCAAGATTATTGGCTACATTGAGCATATGAACATATTGGGGATTAAATTCCCAAATGAGTTGCGTACAGATCTCACACTATCATCCCTGTAAAAGGCCTTATCTTTTTTTATTATGAATTATCATAGGAGTAATAATGAGAAGATCGTATCGGAACTTCTGAACCTGATTCACCAAGTCGATATGTATATGGGGTGTGAAAAACTCACAACAATTATGTTGAATATGAAGAGTAAGTACAAGGGAAAGGGGTCTAAGATTTATAAATAGTCTAAAGCCCTTTATCACCATACAACCATAAAAAATAAGATCCATAGGTAGAGAAAGGAAAATGAGGCTGTGTGTTTTTCATGAGGAAGTTTTGGCCATTAGAAGAGGAACTACACCTAGAGGTAAGGGGAAGTCAAAGGTGCATTCTTTATCAAGTGTAATATTTCCATTTCTACACATTTGGTATTAGATACAGCTTTTTGTTCTCACACATGTATTCAAATATAGGAACCAAGTAGGTTTCAAAAAATTTACAGAGGATAGGTGGATCTAAGAGCTTCCAATTGTTTGAGGCTAGATGATCTTTCCATTTGTGACTACCACATTTCATAGTCGATCAGGATGATTTTTGTTTTTCATGATTGTTATTATGTACCTATTGTTACCAAAAACATAAATTCTATATCAATTTTATATACATATGTGTTTATTTTAAAATTCTAAAATAAAATTTTTTCCTTTTATAAGGAAAACATATGTTATGGTATTGAACATTTAAATAATGATATATATGTATTAAATTACGAAAAAAATGTGTTGGAAATTGATAAAAAAAAAGTTTACATGACTCATATAACACCCAATTATGGCATCAATGTTAGATCCAAAAGGGTCCTATATACCCTGATAGGGGGAGAATCAGGGTATGGATATTCTTTTTCAAAATTCTTCCTGCCCCGCTAGATCTTAACCTCTTTATCACAAGGGTCACCTTGTTTGAACTTGTGTGTTTATTATTATCACTTATTTTTTTCTTTAACAGATGATGATTCTTTGTATGGAATTCTGGAAAGAAAGCAGGTGACACATAGAAATTTTACTTGGTTCACCCTCAATGGTCTACGTCTAAGGAGAATACAACAATAATGTTCCAAGATACCAAATCCACTAAAGCTCACTACCAATAATGTTCGGGCTCGATAATTTCAATGCCTAGGCTCACTGCCTATAATCTTTTTAGGGTCAGCTCACTACTTTCCCAGGGATCACTCTCTATTTCTCTCTCACTAGCTCACATCCAGTATAAAGGATAACCATCTTCATCTTCATTTGATCACTAATTCGGAAGGGATCCACTTAAAGTTTATAGACCATTTGGTCTATCTATTTATATCAATACATGCATCCTCAACTATTCATAGATGCTATATTAAAGTTCAAATTTCATCCACATATGAATACCACTTTTCCTCTGAAACACTGGGAAATTCCTTTTGAAAATATTTCTCTAAGAACTCTGCCTTCGCGAAGCTCCCACTTTTTCAATGCTCAAATAAACCTCTGCAATGATCTAATCTCTTCACGAAGCTCATAGGTTCACAGAGCTCACAATTTATAAAAGCTCACTAGATCGCATAGATTACTACTTCTCAAAGCTCACATTGGTCTTTGTGATTTCACAAAGCTAAACAAGCCTTTGTGAAGAGAATGTCCTCCGCAACACCAAACTGGCCTTCGCAGTGGGCCTTCCTTTCATAGAGATCAACTGCCTCTGCGAATTACCTTCTATTTTACAAAGATCCCTGCTCTGTGAATATCCTTCACAATTCTAGAGCTTAAATTTTTTCTTTTGATCTCTCTCTACTTCTCTCGAGGGGGTCAAGGACTATTTATAAGAGATTCCACTGACTCGAGAACCTTCTGCGTGAAGTCAGCACCACGTCAGCTCAAATCGCAAAGCTTTGAAATTCCCACCGAAATTATCTCTATACCTTGAAACACCACATAAATTTTTGGATCATGGATCTTTTTGTAATCATGGATTTTTCCTTCAATTACTTTTCACCACCACCACAAAGCTTCACCACAATTCTCTTCACCTTTGTTATTCGCAAAGCACGTTATAATCGTAGAGATCACTGTAAAAATTATTCCAGTCTCTATGAAACCCACTTCAAGAATCCCATATTCACGAAACTCATGGCTTTTCCATACTTTTATGAGATCTTTAAGGAAATACACTTTTCGTGATGCTCACCAAATTCCAAATTTTGGGCCCCAAAAATTTGGAAAACATTGGAAAACAGTGCCACCATATATCTGTTCTTTTGTACCGCCTCCAGTTCTTCTCTTCCTTTGTCATGGTTCTTCGTCAACATGTATTTTCAACAGTATCTCTATAACTCGACAATTCACCATGAAAACATTAATTTTCAAAAAACACAACTATCCCAAATAAATGATGTAATGTTACCTTGAGGGATTTCTTCCCAACAATCTTCCCCTTCAGGTTTGTTGAAAACTCTTATCCAAATGATTCTTTGCACATGATACCTGAGTAAAGCTCCATTCATCATCCATCATCATTTTCCTATTGCGATATAGATATTGAGAAAAGATTCACTCACCACATACTCTAATCCCACATGAGCATTTCTCAGCATGAGAAACAATAGTAGTATGAAAATTTAATCGATGAACCACTTCATTTCTCACACCAACTATTGAAACCATACCATTACCAATAAACTAATTTCATTATGAACCTTAGATGCCATGATATCTAATCTTTGATCGATAACTTCAAGCATCATCAGGTTTAAGACTCATACTCCCCCTATCTTGTTGTCCTCCCTATAAGGCCCCAGCCTTAAACATTACTTAATCTTGAGATATTTCAAGAATACACCTTGAGGATCTTTTCAGGTTTAGAGTTTTAGAGAATTAGATCATAAAACATGCATTACATCTCACATTTAAACGAAGTGGTTACAATAAAATATAGTATTCATTTTGTCCCATCAACGGAAACATATTTAAAAAAACACAGATTCTTTCTTAACACTTCCTCGACACTATCATCATATCATGTACCCTTCCCTTGACCTATGAAAAACATATCAAAAACTTGGGATGAGCATAAAAAGATCAGTAAGGGATATGAAAATATGGAAAGGAAACATGAGTACATGTATACATAAGAATCAATGAAATCATACTCTACTCATAAAACATAAGAACCTTATACTACCTCATCAAATCATGAATAAATCATAGAAATCATAAGACATAAAGGTAACTTGAGGCATTCATAGCATTCTTATGTAGGGAGTAACCCTGTTGGTTACGTTTGGAATAATCATCACATTATATTACCTAAATCTTTTCGTAGAAACCTTAATGTTTAACTCCTTTGCGTTACCCAATGCATTGGAGAGCTATATCGGTCTCACCCGCCCTTAGTTTATCACTAAACCACCCGTCTTCATAATAATTCCCAAGAGTCATAACATAATCGTATCACATAAAACATGCATAAAGGAAACATAACATTTACACTTTTTAATCACAAGATATCAATACAACACATTGATATAAAAGCATTATTAAAACCATTTTCAATACCAAAATAAAAGAAAAGTAAAACATGGTATTTATTTTTCTTTTCAAAAATGGTATGGCTTGTAGAGGAAGCCGAAACTCAAATAATGGTCATGGCGGCAGAGAAGTCGTTGTCGCCGCATACGTAATACAAAAACATTCCATTTTTCATTTAGTAAAACGCTTCATATAAAAAAAGTTTCCTTTTGAATAAACTTAAAAGTCCAAGGGGTTTATACACCCTATAAAAGAAGGTTGTGTATAAAACAAAATATTCCTCAATGAAAGGAGATTGAGATGAAGTCCCATACCAAGATAATTTTGTAAATAAAATAGATCAATTATGTGTATACACTATAAGTACACATAAAGAATGTATAAATAAAATATAGGATATCAAAATTCATTTCTCACATAATCATATCATGAAATAAACATGAAGTAGAAGATCAACCCAAAGAAAGGAATTTGGGTTAAGAAGTTCCCTTACCTCGGGTCCGACTTGACTCGATTGTTCTTTAACCTCCTGAATAATAAACTTGAGTTAATTTCTACTTTCATAAGAAAATTTTTTAAGTTCATTATTCCTCTTATATCACTTATTACCATGTTATGAACACTATCTAATTATTTATGTTAATAATGGTCGTTTTGTCGATCATTGCTACTTGAGTCAAAAATAAACTCTTTATAATTACATGTTTGTTAATGTATACATTATATACAGAGTTATATTAATGATTTATATATCATATATATCATATATATCTAGTATATCAATTCATTTATAATATTACATAACGTTTAGAGGAATGAAATGAAATGCACCGTTCATGGAGACGGTAAGATGTACGTACGCATGAACGCTACTTTCATTTCTATTTTGTAATTTATGGAATGGAATCATAATGATATAAAGGTGTATTATGATTACAGTATAATATCATATATAATATCATTAATTAGATCCTTTATACCTCCCACATATGGCATTAACGAATCAAATCACTTTGAGGGGGCGGTAGTCCGCACATCCTAAAATGAAGATATTGGGTTTACCCATAATGGAAACCATAAAGGTATTCCATAAATGAAAAATACAGAATCTTAAGTAAATCATAAACATATTATATATCATATATAAATATAGTGTCATCTTAATGGTCACCTTTGAAGGTGTTAAAAGAATATTGAACAATCATCGTTTCGTGAGGCAGAAATTCTCCATCCACAGAAACAGTATGTTCTTTAACCATTAGATGTAGGTGTGTGTAAGTGTAGCTCGAATATTTCTTGTAACAACATCCTAGTAAAAGGAATATACTGGTTTTGTTACAAAAAAAATTAATAAAAAGAGTTTAGGGGGTTGGAGAAGCAAAATAAAACATAAGAACACAAGAGAAGACACTACCTTTAAATCGGGTAACTCTTTTTGATTTGAGCTCAAATGCTTCCTTTGGAAGACTTCTGCCCAAAGTGAGGCTTCTAGGAGTTATAGAGGGATTTGGAGAGACAAAATAGGCAGGGTTTGGCTGAGCCAAAGGCTTTGGAAGTGTGGGTAAGGTGGTAGAGGTGGGGGGCCTTTTATAAGAGGAGAGGAGGGGCACTCTTGGAAAGTTAAGAAAATATACTTTGTTATAAAATGATTTTCAGATAAAAAGGTCCCAAAATTATATCTTTCAAGGATACGGTTATAAGAGTTCGAAATCCACCCATCCAATAGGTTTTTGACAAGTTTAGGTCTTAGATTTTAAATTATATTTTCATTTTATTTAAATCGTCAAATAATGAGGTAATCGCTACATCATCATGGTGTCATAAATAATGAAATTTATTTAATGTCTAAAAATTATAAAAAAAATAATATGATGTAGGAAATATTTTTAGATTTCCAATGACTATTTATAGTCAAAAATATGACTTGTATAACCCCATTTAAAATTTTTTTTAGTAAAACAACTCATGTTTGTGACATTTTAATTTTAACATTAAATAAAAAGATATTAATGTCAGTTTCCTACCAAAGTGGCTCCATGGGGTCCCCAAGTTGTCCCATGGATTTTCTTGGTCGTCCATGACACATCCAATAAGGGTAGGACATGTGTCTAGGTATTTTAATTTTATTATAATATCATTTTTGCCTTAAATTGCACTAATTACCTCTAATCGCAATTAATAACATAAAAGTTACTATTCACCAAAAAAATTATTTTAATCCCATTGAACCACATTTTATTTCTTAATGACAACCATGTATGTCATATTTTTGAAATTCAAAACACAGAAGTGTTAAAGTAACATTTAAATGAAAAATCACTTTTTTAAGTACCACTTAGTGGTTTCACTATTCATCAAAAATTGAAATTTTTCAGAAAAATACCAAAACTTCACCCTAAGCTATATTTGATATTCCAAATTCAAAAATGATTTCTATTTTACAAAATTAAAAACATATAAGTTTCATTAATTAATTTAATAATTAATTCCCGCTGTTAGAGCAAATAGCGTGTTTTTATGAAACAATAAGTATCAAAAGATTGACACTAGTTGAAGTCCAATTTCAAAGTGAAATTAATTTCGACGACCACTATTGGATTACATGGTAAAAATATATTCTAATTTAACTTTAAAACCAATTCAAAATATAATCTAATCATATAATTAAATTAGATTAAAAATAGGTTTTGAATTAAAATACAACATTTTCACTATTCATTAAAAAAATGAACTTTATCAGAAAAATACCAAAAATTTACCCAAAGTAAATTTTAATGTCCCAATCATAAATAATAAGTTTATTTAGACAAATAGAGCTTATAAAATTGTCAAAATTTTGATTTAAAAATGGTTTTCCATCAAAAGGCAGTAAAACAATCTTTTCAAAATATTAGTGTATTACATGCTTAAGATTGGATTTATTCTCATTTTAAGCCTCTAAAACACTATCTAATTCATTAATAGACATAGATAAAAAATATCTATTACTCATTAGTTACATGGGATGTTACGTCCTTTCTCCCTTTAGAAAATTTCGTCCCCACAATTTATTTACTTCTCGAATAAGTGTTGGTATTTAGCCCTCGTTGCATTTTCAGATTCCCACGTTGCCTCTTCAACCATATAGTTTTTCCAAAAAAACCTTTACCTGGTGAATTACCTTATTTCACAACACTTTCTCCGTTCGGTTAAGAATCTGGACTGGTTGTTCCTCATAAGATAGGTTCTCTTCCAGCTGAACTACCTCTGGACTCAAAACATGAGATGGATCTGGCATATACTTCCTCAACATCAAAACATGAAAAACATTGTTTACCTGAGATAAACTCGGAGGTAAAGCCACTCGGTATGAAACTGATCCAACTCTCTCCAGAATTTCATATGGTCCAATGAACCTTGGACTCAGCTTTCCTTTCTTACCAAATCATGTCACACTTTTCTATGGTGAGACTTTGAGAAAAACATGATCACCTACCTCAAAAGAGAGATTCTTCCTCCTATTGTCCGCATAACTCTTCTGCCTGCTCTGAGTTGTTCTCATGTGTTTCAGTATCAGCTGAACCTTTTCTGCCAACTCTTCTACCAATTCTGGTCCCATCAGCTTCCTTTCACCCACTTCATCCCAGAAAGCTAGAGGTCGACATCGCTTCCCATATAACGCCTCAAATGGTACCATCTGTATACTGGAATGAAAATTGTTATTACATGAAAATTCAACCAAAGAAAGATGTTGGTCTCAACTTCCCTGATAATCCATCGAACAAGCACGTACCATATCTTCCAAAGTCTGAATTGTTCATTCTGAATGCCCATCTGATTGAGTATGAAAAGCTTTTCTAAAATTTAATTCAGTACCCAACGACTTCTGAAGGCCTTTACAAAAGTTAGAAGTAAACCTGGGATAAGGATCAGATACAATGGAGAGAGGAACTCCATGTAACCTGACTATCTCTTTAAGATACAAACGGGAAAGTTGAGCTAGGGAAAAAGTATCTTGTATAGCAATGAAATGAGCATTTTTAGTCAAGCGATCAACAATAACCCAGATTTCATTATTACCTCGAGGTGTCTTCGGCAATCCCACAATGAAGTCAATGGATATATTTTCCCATTTCCACTCTGGCACTGGTAATGGCTGAAGCATCCCTTTCGGTAACTTCTGCTATGCTTTAACCTGCTGACAATTCAAACACTTCACAGTAAAATCAGCAATATCTCTTTTCATTCCATCCCACCAGTAAGACTCCCGCAGATCTCTGTACATCTTAGTACTACCAGGATGAACTGAAAACGGAGAACTATGAGCCTCACATAACAACTCTCTCTTCAACTGTGAATCACAAGGCACACACAATCTATTCCCAAATCTCAAAACACAATCATTATCAATGTTGAATTCAGGAAACTTACCCTTTTGAACCAGATCTACATTTTTCTGCAACTCACTGTCTTGCTTCTGTGCTTGCATGATTTTGTCTGATAGAGAATATTTCACTGATACCCGAAACAAAACAGAAGAATATCCTGCACCAAAAACTTCTATGCCAAAGTTCATCAAATCCTTAACCAAAGGATCACGTTCCAAACACAAAATTGTTAATGAAGCATTACTTTTTCGACTCAAAGCATCAGCCACTTTATTTGATTTTCTAGGATGGTAATGAATTGTACAATCATAATCCTTGATTAATTCTAGTCATCTCCTCTTTCTCATGTTCAATTCTTTCTGAGTGAATATATACTTTAAACTTTTGTGATCAGTATATATTTCACACTTTACTCCATACAAATTATGCCTCCAAATTTTTAAAGTGAAAACTACAACAGGTAATTCCAAATCATGTGTAGGTTAATTTACCTCATGAGTTTTCAACTGTCGTGAAGCATAAGCAATTACCTGATCATTCTGCATTAGGACACAACCAAGTCCTTTCAATGAAGCATCACTGTAGATAACAAACTCACCATTCATGGAAGGTAGTGCCAAAACTGAAGCATTCACCAATCTTCTTTTCAATTCATGAAAACAATCATCACATTCTTTTGTCCAGATAAACTTAACACCCTTCCGAGTTAGCTTAGTCATTGGACTAGATAACCGTGAAAAATTTCTAACAAACCTTCGGTAATAGCCTTCCAAACCAAGGAAGCTACGAATCTCAGTTACATTTTTAGGTCTTGGCCATTATTCAACAACTTTTTTTTGCAGGATCAACAGTTATGCCATCTTTTGAAATAATGTGACCAAGGAAAGAAATTTGTTGCAACCAAAACTCACACTTGCTGAATTTCCCATATAATTTCTTTTCTTTTAAGGTTTGAAAAATAACCCTTAAATGTCTCTCATGAACCTCTTTACTTTTAGAAAACACCAAAATATCATCAATAAAATCAACCAACATTTTTCACCTGAGTCAACTGAGACATTACGGCACCAAACTGTTCAGTTCCAATTCCGACCATCTCAGGATGCTGATTTGAAAGGTTAATTCCCTCTGTATGCCTTCCCAGAAAATCTGTTTTGTTTCCTCTATAAAAAACTATTCTTAACACAAAAATATCTTAGGAGAAGAAACATGGTAATCTTCAAATGCTATATCATTTCAATTTGACCGTAAAAAAATATTTTCTGATAATCATTTAATAGAATTCTAACTCCAAAAGTTATCTAAACCGACCTCTGATACCAACTATAAGGCCCCAGCCTTAAACATTACTTAATCTTGAGATATTTCAAGAATACACCTTGAGGATATTTTCAGGTTTCACTACTAGATATTTTAGTTTCGGCGCCTGTCATAGCGGGCGACCGCCATTGGCGGTCGCTACTGAGAGTTTTAGCGACCGCGAAAAGCGGTCGCTAAAACTGTAAAGAAAATCGCGGGATTTTTCCCGCCCCCCGCACTGTCTTCTTCGATGAAACTCGCTGCAACATCGTCCGCGCCTCCCGCCGCCGCACCGCCACCACAGGTCACCCCCGTCGCCGCCACCCCGTCGCCTCCCGTCGCCGCCACCCCGTCGCCTCCCTTCCTCCGGCCACCGTGGATCTTCCATGGCCGTCGACCGAAGCTCGGGGTCCATCCGAACATCCCATGTGCGCCCTAGTATACAATGGGCACAAAATTTTCATCGGTTTTCGAAGACATTATTAGCGACCGCCATTGGCGGTCGCTATTGATTAATAGCGACGGAGCAACTGCGACCGCCAAAAGCGGTCGCAGGGCGGTCGCTAAAGGGCATTAGCGACCGCTTTTGGCGGTCGCTAATACCCACATTACTAGTAGTGTTTAGAGTTTTATAGAATTAGATCATAAAACATGCATTACATCCCACATTTAAACAAAGTGGTTACAATAAAAGATAGTATTCATTTTTTCCATCAACGGAAACATATTTAAAATAAAACATGGATTCTTTCTTGACACTTCCTTGACACTATCATCATATCATGTACCATTCCCTTGACCTATGAAAAACATTTCAAAAACCTGGGATGAGCATAAAAATCTCAATAAGGGATATAAAAATATGGAAAGGAAACATGAGTACATGTATACATAAGAATCAATGAAATCATACTCTACTCATAAAACATAAGCACCTTATACTACCTAATCAAATCATGAATAAATCATAGAAATCATAAGACATAAAGGTAACTTGAGGCATTCATAACATTCTTACGTAGGGAGTAACCCTCTTGGTTACGTTTGGAATACTCATCACAGTATATTCCCTAAATCTCTTCGGAGAAACCTTAACGTTTAACTCCTTCACGTTACCCAATGCATTGGAGAGCTATATCAAGCTTGCCCGCCCTTAGTTTATCACGGAACCACCCGTCTTCATAATAATTCCCAAGAACCATAACATAATCGTATCACATAAAACATGCATAAAAGAAACATAACATTTACACTTTTCAATCACAAGATATCAATACAACACATTGATATAAAAGCATTATGAAAACCATTTTCAATACCAAAATAAATGAAAATTAAAACATGGTATTTATTTTTCTTTTTAAAAAAAGGTATGGCTTGTACAGGAAGCCGAAACTCAAATAATGGTCACGGCGGCGGAGAAGTCGTTGTCGCCGCAAAGGTACGAAAAAACAATTCCCTTTGTTATTTAGTAAAATGATTCGTATAAAAATATATTCCTTTTGAATAAACGTAAAAGTCAAAGGGTTTTATACACCGTATAAAACAAGGTTGTGTATAAAACAAAATATGCCTCAATGAAAGGAGATTGAGACAAAGTCCCATAACAAGATCATTTTGTAAATAAAATACATCAATTGTGTGTATTCACTATAAGTACACATAAATAATGTATAAATAAAATATAGGATATCAAAATTAATTTCTCACATAATCATATCATGAAATAAACAAGAAGTAGAAGATCAACCCAAAGAAAGGAATTTGGGTTAAGAAGTTCCCTTACCTCGGGTCCGACTTGACTCGATCGTTCTTTAACCTCCTGGATAATAAACTTGAGTTAATTTATAATTGATTAATAACCTTTTTCAAGTTAATTATTCCTTTTATATCACTTATTACCATGTTATGAACACTATGTAATTATTTATGTTAATAATGGTCCTTTTGTCGATCATTGCTACTTGAGTCAAAAATAAACTCTTTATAATTACATGTTTGTTCATGTATCCATTATATCCAGAGTTATATTCATGATTTAGATATCATATATATCATATATATATAGTATATACATGAATTTATAATATTACATAACGTTTAGAGGTAAGAAATGAAATGCACTGTTCATGGAGACGGTAAGCCGTACGTATGCATGAACGCTACTTTCATTTATATTTCGTATTTTATGGAATGGAATCATAATGATATAAAGATGTATTATAATTACAGTATAATATCATATATAATATAATTAATTACATCCTTTATACGTCCCACATATGGAATTAACGAATCAAATCACTTTGAGGGGGCGGTAGTCCGCACTTCCTAAAATGAAGATATCGCGTTTACCCATAATGGAAACCATAAAGGTATTCCATAAATTAAAAATACAGAAGATTAAGTAAAACATAAACATATTATATATCATATATAAATATAGTGTCATCTTAGTTTCCACCTTTGATGGTGTTAAAAGAATATTGAACAATCATTGTTTCTTGAGGCAGAAATTCTCCATCCACGGAAACAGTATGTTCTTTGACCATTAGATTTAGTTGTGTGTAAGTGTAGCTCGAATCCTTCTTATAACAACATCCTAGTATATGTAATATACTGGTTTTGTTACGAAGTAAATTAATAAAAAGATTTTAGGGGGTTGGAGAAGCAAAATAAAACATAAGAACACAAGAGAAGTCACTCCCTTTAAATCGGATGACTCTTTTTTATTTGAGCTCAAAGGCTTCCTTGAGAAGACTTACGCCCAAAGTGAGGCTTCTAGGAGATAGAGAGGGATGTGGAGAGACAAAATGGGTTGGTGTTGGCCGATCCAAAGGCTTTGGAAGTGTGGTTAAGGTGGTATAGGTGGGGGCCTTTTATAAGAGAAGAGGAGGGGCACTCTTGGAAAGTTAAGAAAAGATACTTTTTTATAAAATGATTTTCGGATAAAAAGGTCCCAAAATTATATATTTAGAGGATAAGGTTATAAGAGTTCTAAATCCAATCATTCAATAGGTTTTTGACAAGTGTAGGTCTTAGATTTTGCATTATATTTTTATTTTATTTAAATCATTAAATAATGAGGTAATCGCTGCATCATCATGGTGTCATAAATAATGTAATTTATTTAATGTCTAAAAATTATAAAAAAACTACTATTTTGTAGTAAATCGTTTTATATTTCCAATGAATATTTATAGTCAAAAATCTGACTTGTATAACCCCATTTAAAAATTGTTTTAGTAAAACAACTCATGTTTGTGACATTTTAATTTTAACATTAAATAAAAAGAAATTAATGTCATTTTCCTACCAAAGTGGCTCCATGGGGTCCCCAAGTTGTCCCATGGATTTTCTTGGTCGTCCATGACACATCCAATAAGGGTAGGACAGGTGTCTAGGTATTTTCATTTTATTATAATATCATTTTTGCCTTAAATTGCACTAATTACCTCTAATCGCGATTAATAACTTAGAAGTTACTATTCACCAAAAAATTATTTTAATCCCATTAAACCAAATTTTACTTCTTAATGACAACCATATATGTCAGATTTTTGAAATTCAAAACACAGAAGTGGTAAAGTTACATTTAAATGAAAAATCAGTTTTTTAAGTACCACTTAGTGGTTTCACTATTCATCAAAAATTGATGTTTTTCAGAAAAATACCAAAACTTCACCCTAAGATATATATGATATTCAGAATTCAAAAATGATTTCTATTTTAAAAAATTCAAAACATATAAGTTTCATTAATTAATTTAATAATTAATTCCCACTGTCAGAGCAAATAGCGTGTTTTTATGAAACAATAAGTATCAAAAGATTGACACTAGTTGAAGTCCAATTTCAAAGTGAAATTAATTCCAACGACCACTATTGGATTAAATGGTAAAAATATATTATAATTTAACTTTAAAACCAATTCAAAAGATAATCTAATCATATAAATAAATTAGATTAAAAAGAGGTTTTGAATTAAAATACAACATTTTTTACTATTCATTAAAAAATGAACTTTATCGGAAAAATACCAAAAATTTACCCAAAGTAAATTTCAATGTCCCAATCATAAAGAATAAGTTTATTTCAAAAAATAGAGCTTATAAAATTGTCAACAGTTTGATTTAAAAATGGTTTGCCATCAAAAGGCAGTAAAACAATCTTTTAAAAATATTAGTGTATTCCATGCTTAAGATTGGATTTATTCTCATTTTAAGCCTCTAAAACACTATCTAATTCATTAATAGACATAGATAAAAAATATCTATTACTCATTATTTACTTGGGATTTTACACTCCCCCTATCTCACTGCTTCATCTATCAGCTTCTCCCTATGTCTTTGACTAAGACATTTTCTCCCTTCATTATCCACATTTTCTCCCCCTTAAGGAACTATTTATCCCCATTTTTCAAAGAACCCAAAGGTCACTCCTTTGTGGTATGAAACAGATTATAGAACACATATCAGCACATTAGGGAGAATCACACCATACATCATGGAGAGTGGGTGTCCCACATCCACACTTGTTCAAGTGTGGGGAGTCAACTAAACTCCAAGAGCCAGTCGATGCCTCTCAAAAGATTACTTGGGTAAGTCCTTTGTCAGAATGTCTACAGCCATTAGTTCTATAGGCACATACTCTAAATTCACGATTCCCTACTCAGCATCCTTAGATAAAATGATATTTTATCTCAATGTTCATTTTACTGGTGTGATGGATGGAAATTTTTTGAGATTTATATCAATTGAGTTATCACATTAGATTCTGATTAGAGACTTCACTTCAATGCCCATATCATCAAACTTCTGATTTATCCCTAATAACTATGTGCATTCTTGAGTGGCGGCAATATACTCAGATTCTACAGTGCTCAATGAAATGAAAATTTTCTTCTTTCTTAGCCATGAAATTCACAATCCACCAAGATAAAAAGCACCTCCCGACATATATGTCATGTCATATACTGATCCAACCCAATCTTCATCTGTATATCCCAAAATCTCTGGATGAGATTTGTCAGTATATTTCAAACCGAAATCCACATTTCTTTTGATAAACTGGAGTATTTGATTCACTACAAGCATGTGGATTTCCTTTGGATTTATTTTATATTTCACAGCTTGGCATGTGGAGAAAAAAATATTTGGTCTTGTCACTATTAGGTAGTATAAACTTTGAATGATATTCCTATATTCTATTATATTAATTACTTTTCCATCATCATCTTTTGATAATTTCATCCGGGTAGCAATTGGAGTCTTCATCTCCTTGGAATTTTCCATTCCTAATCTTATCATAACCTCCTTTTCATATTTTAATTGAAATGTGAATGTGTCATTACTTCCTTGTGTTACCTTTAAAATAAGGAAAAACATCATCTCTCTAATCATTGACATTTTGAACTCATTTTTCATGAATTTAGATAACTGTCTACACTAAGATTCATCTGATCTGCCAAATAATATGTCATTGACATAAACCATCTCCATCATCCTTTGATTACTATTGTTGTTGAAATAGATATTGTAATCAACTCCTCTATGCTAAGAGACAAGATTATTTAAATACTGATCAAACCTCGAGTATTATGCTCTTAGTGCTTGTTTTAGACTATATAGCGCCTTATTAAACTAAAAAAAACTTGTTATCATCTTCATGAATGAGAAAACCATCTATATTCTCAATATAAACTACTTCCAAAAACCCATTCAAAAATGCAGATTTGGAGACCATCTAGAAAACCTTGAACTTATATTGCACTACAATGTCAAATAATAATCTAATTGTTTCCAGCCTTGAAATAGGTGCGAATGTCTCATCAATATCAATACCCTCTATCTATGAGAAGACTTTTCACACTAGTAATGATTTTTTTCGAATCATTTGGCCATCTTAATTCATATTTTTTTGAAAGACCCGTTTAGTCCAGATGACGTTTTTATCTGTTGGCCTCGAAACCATCTCACACGTCTGATTACCAATTATATCTTTCAAGTCTGTTTCATCTTGAATCTTCGACTTTCATGATGATATAGATTTTACTTCCTCATGGTCACTATTAGTATCTTCTTCTGAATTGGAATTTTCCACTTCTACTTACCATGATTCTCTTACCACTTCATCACTTTCAATAGAAAACTTTTCAATGTGTCATTGTTTAGAGGCATCATTTATTTCAAAAACTTTTCTGAGCTTATTTTTGAAACATTTTTGATATTCTCTTGAAGATTATTGTTATCCTAAAAAATAGTCTGCTGATACCATATTATTAGAACCATGTAGATAATCATGAAAAAACATGATTGTTTCTCTTTATCCCCCAATAATCATTCTTGAACACAAGAATTCATACTTTCTATGCCATTGAGATCATGCATCTGATTAAGATATAGAATGACCCCCCTATGTTATCCAACACTTCTAGTTTTTAGTCCCACTATTTATAACCAGAAACATTATTCTTATACTACATCATTTCTTAATCATTTGACCCTTAACAATGAGCCATCAACAAAACCTCTAAGACTATTGAGTTGGAACTCGGTGTAGAAAACAATAGATATAGTTAATAACACCATAAAATCTATTTCACACAATCAATTCCTTTGACCTTCAATTATAATAACTAATTTGAATCCATTGGAATTCCCAAGCACATTACGTCACCGCATTGAATATTCTAATGTGACTTCCTCTTAGATTGTATCTCCCCCCAAACCTGAAACACTTGAACATAGGTTAGTATCATTTAAACACATAGGCAGAGGGTATCTTTTGGAATCCTGAAGATGAGGACTGTGGTTGATCCTGATGGGTCAACCCTTTGATTCTTTCTTTCATAGCATCACACGTTTTCCTTGCCTACTCCAACTGCCTAGCCAACTTCAATAGTTCTAGCCATATGACTAAGCATTCATTTCCCACATGTTGAGTATTTTTTTTTTGATATGAAGATTCTATAGGCTAGTCCATTCTCACACTTTGGTTTTTGTACCACTATTACACATTTCCATCTTTGATGTTCTTCTAATATGCCACTTCCCATGATTCTTTCTCTGAGTAGGAATCTCTTCAATTGTCTTCACTTTGTGGTATGTGTCATGAGATGTGGACTTTCTAAGACATTATTTATTCATTTTTATTTTATTATTTTTTTGAATCATTCTACCCATTCTTGTTGGGTTTTAGTTTTACAATGATTTTACATTCTTCTTACTCACAACTAGAGTAGATCTCCCCTTAATCTTCTAGGTTTGTTCACATTATCTCCAAGAGAGATGTTGTGAGTGTGACAGAGAAGGTGATTGATACACCTTTTGTTAGATCCTTTTGATTCCCTTTAGGTAGTAAAAATGTTATTTAACTTTCCACATCGTCTTCCAATATTATATTTCTTGTTATACATCACTGGAGTCGTGAATCTCCTTCAGGGTTCCTTTTACTTTCTCAATTTCTTCTTACTACAATGTCTTTCCAAATTCCCATAATCATAACATATAAAACATATTCCATCAATGGAATACCTAAATTCAACATTTCTAAACCAATATATTGATGCACCTTTAATTATTCTTCCAATATTGATCTTTTATGCTTCCTGACACTTGCTCATAGTGTGTCCCATTCTTCCACTGTAATAGCATGTGATGAATGATTTCTTCTGAGAGTTATTCCTTTCTTAGTTTTCATGATGCTTCTTCTTATTCTCAGATTTAGTAAAATTTCTATCTGCACAGTATGAAATGTATTCCTAAGCCTCAGAACAAAGGCTTGATGTATGACCATGAATCCCACATAAATTTCACATGTTATCATTACTTCCTATAACATCCTTTTTAGTTCTATCTCCAGCACCTACAATGTTTTTCTTTTCTCTAGAAAACTTCAATGCTCTCTTCCTATCATTCATAAG
This sequence comes from Viscum album, assembly GCA_963277665.1. Lineage (NCBI taxonomy): Eukaryota > Viridiplantae > Streptophyta > Magnoliopsida > Santalales > Viscaceae > Viscum > Viscum album. The sequence continues at coordinate 1,824,970,890 of OY728161.1, read as the reverse complement.
AGGGGGTTCAAAATATCCAATTCCATACTTTCCTATACTATGTGTTCTTTGAGATGATAAAATATGTTCTTGCTTCTCCTCATAAATAGCATATTTTTTTCATTTTATCATCACCTGCTGAAGGATAATAGAATAGTAAGTGTAGTGCATCCTTTAAATTAGGATTTCTTTCATCATTTTATTTCTCCATTTCTTTCTTAACTGATTATATCTCTTCCACCAGTCATTGAATCTTCTTATCTCTTGATTTATGTTGATCATTGAGTTATCTTATGATATTCTTCCCGCTACTCATCTCATCTTCCAGTTCTCATGTTAGATTATCTACCATATCACATTTCTCCTTTATTTTCATTTTTTCTTGAGAAACAGAATTAGAGCAAGATGAATTATCTTGTTGTAGCCTTTGATTCTTCTAAAGTATTTCAGATATCTATGTATAAAGAATATCATTTCTAGACCAGACTGAATCTTTAACTTGAGAAATCGACAGAACTAATTCAGATAAAAAAAATTGATAAAATAAACATTTCCTCTAATACCAAATGTTAGGTCCAAAAGAGTCCTATATAACTTGAGAGGGGGATGGGTGAATCTGGGTATAGATATTGTTTTTCTAAATTCTTCATTCCCTACTAGATCTTGACCTCTTTATCATAGGGGTCACTTTGTTTTCAATTGTGGGTTTATTATGATCACTTATTTTCTTCTTTATCTGATGATGATTCTTTGTATGCAATACAGGAAAGCAAGCAGGTGACATGAATATTTTTTACTTGGTTCACCCTCACTGGGCTACGTCCAAGAGAATACAACAACAATGTGTCGATTTACTAAATTCACTAAAGCTTACAGCCAATAATGTTTGTTCTAGATCACTTCTATGCCCAGGCTCACTGCCTTTACAATGTTTAGGTTCAGCTCACTACTTCCCCTAGGGTCACTCCCTATTTCTCTCTCATTGGCTCACTGCCAGTAGAAATGATAACCTTCTTCCTCTTCCTTTTCTCACTACACTTGGAATGGATATACTAACAGTTTATATACCTATAAGTCTCTTCATTTTCATTAATACATAGATCCTCAACTATTGATAGATGCTCTATTAAAGTCCATCTTTCATCCATAGATGAATACCACTTTTCCTCTGAAACACTAGGCAATTACTTTTGAAACTATTTCACTAAGAACTCTGCCTTTGCAAAGCTCCCGCTTTTGAAAAGCTCAAACAAGCCTTTACAATGATCCAATATCTTCACGAAGCTCACAGGTTCGAAGAGTTCACAATTTTTCAAATATCCCTAGATCACAGATCTCTCTAGATTGCAGAGCTCACTTCTTCTCAAATCTCACACTATTATTTGCAATTTCACACAGCTAAACAAGCCTTTGTGAAGCGCAAGTCCTTTGCAACGCCAAACTTGCCTTCGCGGTGTGCCTTCCTTTCACAGATCTCAACTACCTCTATGAATTCCCTTCTCTTTCACAAATCTCCCTTCTTCAAAAGTCTCATTCACAATTTAATAGCTTAATGTTTTCCATTTGATCTTCTCTACTTCTTTCGAGGGGGTCGAGGCCTATTTATAGGCGATTCCACCAACTCGAGAACATTTCACGCGAAGTCAGCGCCATGTCAGCTCAACTCGCAAAGCTCTGAAATTCCTGCCGAAATTATCTCTATATCATGAATCACAACAGAAATATTTGGATTGTGGAGCTCTTCATAATCGCAAATCGTTTTTTCAATTCTTGTGTTCCATTGTTGCAAATCTTTGTCGCAATGCTCTTCACCTTCATTGTTCGTGAAGCACATTATAATCGTAGAGCTTTCCGTCAACATTCATCCAGTATCTATGATTTCCACTTCAAGAATACCATATTTTTAAACTCATGCCTTTTCCATATTTTGATTATATCTTTAAGGAAATCCTCTTTTTGAGATGCTCACCAAATTCCAAATTTTAGACCCCAAAACATTGGAAAACACTAGAAAACAGCACCACCATGTATTTTTTCTTTTGTACTGACTATAGATCTTCTCTTCCTTTTTATGGTTCTTTTTCAACATGTATTGTCAACAAAATCTTTGGAACTTGATAGTTGACCATGAAAACTTGCATTGTCAACAAACACAACCAACCCAAAAAATGATGCAATGTTACCTTGAGGGTTTTTTTCCCAACAATCACCATCTAGGTCATGTAAATGAAAATTTCTTGAAAAACATCTATCAAGATGGATATTTAGACTCTTATGAGCTAAAACCACTTGATATATATCATGCTTGTTTATAAGGAAAGATAACCAAACCAATATTTGGATGAAAGGGTGAAAGGGCCATAGAGATTATAGGATTGGTACACAGTAATGTTTATATACCATTTCCAATAGAGGATAGAGGTGAATATTCTTAATTCATAAATTTTAATGTTGACTTGAGAAGATATGGATATATTTACTTGATGAGGTATAAGTCAGAGTCCTTTTATAAATTCAAGTAATTCAAGGATAAAGTAAAGAATCGTCTTGGTAATAAGATAAATATGCTTTGATCGTATCAAGGTGGAGAATATATTAACCAATAATTCATTGACATTCTACGAGATTTTAGGATTCTATCTCAACTCACTCCACCTTATACACCACAATGGAGTGCTGTTAGATAAAGGAATAACTGTACCTTATTGGAAATGGTATGGTGGATGATGAGTCATGTAAATATTTTGTTATCCTTTTGGGGATATGAATTACAAAATATGGCATACACATTAAACTGAGTACCAAATAATGTGGAAAACATAATTCCCTTCGAGCTATGGAGTGTAAAGAAACTTGTTTTGTCACATACACGTGTATGGGGTTATGAGGTGTTTAGTATGGATTTATCAGGTAAAAAACTAGCACCCTAGGTCATGAAGTGTATTTTTATAGGGTATACTAAGGAAAAAAGGGATAATACCTATATAACCCCTCAGATAAGAAAGTAAATGTTTCGGGACAAGTTGTATTTCTAGAGAGGGAGAGTATCTTCAAAAACGATAGTGGGAGAAAGATGGACTTCAATGAAGTTGATTCTCAAGATATACATGAGTTGGTATAGGAAAAAGTTCTATAGGTCCCCATGGAAGAATTAGTACCTAAAACACAAGTACTGTGTAGGAGTGTAAGAGAGGTAAGGGAACTAGAGACATATGGTATTCTTCTCACTAAGGATGGTGACTCATTATTTTTGGACAATGATGAACCTCTATCCTATAAGGAGGTAGTAGATAGCTTAGAAGCTGCAAGATGGATATAAGATATGAATTCTGAGATGAATAACATGTATCATAACCAATTTTGGGTTCTAGTTGATGCACCAATTGATATAAGTCCCATTGGGTGTGAATGGGTATTCAATAGGAAACTAGGCATGGAAGGTAAAGTAAATACCCATAAAAAGGCCAGTGGCTAAAGGGTTTAAACAGCATCGAGGAATTGACTAAAATGAAACCTTTTTTCCATTTTCCATGTTTAAATCCATGAGAATCATATTTTCTATGGAATCTTACAGTGACTATATGATTTGTAAAATTGATTTCAAAACTGAGTTCCTTAATAGGAACCTTCATGAAGATGTCCATATGACATAACCAGAAGTGTTTTTGAAAGCATGTGATTCCAAAAGATGTTTCAAATTGTAGAGGTCCATTTATGGATTGAAGAAAGCGTCTAGGTTACGGAATATTTGATTCGAGAAAGCCATAATGGAATTTGGTTTCATTAAGTATGAATGTGATCCCTGTGTATACAAAAGGTTTAATTGGAATGAGATATTTATCTTAGTAGTATTTGTGGACAACATATTACTTATTGGAAATGACATATTAGTATGATTGTCAGTTAAAAACTAGTTGAACAAGTTCTTCTCTATTAAGGACTTAGGTGATTCAGCCTACATTCTAGGGATCAATATCATTCATGATAGATACAACAGTCTACTAAGACTAATTCAAGGTACATATATTGACTACATGCTAAAGAGATTTAGTATGGGAAAATCCAAGATTGGATTGGTTCCATTGTCACATGGCTTACATTTTTTAAGATGTGTCCCCGGACACAATAATATAAAGAGAGAATGAGTGAGATACCATATGCTTCGTCGATATGATCAATCATATATTTCATGTTATGTACTAGATATTATGTTGCCTGTGCATTGAGAATGGTAGGTGGATATCAATTAGATCCATGATAACAACATTTGACTACTGTTAAGGTTATCCTTAAGTATCTAGGAAGAACTAAGGGTATGTACCTGGAGTATGGAGGAGACGATGATCTTTTCATCAGAGGGTATGCTAATGATGGTTTTCAGACAGTTTTGAATGATCTGAAGTCGAAATCAGAATATCCTTTCTATCTCAACAGAGGAGATATGAGTTGGAAGAGTTTAAATCAGCCAGTTTTCGTTGATTTTATAGTAGAGTTCGAGTTTATAGCAGTTTTTAATATATCTAAGGAACCCATTTGGATTAAGAACCTTTTCCATGACCTTGATGTGGTACCTAACAGTAAATAATATATCACATTGTATTGTGATAATACTACAGTGGTGGATCTTGTAAAATAATAAAGGTCACTTCAACAGAAAAAGAATATACTTCGTAAGTATCACCTCTTGAGGTATTTTTATCAAAGGGTTGATGTTGTAGTGAGCAGATTATCCACGAAAGAGAACATGGAAAACCCCTTGACTAAATAAATATCTTAGCAGAATCATGAGTATAATGTGAGAGCTAGTAAACTGAGAAATCAAACACCTAGTTTTATGGCACTTACATGCAACCCACATGATTGGAGATATAGAGGAAAAAGGATTATATTGTATTGTATTCGTTTGTATGAGGTGTCATGTTGTAGCGGCATTAACTTCTTTATATATGGGTGTCTTTGTGTGTTTCTAGATGCTAATCTTGGAATTTAGGATGCTCTGCCTAATTCCACTGAGAAAGAGACCTAGAGGGTCACACACTAAGTGTATCCAGTGTCTTAGTTAAATAATATATTATTTATTATTTAACAAGTTGAATAAATATTATTCTCGGTTTTGGTTCAATAATTATTCATGGATGTCTGATCACATTTATTTCAACACTAGTTATTTTAGAGAATATATTGTGGGAGGAATAATTAATAAATATTTATTTTCTATTTAGTGAATATAATATTTATATATTTATTGGAGAATAATGTAGTGGTGTGTATTTAACAAATAAGTAGTCATTATTAAATTCTTAATAAATATGGAGGTGGATCGGTGGACCGATTTAATGGTCCGGTGAGAAATAATAATATTGAATATTATTTGATTAAATAATATATAATTATAACTCACAAGATAAGTGCATGTTGGGAAATAATAATGTCTCTATTATTATTTTACATGGGGGTTTCACTAAGATTAATAAAATAATTAAGGCACTTGTGAAATTTAATTATTATTACTCTAGTGAATTAAATTCTAGGTTATATTATTCTCTTATTAGTCAATCACTAGCCAAGCGACACCTATTGTGTTTTGCACAACATTTGGAGAAAACCTCTTAAGCCTAGAGTATTCTTCCCTCTCTAATAACTCTCTCAAGAATGAGATTTATCCTCCTCCACCAGATCAAAGAGAACGTTTTCGGAGTAGTTCTCAAGGTGATTGAAGGCATACAATGCAAGTACAAGGATCTTTCATGCTAGAACCTGGAGACTCCTTTGGCGATGTCCATAGATTCATTCATAATGTATGGATCTCCACTTGAGGATATCTACCCTTGATATCTACAACACAATGATGGTACACCTACAGATCTGTGACTAAATTCAACAATGAAGAAATAATCACCTTGGAGGTAATTCTTATTTAATTAAATTAATTATTAACAAAATATGTTGATCCTCTCTCTTGGTTCTGGGTTTCTATTCATTTGTACTATTTCATTGAATCAATTTCATGGATCACGGTGTTCATCATCACATAGATCTTAGATTGTTCATTTAATATGGAAAAAATTAAAGTTGGGCACTGACCCTCCCATGCTTCTGTTGTGCTCAGAACCTACATATATAAGTGTGATAAAAAGGATGATAAAAATATGAGAATAATATGAAATGTGATCATTGTTGTGATGTTTAGTGTGGTATGTCATAGATAATTAGTATAAATAATCCTACAGAAGAATAAAAATATATTCTATTTTGAAACAATTGCATAATAATTTTTTATAGTGAAATATGATGTAAAAGAATATACCATTCTTTATATTGTAACATAAATAATAATACGAAGAGATAATGGATGTATCTATATTAATACCCTTGTCATACTGAGAGATTATGAAGTGAGTTAACATATTATTATAATTATATTAAATTTTTTAAAATATATAATTTTTTTGTGTTGAATATAATAACATTGAACTCTAAGAATACAAGTTAAATTTATCTATAAATGTGATGATTGATTATCCCCACAGAATAAAAATGACTACCTACTAACATTAATAGTGATCATTAAAAATCCTCAAGCATTGATTAAATTTATTTTCATAAAATATATGTTATCAAAACAGAAAATTACGGAAGTCAAAATATATAATCAGTATAAAAAATGGAATAGACATTTTTCACAAAATACGTTAAAATTAAAACATTAATTCACCTATGTTCGTATGTATACTTCTGAATTGGGAGTCCAAAATGTCCTTAGTATAATTCCCTAGCCCCAGTTACCTGAAGTCAGTGAATTGTTACATAACATTGGGATGATAAAAAGAATCATGCCCCGAAAGACTGATCAGTTTAGTAGCCTTGGAAGTACTAGATACATTCATAAGTTTTACATTACATCATGAAATAAAAACATCAACAACATTTTTTCCCCTTTTGAACAAACTTATATCCTTAGCCTATCCCTTCAGGTCAACCATAAAATACTTCTTCACATCTTGGGAAAAATAAAACATAGAAAGGGGTGAGCTCAGATGCTCAGTAAGGATAACAATATAGTGGAAAGTTTCATAAATAAGAATAAAAATTTACAGCAATGTATTAGACTAAAACAAAAGCCTTTTAAACATAAACTTCAGCATAATATGGAAAAGATAAAATCAAATAATTCCATTTACTTATTCACATGCATATTCTACTATTGGAATAATCACATGCAATATCAATAGCCACTTTCATAATGATGGAATGCATAATGCCAGACTTCAAAACCACATAGTCAAGTCCTTGTTCCAAGACTAAAAAAAAGATTTTTTCAAGGCCTTGTGCCAAGACACTAGTTTGTCTCATGAGAAAACTGATGCATCGAGGTGCTATATCGGGCTCCACCCATCACTTATTAATTCCAATTCATTCCTCATATAAAAAGGTTTAAACATAACATAAACATTTGTATTAAAACTAGCATAAGAAATATCAATACTTTATCCATAAACCATGAATGGTATAAGAATAACACATACATAGTAAAACATATCACAAAACCTTCAGTATAATATGGAATATTTGTATCATAATAAATCAACTTCAAACAAGCTTAAAATCCATCAAAAATGTGTTGACGTAGATGAAATCAAAACTTGTTTTTAGAGAAATATATCTTTCTATTTTGAAATAATTTAAAAGTAATATAATTATAAAATAAAACATTTATTTTGAAAATATTCTTATAATTTTGTAAAGTAAGTTTTGACGATGTTATAACAGTGGAAAATAGCCACACTCTCCGTATAAGTTAAAAAAACATTCTTACCTTAATTTTGTCGAAAAGGTTATAAAGTAACCTGTTTGGAAAATGATGGAAAGATTCCTTTAAAAACATATAATGTATAATAAGGGTATAAATAAATTTAACTGATTGTCTAGTAAATAGTAAAAATGTTTTGAAATACCTTTTTTAATAAAACATGGATGTGGATGATAAATAAGTCCCAGTTGATACTTACGTAAAACAACCTCAGATAATAAAGTGATTGTGAATTTAACCCTTAACTTGTAAATTTCCTTGGATGAGGGTACATTAACCTCCTATATAAAAGTTAAATCATTGTAATTAAATTATAAAAAAACTATATACATAAATATTATATCAAATATGATCCTTTAATATTGCTTTGTTAATAATATTTTAGTAATATCATCATTTCGGGTGTCAATTGATCTGTTTTACTTTATAAGCTTGGTTACGTAAGACATGTTTGTTATGGATATAATGTATTTTATTCATATCCATAATTATATTAACTTCTTAAAAATTATTTTTAATCATTAAATTAAAATTATTCTTGAATGACTATGATGGGGAATGAATCTCATCGCGTTCGTGGAGACGGTAATCTATACGTACACATGAGCGACAATATCATTATATTGATGGTGAAATAATATGTAATTTTATGTTATATCATATATAAAGAATCAATAAAATTTTATATTTCTTTTAAATTAGTTATACTCATTATTATACCCATCCAAATCATAAAGTGTTTGAATAACAAACTACACCCCGACGTGGAGACTGTAATCCGTACGTACGCACGTATGATGACTTTGCCATTCATATGATGGATATAATAATGAATATGGTTGTAATATTTTAATAACATCACAGTATATAGGAGATAATATATTTATTATTTTATAATGGAAACAACAAAGGAAGAGGAAGTGGAAGAAGAAAAGAACTCGAAAGAGGTGATGAAATATTTACCTCTTCTTCAAGTTCTTCCTTTTGATTTGATCAAAAGGGCTCCTTAAATGGGATTTGTGATTAAATAAAGGACTATATGTTGAATGGAATATATTTTAGTGGATATTTAGGTAGGTTTTGGCTAAGCCAAAAGGCTTTGTAGGTGTGAAATTAAGAGAAGTGGAAGTTGTCTTTTATAAGAGAGGTAAGGGTCACATTAGGAAAAGTTGGAAATATTATTTTATAATAAAATTATTTTTTGTTTATAATGGCTAAAAATGAATTATTTTGAGTATAATGTGGGTATGGGTCGAACACCTCTCAAACAATAGGATTAAGATAGGTTTAGGTCATCATATTAACCTTATCTTTTAGAATTAACTCTTAGTTAAATAGTTTGACATTTACCATGTCTCTTTTTATGTTTATATTATATGGTTAAGATAAATACTATAACAAGACAATAGAACCCCATGTGGTTCATTATTAATATATATAACTTTATCTAATTCATTTGGATGAACATTAGATTTTTAGAAATATTATATCAATTAATAATATAGTATTTGTTTTAAAAACTTAATTATGTCAATTTTGACACTATTTAGCATTTGATTTTTTTGAAATCCATAAGAAATTTATCACTTTGAATAAAATTTATTTAACCAATACTAACATGTCATATTAATATATAAAATTAGTGTAATTCATTATAAGTATCAATTTACTTTTATTTGGATATTTATAATATCAATTATTTTAATATTTTATTAATAAGGTAAATATTACATCATCATTGTGTCATAAATAAATTAAAATATTTAATGTCAAAAAATTATAAATAAAATACCATTATGTATGAAATCTTTTTATATTTATAATGAATATTTATAGTTTAATTTATATTGTGTGTAACCCTATATTAAAAATGTTTTAGTTTTTAAACTTTGAATTTAACTCTTTTAACTCCTATTTCAATAAAATAATAATAAATGTCCAAATCTAATCCAATTGGACCAAAGAGGATCATATTTTATTCATAAGGTTTTATTTGGTCGAATTATATTTATCCAATAAAATTAGGACATGTTTTAGGGTAATTATGAAATAATTTTTATCCTTAATTACCCTATTTACTTTTAACCGTGGTAAATAAAAGTAAAAAGATATTATTCACCAAAAATTATTTTCATCTTATTGAACCACATTTTAATTACTAATATTAACCATGTCTCTCAAATTTTTGAAATTCAACTCAAATATGTGGTAAAATTATGTTTTTTTCAAATTTGAAAATGCTCTTAGGAGGTGGGTAAAAGATGGTAAAAAGTTCAATAAAATTTTTATATTTCTAAACATATTATAAAATGACTCCAATTAATTAAATTGAACATATATAGGTATTATTTATCTATTTTGGCATAAAATATATTTAAATAAAATAAATAATTATTTAAATAAAAAGTTTGTTTTAACCAATAACACAGGGTTTTTCACTATTCATCAAAAATTGAAATTTTTCAAAAAATTACCAAAAAATCACCCTAAGCTATTTCCGATATTCCAAATTCAAAAATTAAGTCCATTTTGAAAAATAAAATTTCTAAAATTTCAAAATTTTGTATTTCTATTCATAATGGCTACTTTTATTGGTCGCGGTGTGTTCGAATCTCGAAGTTGCATACAATGAAAGCTGTTGAATTATTCAAAGGGAAACATACCATGAAAGCTTGGGGTGTTACATTCTTCCCTCCTTCAAATAAATTTTTCCTCGAAATTTCAATAATACTACCACACAAAAAGATTCAAGTGATCCTTCATCATAATTTCCTTTGGTTCCCATGTTGCCTCTTCCATCTTATGGTTTCTCTACAGAACTTTTACCAGACGAGTCATCTGGTTTCTCAGTACTTGTTCTCTTGTATCAAAAATTTTGACAGACTCTTCACAATAAAAAGGATTAGGTTCCATTTCAATTTTCTCATAGGTGAGTACATGCGTTGGGTCAGGCATGTATTTTCTCAACAGTGATACATGGAACACATCATGAACTTTGGAGAGACTTGGTGGAATTTCCAAATGATAAGCTACAAATCCAATTCATTCTAGAATTTCAAAAGGTCCGATGTACCTGAGACTCAATTTACCCTTCTTACTGAAACATATAACACCCTTCCATGGAGATACCTTCAAGAAAAGATGATCTCCTACCTGAAATTCCAAATCCTCCCTTTAGTTATCAACATTGCCATTTTGCCTAATTTGAGATTCTTTGATTTGGGTTTGGATAACCTTCACCTTTTCCATCATTTCCTCAACAAGTTCTGGGCCTACAAGTTTTCTTTCACCAACATCATCCCAATAAGTTGGTGTACAACATCTCTTTCCATATAACACTTCATATGGTGCCATCTGAATACTTGAATGAAAGCTATTATTATAGGAAAATTCTATCGAAGGTAAATATTGATCCAATATAACTTAAAAGTAAAGTGAGCAAGATCTCAACATGTCTTCTAAGGTTTGAATAGTCCGTTCTAATTGTCCATCAGTTTGAGGTTGGTAGGCAGTGCTCAAATGAAGTTTATTATTCAGGGATTTCTGAAGAATTTTCTATAATCATTATGTAAAATGGGGATCGAGATCAGAAAAAAATGATATGGGTACTCCATGAAGTCCTACAACTTCATTAAAATATATTCTTTCCATACGTTCAAGTGGTAAATCTTCTTTTATAGCAAGAAAATGTGTTCACTTGGTAAGATGATCAACAATGACCCATATTTCATTATTCCTTCAAGGAGTCCTTGGTAGCCCCATGACAATTTCCATCGTAATATAATCCCATTTCCACTCAGGTATGGGAAGTGGTTGCAAGAATCCTCCAGGTTGTTTCCTTCCAGCTTTCACTTGCTGACAAACCATACATCTTGACACAAAATCAGCAATATCCCTCTTCATGTTGTCCCACAAAAAATGTTCTTTCAAATCTCTATAAATCTTAGTGTTCCTAACGTGTATTGAGAAATTTGATCAATGAGAATCATTCAAAAATTCCCTTTTTAGATCAGGTATGTTTGGAACACAAAGTCTCTTCCCAAATTTCAAAATTCCATCTTTATATACGAAGTCGATCAATCTCCCATTGTTCACAGCTTTAATTTTCTTTTGAAATTCCTCATCCTCAGTCTGATAAATTTTTATCCTTTATAGTAAATATTTTTTGGCAACCATTTGAAAAATTATTGATTTTTCACCTTCTATGGTTATTCCCATATCCATCTTTACTAGATCCATGAAAATAGGATCCCTTTCGACTCTCATTTTGTTCAAAGATCCATGATCCTTTCTGATCAAAGCATCTGCCACCTTATTTGCCTTCCCCTGGTGGTAGTGTATTGTGAAATCATAATCCTTGAGTATTTCAACCCATCTCCTTTGCCTCATGTTTAGTTATTTTGGTGAGAAAATATACTCTAAACTCTTGTGATCAGTATAAATCTCACATTTTTTTCCATATAGATAGTGTCTATATATTTTCATAGTAAATAATACAGCTACTAACTCAAGATCATGAGTAGTATAGTTTTGCTCATGAATTTTTTGTTGTCGTGATGCATAGTCAATAACTCTATCATTCTGCATAAGGACACAACCAAGTGCTTTCTTTGAAGCATCACTATAAATAACAAATCCATCAGTCCCCGATGGTAGAGTTAAGATAGGATCATTCACTAATATTCTATTCAGTTATTCAAAACATTCTTCACAATCTTTTACCCAAACAAATTTAACCCCTTTACGGGTGATATTGGTTAATAGGTTAGCCAACGGGGAAAAATTCTAGACAGAACGTTGATAATAATCTGTTGAACCAATAAAATTGCATACCTCGGTTATACTCATTCGTTCTAGACATTCTTGGATTGCCTTGGTCTTTGAAGGATCAACAGAGATTCCATCCTTAGAGACAATATGGCCAAGAAAAGAAATCACTTGAATCCAGAATTCACACTTGCTAAACATTCCATGTAATTCATTTCTTCTAAGGGTTTTAAGAATATTGAGCAAGTGATTTTCATGATCTTCATTTCTTTTTCGGTATACCAAAATATTATCGATAAATACCACTAAAAATTCATCAAGATATTCCTTGAAAACTCTATTCATTAGATCCATGAAGATATAGGGTGCATTAGTCAATCCAAAAGGAATTACTGTAAACTCGCAATGCCCGTACCTGGTCAGAAATGTTGTTTTCGGAATGTATTACTTCTTCACAAACAACTGATGATATCCAGATCATAGGTCAATCTTTGAAAAATAACGAGCTCTATGAAGTTGGTTGAATAAATCATCAATGTGAGGTAGGGGATACTTTTTCTTTATTGTTATAGAATTTATATCCCTTTAGTCAATGCACAACCTCATAGATCCGTCTTTCTTTTTAACAAAAAGGACATGGGTTCCCCATAGAGAAACACTAGGACGAATAAATCCCTTTTTAATCAATTACTCTAGTTGTTTCATTAGTTCCACTAATTTCACAGTATCCATTCTATAAGGGGTCTTTGATATGGGCCTTCAACCAAGAATTAAATCAATGGAAAACTCAATTTCTCATTCTGGAGGATGTCTAGGTAAATCCTCTAGAAACACATCAACATATTCTTGCACAATAGGTACGTCCTCTATTCGAACATTATTTTCCTCATCCAAAATTATATCATTCTAATCCTACCCAATAATTGAATTTAGTAGAGCAATTTGGAGTGGATCTAGATAAGAATCAGATGGTGACATTTCTGCTCTAAAGATAAGGTACTCCTTATCATCATTGAGAATTATAACCTCCTTCTTCTTATAATAAATTTTCACATCATGGCCCAAAAGCCAATCCATACCAAGGATTATATCAAATTCAATCATTGGTATGATATTGAGATCAGCAGATAAAGAACATTTATATACCCTAATGGGAACTGATTCACAGAAATTTGTTATGATTATACTTCCCTTAAGAGTTTTGACTAAAAACTCCCTTGTTAAGTCAAATTGAAAATATCCAATTTTCTTAGAAAATTGGGAAGATATGAAACAATGCGATGATACATAATCAAATAAATCATTGGCTAAACTTGAGGAAACCATTAAATTACCTGCCACCATGTCTTTCGGAGCTTCAAACTTAGCAGTAGTGATCGCATAAGCTTGGCCTTTCTCTCTTGGAATTTTCTGAGGTAAGTTCCCTTAGCGCTTAGGACATTAATTTTCATAATGCCCCTTTTCTCTATAAATTTAGCATTCAACATTGACATCCTATTTCTTTCCCTTGAAATCACGATCTTGGTGGCCTTTTTCACCACACTTGTAATAGACTCCCATTACATTTAGGCAAGTATCAGGGTGTTTCTTCCCATATTTACCGCAGGATGGATATTCAACCTTTCTCTTCTTCCCCTTATTTCCATTTCCAGAGTGTTCAATAGATCTCTTTTTATCTTTCTTTTCTTTAAAGTCATAATACTTAGAGAATTACTTTTCTGTCTTGATAGCGCTTGAGACAATATCGTTATATGATGAGAAGGATCATGAGACTAATGCTTGTTGGAGAAATGGTTTTAACGCATAAAAAATCAATCGACATTACTCCTTAGGTTACGTATATAATCTGTATCATGACTTGAAAACCTTGTAAATTTAGCCTCATACTTTGTGACATTCTCATCCTCTTTTTGCCTCAGACTTAGAAATTGTATTTCCATATCTTCTGGATAATCACAAGAAAATTATTTTTCTAATAAAATATCTTTAAAATCCATTCATTCCATGTTTTATACTTATTTATCTTCCTTTGTGTTTTTAATTAATGACCATCGTTGATCTGCATCTCCCGTGGGGCGATAAACTTCTAGGATAACTTTTTCCCTTTCGCTACTCCCCAAATCATGAAATATTTTCTCTAAGGAACTTATACATTGCTCAGCTACAAATGGATTTGTAGTCCCATTTAATGTTGGTGGTTTTTGCCTCATAAAGGGGTCTAACATTGATCCTCTAAATTGTAGACCAGGGTTCTCTATACGGGTAAGGTTATTATTCATAACCTGAGTAAGCTGTCCCGGTATAGTGATAAGATGATTGGAACCAGTTGCATCACCAGCTTCATTATAATTATAATGAGTAGGATAGAAATAATTACATGGATTACGTTCCTTGATACAATTTCCATTCCTTCTACTAGGCACAATTTCTAAACAATGGCATACATTATATTAGTTTATGAATCACAATACATAATTCCAAACTTGTAAAACACTTAAAATAAATTGAACAGTTTATGGATATAATCCATAATCATAAAAATGTTTTCTTTGAAGAATTATATACTCATAAACTATTCATAATGGTTTGTAAAGAAAATGAAAATTATCCTAAGTATATCCCTAGGGAGTGTCGTAACCAAGAGTGTAGTAAGGCTTGTTTTTGTGCACCAGTTCTCATTCGAGTCTAGCTTAAAGCGGTGTTTTCAGGTTTTACCCCTATGTACATCTATGCCAAAGCCACCTCTACCTGCTCATATCCATAAAGGGATGTATTTCTTGTAAAACTGAAAAAATATCTTTAGTACCAAAATTATAGAAAGTTCTTCTATACTAATCCTCAAAATCTATCTTAGGGTAGTTTCCTTTAATCAGAATTTTTCTAAATCTAGTTTCCAAGGTTTTTACTAAACCTCCCTCTGATACCAACTATTATTCCCTAACCCTAGTTACCCAGATTTGGTGCATTATTACATAACATTGGCATGATACAAGAAATCATGTCTTAAAAGAATGATCAGTTTAGTAGCATTGGAAGTACTAGATACATTCATAAGTTTTACATTACATAATTAAATAAAAACATCAACAACATTTTGTCCCCTTTTGAACACACTTATATCCTTAGAATATCTCTACAGGTCAACCATAAAACATATCTTTAAATCCTGGAAAAAATAAAACATAGAAAAGGGTGATCTTAGATGCTCTGTAAGGATAACAATATAGCAGAAACTTTCCTAAATAAGCATAAACGTTTAAGGAAATGTATTAGACTAAAAAAATACTTTTAAAATTAAACTTCACCATAATATTTCAAAGATAAATTCAAATAATTCCATTTACTTATTCACATGGATATTCTACTAGTTGAATAATCACATGCAATATCAATAGAAACTTTCATAATGATAGAATGCATAATTCTAGACTTCATATCCACATCGTCAGGGCCTTGTGCCAAGACTAAAAATAATATTTTTTTAAGGCCTTGTTCCAAGAAACTAGTTTTTCTTAGGAGACATACCGATGCATCAAAGATCTATAGCGGGCTCCACCCGTCACTTACTAAGTCCAATGCATTCCTCATATGAAAAGGTTTAAACATAATATAAACATTCATATTAAAACTAGCATACGAAATGTCAATACTTTATCCATAAACCATGAATGGTATAACAATAACACATCCCCTGTCAAACATATCACAAAACCTTCAATACAATATGGAATATTTTTATCATAATAAATCAACTTCAAAAAAGCTTAAAATACATCAAAAGGATGTTGACATAGATTAAATCAAAACTTTTTTTAGAGAAATATCTCTTTATATTTTGAAATAATTTAAAAGTCATATAATTATAAAATAAAACATTTATTTTGAAAATATTCTTATAATATTGTAAGGGAAGCTTCAAATATGTTATAATGTTAGAAAATAGCTGTACTCACTGTATAAGTTAAAAAACATTCTTACCTTAATTTTTTCGAAAAGGTCATAAACTTCCATGTTTGGAAAAAATGGAAAGATTCCTTTCAAAAAATATAAGGTCAAATAAGAGTATAAATGACTTTAACCCATTGTCTAGTAAATAGTAAAAATATTTTGAAATACATTTTAAAGAAAACATAGATGTGGGTGATAAATATTTCCCTGTAGATACTTATGTAAAAACAACCTCGGATAATAAAGAGATTGTGAAATTAACCCTTACCTTGTAATTTTCCTTGTTCAAGGGTACATTAAACTCCTTTATAATAGTTAAATAATTTTTATTAAATTATAAAAAAAACTATATACATAAATATGATATCAAATATGATCCTCTAATATTGCTTTGTTAATAATATTTTAGTAATATCATCGTTTCGGGTGTTAACTAATCTATTTTCCTTTATATGCTTGGTTACGTAAGCCATGTTTATTATGGATGGGATTTAATTTATTCATATCAAAAATGATATTAAGTTCTTAAAAAATATTTTTAATCATAAAATGAAAATTATTCTTGAATTATTATGATCGGGAATGAATCTCATCGCGTTCTTGGAGATGGCAATCCGTACGTACGCACAAGCGACAATATCATTATATTGATGGTGAAATCATATGTAATTGGATGTTATATCATATATAAAGAATCAAAAACATGTTATATTTATTATTTACATCAATTATACTCATTATTATTCCCATACAAATAATGAAGTTTTTGAATAACAAACTACACTACGACGTGGAGACGGTAAGCTGTACGTACGCACATATGGTGACTTTGTAATTTATATGATGGATAGAATAATTAATATTTTTGTACTATTTTAATCAAAGCAAAGTATATAGAAGATACTAGAGTTATTATTTTAGATTGAAAAAAAAAGGAAGATGAAGTGGAAGAAGAAAAGAATTTGAAAGAGGTGCTGAAATATTTACCTCTTCTTTGGGTTCTTCCTTTTGATTTGATCAAAAGGGCTCCTTCATAGTTGGGGTTTGGTTTAGTGGTAAGCACCCCTTAATTATACATGAAAAATGGGGGTTCAAAACCCATTGGACGCAGGCATTGTAGAAGTACTGTAGCGTACTGTAGCAGCGGCGACACTGTAGCAACGGTGGGCACTGTAGCGGCTGCAGGTCACTAAAGCGGTGGCAGAGTACTGTAGCAGCGGTGAGTACTGTGCAGTACTATAGCAGTGTGGGTGCTGTAGCTGTAATATTAACATAATGGGCTTTGGGAAAAAATGGGGCTACGGGCCATGTAATGGGCTAAATGCCCACTGGGCCTTTGGGCAGTGTAATGGGTCTCCCTCTACCCAGTTAAAGAGGTCTTTGCATTGCTTTACTAATAAATGAGGCTTCAGCCCCAACCTTTTAAAAAATCGAAAGGGATCTTTAGGTTGGATTTATGATCAAAGTAAGGCCTATAGGTTGAAGGGAGGATAATTTAGAGGATATTTGGGCAGGGGTTGGATGAGACAAAAGGCTTTGGAGGTGTGAAACTGAGAGAAGGTAAAGTGGCCTTTTATAAGAGAGGTGAGGGTCACTTTAGGAAAAGCATGAAATATTATTTTATAATAAAATCATTTTCGGTTTCTAATGGCTCAAAAATAAATTCTTTCGAGTCTAAGGTTGGGATGGGTCTAGAAACTCTAAACCAATAAGTTTTAGACAGGTTTAGGTCATCATATTGACCTTATCTTTTATATTCAACTCTTAGTTAAATAGTTTGGCATTTACCATGTCTCTTTGTATTTTTATATTATATGGTTAATAAAATTACTATAACAAGACAGGAGAACCCCATGTGTTTAAGTATTAATATATATAACCTTATCTAAGTACTTTGGCCGAACCTTATATTTTTAGGAATATTATATCATTTAATAATATAGTATTTGTTTTTAAAAACTTACTTATGTAAATTTTTTAAACTATCTAGAATTTGATTTTTTTTGAAAGTCATAAAAACTTTATCACTTCTAATAAACATTATTTAACAAATAATAACATGTCATATTAACCTATAAAATTATTTTAATTCATCAGAAGTCTCAATTTAACTTTATTTGGATATTTATAATATCAATTATTTTAATATTTCATTAATAAGGTAATTACTATATCATCATTGTGTCATAAATAAGTTAAATTATTTAATGTATAAAAATTATAAATAAAATATAATTATGTAGGAAATAATTTTAGATTTATAAGGAATATTTATTGTTGAATTTATATTGTGTGTAACCCTATATTAAAAATGGCTTTTTTATTAAACATTGAATTTAACTCTTTTAACTCTTCTTTAAATAAAATAATAATAAATGTCCTTATCTAATCCAAGTGGACCAATTAGGATCATATTTTATTCCTAAGGTTTTTTTGTCTAATTATACTTATCCAATAGAATTAGGACATGTGTTAGGGTAATTATGATATCATTTTTACCGTTAATTACCCTATTTACTTTTAACCGTGGTAAATAATAGTCAAAAGTTACTATTCACCAAAAATTATTTTCATCTTATTGAACCACATTTTACTTAATGATATTAACCATGTCTCTAGGATTTCTAAAATTCAACTCACATAAGCATTAAAATTATGTTTTATTCACATTTACAAATGCTCCTAGGAGGTGGGTAAAAGACGGTAAAAAGTTCAATAAACTTTTTATATATCTTAACTTATTATAAAATGACTCCAATTAATTACATTGAACTTATATAAGTATTATGTATTTATTTTTACCTAAAATAAATTTAAATAAAATAAATAATTATTTAAATAAGAAGTCAGTTTTAACCACTAACGTAGTGTTTCCACTATTCATCAAAAATTGAAAGTTTTCAGAAAAATACAAAAATTCACTATAAGCTAATATTGATATTATGAATTCAAAAATGAAGTCCATTTTGAAAAATAAGATTTATACAATTTTAAAAAATGGATATTACTATTCATAATGACTAGTTTGATTGGTCGCGGTGTGTTAGAATCTCAAAGTTTTGTACAATGCAAGCTATTTCATTATTCATAGAGAAATGTATCATGGAAGCTTGGGGTGTTACACTTAGAGAGTATTACTAAACAACTATTAGTGTATATATCCATGTAAAATGTGATCTATCTATATATTCTATTCTATTTTTGAAGCACATTCCTAAAATTATTTTTTATAGTCATAAATTTCACCTTGGGAATTTATAAAGGAAATTTTTTACTTTGAGTCATTGAATATATATTTTCATAAATCGTATCAAAGATTTTCATTTTTTCCAATTTTTTTTAAATATCCCTCTTATTATAGGTAATTTTTTATATTTTTTTCATGTCATCTGGTTCATCGCTCCTAAACCGAATTGTGTTAATATCATAGTATATCATTGATTGTTATTTTATGATTTATATTATATATAATTTATTAATACTTATATTCATGAATTTAAAATTATAATATTGAAAGTCAAAATTATACTCTAAATTTTAATGATTAGTTTTTCTTCATCAATGGATTTAAAAAAAATAAAGAATAATAAGTACTTTTGGTTTAAAAAATTCTAAAAATAATATATAAATTACATTAAAAAATAATAAATTTTTATATTTTTGTTAATAAAATGCCAAATTAATTCACTAATACTAAATAGGTTGCGCAAAATTGAATTTAAGGTATTACAGTTTTTTAATGATAATAGCTCCAACAAAACAAAACGTGATATTAGTAGTTGACTGTGATGACTCAGAATTTTATTAATGAAATTTCCCTTAATATATTTATATCATGTAGTATAAATTACAAACATCACATAGAGAACCCATTAAAAACATTATTCTCATAAATTATTGATGATAAATTAGTCAAAACCCACTACACTGGTGGTTGTGGTGATAGGGGGTTGGGGTTTGGGGCGGTGGTTGCAAGGTTAAGTCCCCAGGCTGAATTTCTTTCCTTGCATGCATTGTAAATAAAAAAAATAAAAAATAGATAAATTATTCCGAAAAAAACCAATAAGAATTACAAATATTACAGTGGTAAAATAAATATAAAATAAGATAATAAGAATATGAAAATTTAGATATGCTGATCCACTAGAATAACTACACTCATAAACAAAGCAGTATAAATAAAACATAATGTTAATAATAAAATCGTCATTTTAAAAGATGAAAGTATATATAACCTTGGGATCAAATAAAAGTCAATAATATGTATTTATAAAAAGTAGTAAACCCTTATGGTCGTTAGAAATCTGACCTTTGGAATACTTACATGACCATTGAAATAGTAATGAGACTGTTAGGAATGGTAATATGGACATTAGAATAGTTACTAAACCTATAAAAGTATAAAAAATTTGGTATCTTATAAATGAAAATATGATATATTTATATCATGGAATAAGTAAATAAATGTTTTAGAAATGATTAATTAAGTGTTGGTATTTTTGTGAAATGTAAATGTTTATCTGCAAATTTATAATTAATATATTCATTTTAAAAAAATTATTTTCATAAAATAGATTCATAAAATTTTATTTTTGGTATTATAATTATAATATAATTTAATGATACCTAAATTAATTTTTCAAAGTTTCGTAAAATCAATTATAATATTGAAATAATAATTTTTAGAATCAATGATGATTTTATTTAAAATTTAAATTTATCTTAGTTAGAGATTTATTTTCATAAAATGGATTTAATTTATGAATTCTACATGTCGGAAAATGGTTAGGGTGAAATTTTGGGAATTTTATAAAATATTTGAGTTTTGTTTTGAATAATGAAATACGATAATTAAGGTATTTAATAAATACATGAATTATTAAGTCATAGATGATTTTTGGATGAGGTAAGTACCCATTAGTTCAAAATAAAATAAACTAGACACTGTACTTAGTCACAAAAATCAATACTATTGATAGTCTTGATCCAAAATTATCAAAAAATGATTAAAATAATCAAAAACACCCATATACTCCCCTTATAAATACCACCCCTCACCACCTCTTCTCCTCATTCCTTTTAAGATTTATCAGAAGTATTGTGGGAAATACCCTTTACTAAAACTAAAAAAAAGTAATTGTAACCCCTTTTGAACTAGGTAATGGAAATCCCATTATGGACCCAATGTCCTAACCGAATCAAACCCATTACAGAACCTAGAACGACCCCCATTATAGTAACCCAAAGGCCCAAAAAAACAAATCCCATAAAAAAATCAATTCAACCCAATTTACTCAGAAAATAATTTCTTTATCCCATGCCGATGTCATTGACCCACTGTCGAAGCTGCCTAGAAGCTCACCATCAACCAGCTTCTTAGACTAGCACAAACACCACTGTACCCACCTGAAAACTATTGTAGACCACTGCGTAAGGGATCCTGGACTACCTCAACCCTCAATGGGAGCCAAAACCATGCTAGAAAACCACCGCCTCAATGACCCCACCATAGCTGAATGCCACCGCTCATCGCCCCCTGCCAATGCCAGCACAACCAGTACTGAGGCAATCTTGCTAGATCTGAACAATATATCTAAACACCCACATGTCAGGACTGAGCAATCCACCACCTCACGATGACCTCCACACCCACCTAATTACATCATGAAGCCAAACCCCTCCAAATCTAGTATCGAAAATGCTCGTAAACATTCTAAACCCATATTTGGAAACTAATTTGAGAACCATGTCATCGACAACAAATGAGGGCCCATCCAAAGATGCCAAATTCATCATGATGCACCTCCAACAAGGTTTGTCACATACATAAGTTGAGACAACCATTATCCTAAGACCAAACCCAAACCATTGAGGATCAGGAGTGACACTGCCAAGGAAGTTGAGGAAACAAGAATCCTAGGGTCAAAACCCTAAGGGAAGCAGAGTGCTCTCCGCCAAATTAGAGGCCCCTTCTAAGATTTAGATCATGATATTATTAGTCTTAATTACTCTCCCAATAGTATTACCCAAGTCTTGGTCTTTCAAATCTCACTAAAAGACCATTTCAAAGTTCCTTAAGGAGGTTCTCAAGGAGATGTTAATCAAGAGGTAAAATCCTCATTCTTTCTCTTTTAATTTCTTCTCTTTTCTTATCCTCAAATCACCTCACCTATATAAAACATAATAATAACTATAGTAACAAATATATACTGTAATATTAATTTTTTAATTTAATATCCATAATCAAGTATCTTCTGTTCCCCTTTTTAATCTATAACTAAAATATTGTCTGTGATGTGTTGATTCACCACCTTTATGGACGAAAAGTTTTTATTTTTCATTACTGCCTTCAAGTATGGTCGTAAAAACATATTTATGGTTAAATAATATTATAATATTTATATTAAAACCTTTTTATGTTCTATAACTGATATATACATACATAATATTAAATAATAAAACAAAACTAGTTTGTGATGATAGAAAAGCCTCTAAAATAAACTAAACATTTATCATTATAATTTTAACAAATGAATCATCCTAATATCAGAAAAAATGATATATGAGAAAATGTAAAATTATAGAGGTATATTAGTGAAACTTAATTATACTTCAAGATGTTTCCTTCCATTTGAAAAGAACTCTAATAATAATACTCAAGGGAACCGATCATAAAATCATGAATCGAACACTCTCAGAACAATAAAATTAAACATTATAACTCATCAAAATTTCCATAAATGAACTTAATAAAATTATAATAAATAAAATATATGTTTAATATTTTCTCAATTAAATTATTAATAAATATAATTGTATTATCCGAAATATTAAGTGCAGGTGAAGAACACTTTCAGACTTAAGCTAAGAGGTCTCTCCAAACCTCAAAATTACCTTTGGGTTACACTTTCTCTTTATTTAAACCAATTAATTTCTTCATTATACTTATTTAAATCTTCTAAATTCCATTTATATGTTCCAAAATTATGTATATAGATCAATTCACCCCTCTTTGATGTGTAAATACATGTTTTAAAAGTTTCCCTTCTCAATTCCTCTCGATGAGAATTCCCTATGAAAGGGAACTTCTCTATTTCTTACCCATTTTCAATCATGATCCATAAACTGTATTAATCCACCAATATTTTTCTAAAATCAATCAATTTATCATGAAAACTATCTTATTTATTCTGTGGTTTTATATAAAAAAATATTCATTTTTCCTCTTTAAAGACTCTTTAATATTTTCCTTAAACCGCACTAAAGTGTCACATTCTTAAAGTTTATTAAAAACTCCTTTAACATGTTTTCAATTTAGTTGGGAATAATTTATCATGATCTATTCCTATTTTATCTTATTAATTTCTATGTACGATTAAAATCCATTCTTTCATATATAAAATTATGATAATACCATTGATTATTCCTTATGATGTGATTATGATACCCATTTCTTTCCGTGAGAAACCCTTATATTTGATTCTTAATAGGGAACATATATGCATGGACATTTATGATGTGTGCTCCTAGATAGATCTCCAATGAATTGGGTAATTTTTAGTCTTATGATATGTCATGTTTTGGATTATGGAGTAATCCCAATCCATTATGGGACATTGTCCACCATGTGATGTTGTCTTGGTAGTTATCCTTCACTCATGTTTATGTCATGTTGTATGTTGCTACCACATTCCTATGTTTCAGTGATAATATGATCTCATTTTCAATATGATATTCCTCCCATATTTTTAATCACATTCCATTTATTTCTCTTTCAACTTGTTATGCCTTCTAACCCATGTTTTATTCTTTATTCATATATTTATTCCCTTAATGGAATTTCAGCTCATCCCTTTTTTCATGAATTACCCAGGTTATGTTATGTAGATAAAATATCTCATAGGAAGTTAGGATATATTTTTAGAGATTAAATAAAATATGGTTTTATTTTGGTTTCAGGATTTCTAATTATGTACCTATTCTTTCAAAGAGACTAGAAATTATGATCCTTGGTTTGTATTTGATGTTTAATTAGGCTTAAAATAATTTAATGATTTGTGTAAAAAGATTGGGCTTCTATAGTTGGCATCAGAGGTAGGTCTAGTTATTTTAAAATATTAGGATAATAAAAATTTAATAAGAACCGTAGGTATAATTCTATCACCATGGATAACCTATATTGAAACTTAGGTAATCACATGTTAGGATATACTTTACATTTACATGTTTCCCCTTAAATATTCAAAGTTTTTTTATAAGATTATTATCTAAGTATTCATGCCCCACTAATTGTACTTTAGTTTACTTATTTAATGGTTGGAGATAGGATAACCCATGCTAAAAATAAATGTGATAGGAAATGTGATGATTTCCATAATGAAATCCCAAATATGATGGGAACAGGATCTTAGGACATTATTATGATGCTACTGCAAATCATATTTTTCATTTTCTAAAAGTCGGTTTAAGGGTGGCCGGTACACATTACAAAAATCACCACTCCCATTCACCACTCCACAAAAACCATTTCAAATTAAAGTTTCAAACATCAACTTGACAGCTTCATACCATCCAGAATTACCAAATTCAAAATTCAAAAAAAGGGGGGGACATCATGACCGGCCTCGGTTCTTGAGCTCCGTACTCCACGTGTCCTTCTGTCACCCCTCTGTCCTTACAACCCCATACTCTACGCCAATCAAAAAGATTCATCACCGAAGAAGCTTGTCAGCGGACACCCTGCTTCGTCTCCCACCGCCACAAGTAGCCTCCGACACCGTATCCTCCGATGTATCACCATCAACAATCCATCACAGTAGGAAAAAATCAATTGTAAACCCCAACATTGAACAACCATCATTAGCAACCAAGCCAGCTTCATATTTACCAACACACTCACAAGAAACCAGAGTCTCCAAAGGACCATCTGTCGCAATACCATCCCAACAACATCACAGCAAAAAGGGAAATCAAACCGATAACAAACTAAATGTGGAGAAACATCACCCGAACAGCCTTCCACACGCAACTCTGCCGAAGCAAGCTCAAATCACAAAGAAAATTGAATCAACTTCAAAGCATGTCGCCACCTTCAGCCCCACTGGAGAAGACCCCAAAAACCCACAAGGCACTCACATCAACCGTAGATCAAATCTACAACCCCCAAACAGCTGAGAAAACTTAACCCAGGACCGACTCCACAACTCCAGGACCAGATTGAACCCACAAACCCGCCCTTGGCACATGCCGGAACTTCTAGGGACCTCGTCGCAACCCATTCTTCCGCTCGTGGATCCAGATATGACAGCAACGCAGAAACTCGGAACCTAGAGGGGGATCCCAAGCCAAAAACCTAGCCGCAGAGGAGATCCAAAGAGGGAAAACGAAGCCTTCCCTTTACGGAGGAAGGAAGGCGGCGACCGAGGGAACACTCGCCGCTCAGAGCCCCTTACGGGCCCGTTGACATGGAATATTATCTTCAAAATTTTCCCTTAGGACTTCATTATAGTACTAGAAAAAATGTCTCATGTTATGAATAATAACATAAATCATGTGGAATGCCTTGTTTCTAATAAGAAATAGAAATTTGTGGTTATATCCTTTATATGACAAGGCATCATATCTTTAGTGTATCTTTTGATCCCCTTATCACAAAACAATAGATTAACTTTATTGAGAATATATTCTCTATCATCTAGTTCTTTAAAGGAAGATAAATTTATACTAGTGGTCTATCATTTTGATGAGGAAGATGATCGATAGTGTAAAATGATCAAAAAAAAAATTCTAAGAAGGAAATTTATTCCCTGGAATGGGAAGCATTCAAGAAAATATTTTTCAAAAAATACTTTCCCCAAAATCCCCATCTTAATATGGAATGGAAGCTCCTAGAACAGATGAAAAAGGAATAAGATTCTATTAGGGCATATGAAGAATAATTCACAAGATTTGGATGATATGTCTCTAACTTTTTCAAGAACACTATAAGAAAGGTGGGTCACTTATTTAGTGGACTAATATGAAATTTATAAAAAGCATTAAAGATTAAAGACATTGACACCTATGAGGAGATTTTTTGTTGAGCCTTTAGGGTTGATATGGAGATTGGAGACTCTCAATGGCCTCTTGGTCTTAGAAATAAAAGGATGAAAATGGAGTTAAATATGGTTTGAACAATAGATAAATCCCATAAAAGAGTGAAAACCCAACATCCCATGTGTCAAAAGTGTGGGAAGAATGATCTTGGTAACTGTCTAAAAGGAACAAGAAGATGCTTCAAGTGTGGAGGAGATGTGAATCAGACTAATTATTGTTGAAGGGATATGAAGAAGCCCACAAGTGAGGAAGAAGAAATGAAGGTTTAGATAAACAATCATCTTTTTGTGAAATGTTTCAACTATAAATAACATGGGAAATATGTGAGATAATTCCCTAAGCCAAGGGTTACTGAAGGAAATCAACAAAAACAACCTCTAAGGAAATAAGTAAGGGAATATGCTATCACTACTGGTGAGGTGGATCCCGAAAATGATTTTGTGATAGGTACACTGGTTATCCAGTCAAGAATAGAGAATGTACTATTTAATTTTGGTTCTAAACATTCGTTCATATCCTTTATGTTTAGTTTAACTATTCAACGACCACCTCAATATATGGAGGTTGAGTTTTCTATGGGAATAGAATATTGGGAAATTATTTCATCTAAATTATATAACTCCTACCCTATTAATATTTTTGGATTGAACCCCCCAGTGAATATCATATTACTTCCTTTTGTAGAGTTTGATACTATATTGGGTATGGATTGGTTGTCACTATAAAAATCCAACATTAACTATTGGGAAAGGGATATCACTATTCACATCTTGATGTACCCTCCAATTCTGTATAGGTGAATGGGTGAGGATGAATATCCTTCAGAATAAACATATCTATTATGGATATTATTACTTTATGATCAAGTATATCTATCTCAAATGATTAAAAAATAAGAGTATTGGGCTTAAAGACATTCCCATTGTGAGGGACTATACTGATGTGTTCCTAAAATAATTTCCTGATCTTCCTCCTGAATGAGAGTTAAATTTCTCTATTGATCTTATTTCTGAATATCTTCCTATGTCAAATAATACTTTTAGAATGTCCACCATTGAATTTGAAGAACTAAATAAGAAGTTAAAATAGAATCTAGAAAAGGGTTTCGTATTCCTTAGTGTTTAACCATGGTATGTGTTAGTCCTCTTTGTTAAGATAAAGGATGGATCCATGTTTGTCTGCATTTATTATATTGAGATAAAAAAACCAAATAAATAATAAGTATCCCCTTCCATGGATAGATTACTTGTTCAATCAACAACATGGGTCCAAGTATTACTCTATGGTGGACCTTCGGTTAGAATATCACCAATTAAAGGTAAATAAGGAATATATTCCTAATAATTCCTTTTGAATGAGGCATGGACACTATGAATTCATAGTGACTCTCTTAAGACTCACTAATTCTCCAAAAATATTCATGGATTTAATAAATATATTTCTTAGAGATTACTTCAAAAAATCTATGGTAGTCTTGATAGTTGAAATTATGATATACTCCAAGACCAAGGAGGAACATGAGGAGAATTTTAATATTGTTCTAATGAATTTTTAAAGGGAGAAACTATATTCAAAGCACATAAAATGTGAGTTCTGTATATATGAATTATCCTTATTTGGGAATGTTATCATCGGAAAAGGAATATATGTAGACCCTTATAAGACAATGATAATTGAGAACTGGCCCAAACCAGCATCTTTAAAAGATATCCATATATTCCTTGGTCTATCTAGGTATTATTGAGGATTTTTTAAAAAAATTTATCATGATATTCACACCCTTAAACCAAGAGGACTCATAAGGTAGAAAATTTTGATTGGAATAGTGAATGTGAATACTGCTTCAGAGATTTAAAAAAAAGGCATTCATCACTACACCAGTACTAACACTTTTAAAAAGTGGGTAATAATTTTTGTAACATCCCAAAAAATTAAGAGATTAATAATGATTATTTTATTAAATTGATTAAATTATAATTAAAACCAAATTTTATTTATTAAGTTTAATATTTAAAATTATATAATATAACTTTGAATTATGTCATACTTTTATGAAAATTATCTTTTCATTAAATTAATATTTTAAATTATAAATATTTTTTTATAAAGTTTTGAATTAAATTAATCTAAATTATATATATAATAAATAATTTTTTTAAGAAAAGGTAAAAAAATAACAAGATTAATAATAATAATTAAAAGAAAGACTTTTTTTAAAGAATATTATTATTATTTTAAATGTAATATATATTTATGATATATTTTATAATTATAAATTTTGTTTATAATTTTATTTAAATAAAATATGTATTTATTATTTATAAAAAAATAAAATTAGAATGTTAATTATTAAAATTATTTAATAAATATATATTAGGAATTATTAGATAATTATACAAATATATATGTATGAGTATTATTTTTTATATAAAATAAATTTTCTTATAAATTTTGAAATATTATTATTTCAAAATTAAATTATTAAATATGTATTATCATTATTATTTTTAAAATAATATATTATTTTAAATATTGTTAAATGAAAATGATAATCTATTTTTTTTAATTAAAATAATAATGATTAAAAAAGAAAGAATAATAAGGAATCAGTAATAGTGGGGTGTGTCAGACCAAGGGTTTCTCCCTTAGGAGCTCAAGCCAAGGAGATGAAACCAGGTTCGAAGGTGTTGAATAGAGGGAAATGGATTCACCTTCACAAGTCAAGGCCAATACTGGTGATTTGGGAACTGGTTATTCTTCAGTAGGAGGTGAGGCCAGGAAAATCTAAGCTGAATGAGGTGTACATATCTATATCAATGTTAAAATCACTTAGAGTGGAGACTAAAGGTGGTTTGATTTCGAAAGAACATCGAAGGGATTCGAGCACCATTTCCGAATCAGATGGAGCTCATCGACAATCTTATATTTTGAATCTTATATATCTACAAGTAGGTTTCATATATTTAATTTCAGTGTCTAAATCTTCTCCAAATCTGTTTTTTAATTGTATTCTTCTTTCTACTGATATTCTTTAATCATTATCTTGAATTTTTATTTCATCAAATAGTTAATGTTAATTTTTTGTGTATTATTTTTCAATCATTCCATCTATTCATTACTTGAAAAATAATCTAGTTGATTATTTTCATTCTCTTAAATATATTAACCATATCCAGTTAATAGTATTAAATAACTTGATAGTTTTTAAGTGTAAAATTAATACTGAACCAAAAGTCATAGATGATTAAATTCTCAGTAGGTCCCTGATTGTAAAACTAAGCCTATTTATTGTCTATTGTGTTGTCTCAATAATAGTTTTAGAGTGACAATAAGTCTTTAAAAGGGGAGTATATGCGCTACCATGGAGTTTTCTTCATCTTCTTTATTATTTCTTAGTATGATTAAGTCTTTAGAGGTATAGGGATGAAGTCCAGTTCTTATTTCTTTGTGTTTTCCACTTTCTAGGATATGATATGCCACTTGTTTGAGAGATAGGGAGAGAATTTTTGAGTGTGTTCTGTAAAGAAGAGAATGAATAAAAGATTTTTCCTCTGTGTAAAACTAGTAAGGGATATACTAATATTGATTTGAATTTCAAATTATGAT
The DNA here is from genome assembly GCA_963277665.1 of Viscum album. NCBI lineage: Eukaryota > Viridiplantae > Streptophyta > Magnoliopsida > Santalales > Viscaceae > Viscum > Viscum album. The sequence continues at coordinate 1,824,940,685 of OY728161.1, read as the reverse complement.
TTACAATTTCTCAAATTGAAAAGAGATTATCTATCTATTCATTTTTATGAAAAAATTTATTACTAGTGAGGGAGTTTTATACTTTAGTGTTCAAATTTTAAATATTTATTTTTATTTATCAATTCCAGTCTAAATTTATGTTTGTGTAAATAATTATATTTTTATCGAAACTATTTTAAAAAAAAAATTTGTAAGAAGATTTATTTATTTTAAAGTTATTTATTTTTAATTTTAATATAATTACATTTCTCAAAATATATGTATGGGTATTATTTTCAAACATAAAGAATGTTTGCTCCATGGTTTTCTAATTATTTTAATATTTTTACTGCATTTTTTACACTTGTATGAATTCCAAGTCTATATTTTTAATTCATTAATGAAATATGTATGTATGTACATTTTTATTTAGTTTTATATTTAATTTTTATGTTTATTCTTGATATATATATATATATATTGAAGTAATATTTTTCACAATTTGATTAAATCATGTAAGTATCTTACATGGGTGTATGAGGCATGTGTAAATATTATTCAAATATATAAAAAAAGATTTATTCAATGTTTAAGATCAACATCTATTTACATATATATATATGTACTTAAATTTAAGATCTCAAAAATTTATGTACACACACACACACACACACACACACACATATATATATATATATATATATTTCTAAAAGGATGAATTTTTATTTTTAAAAAATGCTACATTGATAATTTTATTTATGAAACATAATTATCTATTTCTTATGATTATTTTTAAGAAGAAAAAATTATATGTTTTCTATTATTATTATTTTATACATTCATGTCACTATGTCATGCATAAAATAAATTAAACAAATATGTCTTTTAAATTTGTTATTCAAGATTGAGTTTTTAAAATGGTTGAAGTTATAACATTATGTAAAAATGTATTTCATGAAAGTTTGTTTACATCTATGTTTATGAAAAGGCTAAGTGGCATCGGTTTTGGTTGTAACCAAACTCACATGTGATGTGAAATAAAAGTTCACATACTTATGTATATGCATACTTACATATAAATATAAGTTCGAATTTGTATTTTAATGTAATTACATGTTTTCAAAATCAATAACTCCAATGATAATATATATAAGTAAATCAATTTTAAAATGTTTTCATAAAATCCTACACTTGACTGTTGTAAATATGATAGGTAATTAAGGAGTGAACCCATCCCTTGGAATGTAGTTAGGCCCAAGATAAACTTCAAAGTTTTAAGTTTACACTTTGTTTTTTATTTCAAATTTTTTCATAAATTTTTCTAAAAAAATTAGATTATATTAAAATAAAATTTTGTACAAAAGTAATTTCAAAATTATTATAGTATTTTAAATCATAAATAATTTTAATTTAGTCTTCAAAAGGTATTTTGAAAATTATTTTTAAACTATTATTTCTGAAACACTTATGAAAATTATTTTCAACTAAATATTTTCTAAAAGGTATTTTAATGATTTTAAAACTCCTTATTGGGAAATTAAATTCTCATACAATTATTTTAAATGTTTTTTCATAGGAATCATAGAATCTATAATTTGGTCACCGATGCTTTTGAAGTTAGCACATGGAAGCATAGTAGGTACATTTTTTTAATTTTTATTTAACTCTAATAAATATAAGGTGTTGTCTAATCCTCTATAATCTAGATTGGAAAAGGTCATCCATTATTTAAATCATTATGTATTTTTCAGTTATCTTTTAAAAAACATATACATAGCATGTTTTAGCACCAAGTCCTAAAGCACAGGCTCATGGTGGTATAAATTTTGGTATAAAGAGATACTTCAAATAAGTTATTAGGATGTTTACTGATGGAAAATGATAAAGTGATATCTTTCACCTCAAGGAAGTTCAAAAATCATGAGTAATATTATCCCACACATTATATGGAGTTGGAGACTATAATCTTTACATTGAAAATATAGAGTTATTATCTCTATAGGGGGAATTATGTGATATATACTGACCATAATAGCCTCAAATATATATTCACAAAGAAGTATCTTAATATGCGCCATCAAATATGGTTATATTTTATCAAGGATTTTTACTGCTTTGTCTACTAATATCTTGGTAAAGAAAATAAAGTGGTAGATTATATATGTAGAAATGATATTAAAATGTTATCAATAATGATAATTGAGAAGGATCCAATATTTTTGGACATTCAGATGATCAACATGGGAATCCTAAAAGAAGGTACATCAACATTCCTTTCACAAATGATTACTCAACCATCCCTTATGAATAAATTAAATGATGCTCAAATAAATGATGTGGAAATTCAAAAAAAAGTGGAAGTTATAAGAAAGGGGAAATCCTAAAAGTTCAAATTTGATGAGGAAGGAGTCCTACGATTTGGGTCATGACTATGTGTACCATAAAATATGAAGATAAAGAAAGAGATAATGAATGATGCACATATCCCAACCTTCTCTATCCACCCAGGGAGCACAAATATGTATTGATATCTATGAGAGAAATATTGGTGGGAAAATATGAAGAAGGATATCACTATATATAAATCAAAGTGCCTTGTATGTCAGAAATTGAAGTTTTAAAGGAAAAATATAAGGGGATGATGCTACCATTACACATACCAACAGGGAATTGGAAAAACATCATCATGGACTTTGTAAAAAAAAATTTGAGGAGATCCAAAGGAAACAATGATATATAGGTTGTTATGGATCATCTTACAAGAACAACTCAATTTATCAAAATTTGAGAGGACTTCTCACTGATCCAACATGTATGGATATACATCAAATAATTAGTGAGGTTTCATGGAGTACCATTATTTATTATATCCGATAAAGATTTTAGATTTACCTCTATGTTCTGAAAAAGTATGAAATATGCTCCAAACACTAAGTTGAACATCAGTACAGATTATCATCCTCAAAGTAATGGTAATGTAAGAGAACTATTCAAACACTAGAATACATGTTGAGAGCATGTTCTATGGACTTAAAAGTATGATGGTACCAATATATACCTCTTAACAAGTTCTATTACAATAGTAATATCCTCTCAAGCATAAAAATGGCTCTATATGAATCCCTTTATGGGAAAGATATAGAAAACCTACATGCTAGGATAAATTTGGTGAACTTAAGTTATTGGGGCCTGAAATGGTTGAGGAAATGGTAGAAAATGTAGAAACCATTCTGTATCACATAAAGGAATCCCAAAGAAAAAAAATAGATATGCATAAAATCATTGATGAGACTTTGATTTTATGGTTGGAGACATGATATTACTTTACATATCTCTTGGGAATTGATACATGGGATTTTGGAATAAAGGAAAGCTAATTCTAAGGTATGTCATCCCCTTTGATATTCTTGATCATTTCAGAGTAGTGGCCTATCGAATAGCCCTTCCACCAACTGTGTCTAAAGTAAATGATATATTTCACATATTTTTATTGGGGAAGTATATACCAGATCCCTCATATGTACTAAATTAATAGGTGTTATAGCTATAAAATTATATCTCTTATGAGTAGAATCTAATAAAGATCTTGGACCATAGAGATAAAGTTCTACACAACAAGACTACTCACCTGGTCAAAGTTCTATAGAGGAACTGTATGTACAAAGTGGCGACATGGGAACCAAAGTGGTGATGTAGAAGTACCCATCTATTTTCACCTTAGTTTGTAAAATAAAATTTCGAGGGAAATTTTTCATAATGGGGGAAGAATGTAATGACCTAGAATTTTATCAACAAAATTTCCCTTTTTATAATTATGTCATGTAGTATAAAGAACATACATCACATAGAGTACCTAATAAAATTTTTACTCTCAAAAAATAATAATGATACTTTAGTCATAAAACAATCAAATAATAATTCAAAATATTACATCATTACAATAAATAGAAAATAAGATAATAAGAATAGGAAAATTTTGATAATCTCGATCCACTAAAATGGTTGCACTCATGATCAAAGATATTGAAATAAAACATAATGTTAATAATAAAATATTCATTTTAAAATATGAAAGTATATGTAACATTGGTAGAAAATAAATGTGAATAATAGGTATTTATAGTAAGTAGTAAAACCTTATAACCATTAGAAATATAACCATTGAACTAGTGACCTAAACGTTGGAATAGTTTTGAGACAATTAGGAATAGTAATTTTTCCATTAGAATAGTAACTTTTCCTATGAAAGTAAAAATAAAATTTAGGTATCTTATAAATTAAAAAATGGTATATTTATATCATTTAATTAGTAAATAAATGTTTTTAAAATGATTAATTATGTGTTGATGTTTTTTTTTTGAAATATAAATGTATATTTAAAATTTTATCATTAATATAAATATTTAAAAGAAAATTTATTTTCATATAATATATTAAAAAATTAATATTTTTTATTATAATTATATGATAATTTTATGAGACCTTATTTACTTTTTCAAAGTGTCATAAAATCGGTTATAATATTAAAATCAATATTTTTCAAATTAATGATGATTTTATTTAAAAATTGAATATCTCATAGTAATAAAAAAATTTATAAAATAGAGTTCATTTTTTAAATCTACACATCAAACATATTTAGGGTTAATTTTTGGGATTATTCTAAAATAGTCAAAAAAAAATTGAATAGTGAAATATGGTAATTTACAGTATTTAACAAATACATGAATTATTGAGTAATGGATGATGTATGGATGAGGTAAGCATCAATTATTTCTAACTCACATGAAATATTTACTTTAATTAGTCACAATAATCAACATTATTGATAGTCTTGAGACAAATAATAAACAAATGAATAAAATAATTAAAAAAACCCCTCTCCTCCTCTTATAAATACCACCTTTTATCCTCACACCTTCTAAGACTTGTATATTTATATTATTCTACCCAATTCCTCCTCCAATCCTCCTACCCACATCTTGGTAATTATGGTCTCACCAAAATACCATCTTCAACTTCTTTAAGGAGGTTCTCAAGGAGAAAATATTCAAGAGGTAAAATCCTCCTTCTTTCACTTTTAATTTCTTTTCTTTTCTTATCATATATCACCTCCCTAATAAAAACTAGAATGAAAACTCTAATATAAAATATATTCTATAATTTTATTTTTTTAATTGAATATCCATCATAAAATATATTCTATTAACCTTTTTATTCTAAAAATGAAAACATCATCCATGATGGGTTGATTCACTACCTTCATGGACGATGATATTTTGTTTTTCATTAGCACCTTCAAGGATGTTCATGAAACAATTATTATGGTTAAAAAATATTATAGTATGTATATTAATAAAATTAATGTTATTTAACTAATATATTTATGTATTATTAAGTGATAAAACAAAAACTAGTTCACAATGATAAAAAAACATCCAAAATAAACAAAATGATTATCATTACCATTTTAACAAATAAATCATACTCATATAATAAAAAAATGATATATGGTACCATTTAAAATTATTTAAGTATATAAATACCATTTAATTACACTTGTGATGTTTTTATTCCATTTTAAAAGAACTCACATAATGATACTCAAGGGAACCCATCATAAAATCTAGAAACAAACACTCACGAACCAACAAAATTAAACATTGTAACTCATATAAATGGCCATAAATGAAATTAATAAAATTATAATAAATAAAATATATGTTTTAATAGGTTATTAATTTAATTCACAAGTAAACTAAATTTACTACCCAGGACATTAAGTTCAAGTGCAGAACACTTTCAGATATAAGGTAAGCGGTCTCTCCGAACCTCCAAATTACTTTTGGTTTACACTTTATCTTTCTTTACACCAATTTCTTTCATCATTATACTTATTTAATTCTTATAAATTCCATTTATATGTTCCAAAAATATGTATCCAGATAAATTAATCCATATTTGATGATTAAATACATGTGTTAAAAAGTTCCCTTTTCAATTCCTCTTGATAAGCAAGTCCAATTAGAGGGAACTTCTCTATTTCATACCAATTTTCTAGTAAAATCCATAAACTATTTTAATCCAAAAATATTTTCCTAAAATATCTCATTTTATCATGGGAAACTATCTTAGTTCATTTATGGTTTTATACAAACAATTATGTCATTTTATTCTTTAAATACTCTTTAAAATTTTCCTTAAACCGCACTAAGGTGTCTAAATTCTAAATTTTCATAAACACTCCTTTTACATGCTTCCACATAATTTGGAAATAATTTATTATTATATATCATTTTTTTCTCTAATTATTGTACGTGAATGATTTAAATCCATTATTTCATGGATACCAATATTATACGCCCATTTGATTCTTCATGTGGAACCCATATGCATGAACATTTTATGATGGATGCACCCAGATAGTGCTTCAATTCATTGGGTAATGTTTCGTCTCATGATATTTCATGTGTAGGATTAAGGAATAAACCTAATTTATTATGGGACTTTTTCCACCATTTAATATAGTCTTGGTAGTTATCCTTGACTCATGTTTATTTCATATTTTATGATACCACCACATTCCTATGTTTCTATGATCATATAATTCCTTGTACTATATGATATGCTTACATATGTTTATTAATTTGAAATTACATTTTACTTAAAAATGGTATGACTACCAATCCATGTGTTATGATTTATTCCAATGTTTATTCCCTTACTAGTTTTTTATCTCATCCCTTTGTTCATGTATTCCTTAGGTTATCCTATATAGATATAAGATATCAAAGGAAGTTAGGGGATATTTGTTAAGATTAAAAAAAGGTGATTTTATTTTGGTTTATTAATTTTAATGATATACCTAGTCTTATAAATACATTAGACTTTACAATCCTTGGTTTGTATTTGATTGTTAATTAGGATTGAAATCAAGTAATGATGTGTGTAAAATTATAGGCATTCTATATTGATGGTTATGATCCATGACAAAAAAATGAAAATCTATCCTTTCATAATGAAAACCCCCTTAATAATTTAGAATATTTTATATAGATAATACACTTAAATATAATTTAAATAGTATTAAAGAAATAAATAATCACATATGGAAGTTATCCTAAAAGATAGACCAACACACATAAATTAAAAACTCTCATCGAATTTTGAAACAATTCATCGGTGATATGTGATTACCATTAATTTTTAATATGAATATATTTTTTATATTATTCATGTAGCATAACAACCTAAGTTAAAAAAACTTTACCACTGAGCCAGATGTTACATGGTGTGGTGAAACAATGAAAATGGAAGAAAGTTTTCAATATAACCAAAACATGACATACGACCAGAGTATAGAAAGGAAGGAAAATATATAACTAGATCCATGAAACCAATATAATTAGGAAAAACTAGAAACATATGAATCAAATAAGACCAAAAAGTCTCTATGTGGCTAAACATCACCTCAAACCCATCTTGAACTTATGGAAATAGAAACAAGAGAAGTCGTACTGCTACATGATGTCCTTATCTTTACATGAGTCCTCCAATACAAAATAAAAACCACCCAAATGAAGAAGTATGGTGTGATAATAAATCCTATTAGGATTATACCATAGAGTCTTTACAGGTTCTATTATCTAGAATTCAACAGTTCTATCTCTTAAGACAAAAAAATTTAAAATGATTTTTTGTAAATACAATAAAATTTTAATTCATTTCCCATTCGGGTTTTCATAAAATTATTTCATATTATAAGGTAAAAAATATGACATGTATATGTTATAAAATCAGAAATTTTATCCATGCATTATAAGGTCAGAAAGTAAAAACATATCCCTGAAATACCATTATGTGATGTCATGTGATACAACCACATATAAAAACCATTGATAAACAATCCATGATAAAAACTATCATGAAATAAAAAATTATAAAAAACCATAACACAATAATTCAAGATATATTCAATAGTACAATATATACTAGACTTAAATGATCATAAAACATGCCAAATTCTAGATCTAACTAATATTGATTCCTTCTGTCGTATTTTGATATCAATAAAATAACCAATAGTAGTTCCACACACACTATGATTGCCTATGTATATTTCCTAATGCACCAAAGGTTCCCAAGGTGGTATATTGTCAAATTACATTTCAAAAACATGCTCATAATTTTATAAAACATGTTTAATTCCAAGACAGTCTTTCTTCAGTGTTTCAAAATCCATTTCTGAATCAAACACAGTGCGTTTTTTAAATCCAACCCCTTAAAAATTCCATTCTTATAAATCCCTCAAAACTATTTATAAATTAAATTTAAATAAAAAATGAAAAATTATTTATCAAAAATGTCAATTAATTCATCAAATTAACTCATTTTATATAAAAACGTACTAAAAAATGGTATAAACCTAGCCGCCTTCAGAAATGGTGATTGGAAACCATGAGATTATAATTTGAAAGACAAGGTATGAAAAGAAACTACAAAGGATTGATAGCAAACACTATCCAATAAAAAATATTAAATATAATCGATACCAAAACCACTATCTTGACCAAATAAAATGAAGGGAAGAAGGATTACTTACCTGTTATATGCAATGAAACCTATACAAGTGGTGAAAACCAAACATAGTGATATAAAAGGTAGGGGATAAACCAAAATCACATAGAGTGATCTAGGATGTAAGAGGGATGGATACATGGTGGAATGAAAAGAAATAACCACCTATGTTCCACCCTCAAAAGGATAAATCCCAATCAGTACATGGCACATAAATAATTCATGTCGCGTAATTATTGATTTAAGGGTCCTACTGAAAAAAAAATCCTCTTGGGTAAAAATCTAGAATTTGACCATAAAATGATGTGAACCAAATACAAAAAATGAAAAAAATTAGTACTGTGTACCAGACTCATGACTTATTCCTAGAATCCATTATATGTTGTGTAATCCCATTACATGAATAGTAATCACCTAAAAGATACCACATCACCCAGATTCTATAGTAAAACAAAAAAATGGAATAAAATGAAAAAATGAGAAAGGGGGTACCTAAAAAGATTAAAGTGTTGTTATAATATCCCCACCATAAATGCTTTATGACCCCCATAATGTCCCCATGGTTTTTCATTTGCAAAAAGTAAATGCCACTGCTACCTTATTAAAAGTTCCCTCTCCCAAGTCTCCTAGAAATCACATTTTCACTATCATAGTATATGGAAAGAGGAATTTTTTTACCATGTAGTAACTTATCGTGGAAATCCACAATATAAAATTGATACTTGTCCATACTGTTTTCAGTTTGAAGATCAACATCTTACTATCCAATCACATGGGAATGGTCCAATATATACCTCTCCAGCTGGGAATCATGAAATACATCATGGATAATTGTAAAACCAAATGTAATTAAAAAATAATATAACATTTTACATAGTCATCCAAAAATATAAATGCGGTGAACAAACCTCAGTGCCAACATACCCTATCTACCCAACCAACCGTGTCCCATGAGAGGTGAATCTCTACAAAAATATCATGCACCAAACTCAAACTTTATAAACCAGTGAAGAAAATTTGAATATTATTTAAAAAGACTATCTTCCATGGTCAATATCCTCTAGATAAACTACACCATATATTTCAAATTTTAAACAACACTCATTCCAACCAAGTACCGCTCTCTTAACTCTTTCCATCACAAGGGAGATCTATATGTCCTCTTATATAAATCCTCTATGGGCACAATCTTAATCAAGTACTAAGAAAACTTTTTATAGGAAAACTCAACCATAGGGAAATGATTTTCCTAAGATCCACCAAATTCAAGAAAACAACCCTATGACATTTCCTCAATAACCTAGATATCTCTCTCAATCTATCAATCCATATGTGTATGATTTTTCATGATCAATTTTACCAAGGAACTCATTGCCTCCTGTAAACCTTTCTTGAACTTCTATGAAAACTCAGGTCCCTGTCAGAAACTATTGAAGAGAGATCCCCAATAATTCTCACAATATCATGGACATATAAGTCCCTATATTGTTACACCTTCAATATCTCCTTTATATATAGGAAATATTCTGATTTCATGAATTGATTAATGAACACCCAAATCACACCATTCCTATAATAAGTATGTGAAAAAACAATGGCAAAATATACTAAAATAATCATTAAATTTACATAAAATAATGGGTATGGGATGAAGAAAACCCAAAGTTCTATGGTGTTCCATCTTAATTCTATAATGAGTAAGACACCACGATACAAAATTTTCAATCGACCTCATTATCCCTTGCCACCAAAACTAATGTATCAATTCATGACACATCTTGGTATCAGCATGGTGAATAGACTAACAAGACAGGTTCCCAATGTCCATCAAATCATACCTTAGAGGAAAAAAAACATGAAACCTACCATGGAGCACAAAGATACACTTAGAGACCAAGACCCCCCACCTGAGGTGTCCCCACTATAATTTTTTATACCATTGAATTTAATCACGGTGCCTATTACCTCCCCAATATAAACTCAATCATCAAAAAACAAGTCATATTTGATTGATTCAAATAACACCTATTCACTATAATTTTTTACTCCCAAGATCATCTCAACTAAAAAAACTTATGAAATACTATTCCTCAACTGATTCCTTTATAGCTTGTTTTGGTAAATTTCTTCTGGACACATCAACAAACACATTTACTTTCCCATGGGTGTTTGCAATATCAAAATCAAAAGTCTAAATGTACTCCACCCAGTGTATATTTCATAATTTTATATCCCTCTAAGTAAAAATATATTACAGGATTTTATAATCATAATACACAATAAACCGCTACCCAAATATGCGGTTTCTCCACATTTTTAGAGCATGAATATCTACTACCAACTCATGATTGTGTGTAGCATAATTCTTCTCATGAGGGAATAACTGGCATGATCTATAGGCCCCCACTTGTTTCCCCTACATTAAGATAAATCCCAGTCCTATACCAGAAGCATCATAGGAAACATCTTAACACAAACATTGTTCTAAAAGAATAAAAAAAAGTTTTGAAGTCAAAATCATGATCAAATCTTCAAAATATCTCAAATAATTGTTTTTATATTCAAACTTGACACAATTATGTGTTTAAGAAGTCATCAAAGATGAAAACTTGAATAAATCCTAAAAACGTCTATATTAACAATCAATGCCCAAAAATTATTGTATCTCAAACACATTTATAGGATTCACATATGATATAATATCCTATACTATTTTCGGATCCATTGATATAACCCTCTTAGATATAACATGTCCCTGAGATCTTACCTCTTGAATCCAAAAAATCAAATTTTGAAAGCTTTCCGTATAGAAGATGTTCCTTCATGTTTCAAATAATGATATCCAAATATTCCTTATACACCTCCTCAGACTTGTATTACACCAAAATATCATCCACAAACACGATAACAAGATTCTAAGAACCAATGAAAGATGTGGTTCATCAAAGAGATTAAAACCTTGTGAGAATTAGTCAGAATTAATTTCATAACCATAAACTCAAAATGACCTATCAGATCCTAAATGTTTTCTTTGGTATATCCTTCTCTAATAAACTCAACTAGCATGACCAAAGTTCAATATTAGAAAACCAACATGCCCCTCTAAGATGGTATAAAATATCATCAATCATAAGAAAATGATATCCATTCTAGATTTTCACCTAATTCAACTTAAGATAATAAATGAAAAGTGTGAGGCATCCACTTTACTTATTACCAAATAGGTTAGGTGAATCCCATGGTGACACGCTAGAAAAAATGAATCATTTAGCCTTTAGGTCCTCAATATGGACCTTATGTTCCACTATCTGAGAAGGTGTCATTTGAAAAGATGGCATAGAAATGGGAATCCCATCAAAGTGTTGGTCAATAGTAAAATTGACATGTCTCTATAGTGTTAAAGAAGAAATATTATCTAAAAAGACCTTGAGGTACAGAAAAATCACAACAAGAGTTGACCACCAAATCAATGGTCAACTAAATCAAAAAAAAAATCTCTAACAAATAGCATGCCATTATCACAGTGTAACGCCCCGACCCTAGTTGCCCAGAGTCGGTGCATTATTGCATAACATTGGCATGATCACAAGAAAGATCAAATCTCGAAAGACCGATTGGTTTAGTAGCCTTGGAAACACTAGATATATTCATAAGTCTTATATTACATCATAAAATGAAAAACTACTACAACAACATATTGTCTCCATAATCCACACTCATATCCCCACATAATATCCCTGCAGGTCATTCATAATTTACTTCTTCACTTCCTGGGAAAAATAAAACATAGAAAAGGGGTGAGCTCAAATGCCCAGTAAGGATAACAATATAGCGGAAACATTCATAAATAAGAATAAACATTTAAGGCAATGTATAACTAAAACAAAAGCCTTTCAAACTTGAACTTTCAACATAGTATGGCATAAATAAAATGAAATAATGTCATTTACTTATTCACATGGATATTCTACTAATCGAATAATCACATGAAAAATCAATAACCACTTTCATAATGATGGAATGCATAATGCCAGACTATCATAACCACATAGCCAAGGCCTCGTGCCAAGAATACAAATAAGATTTTGTCAAGGCCTTGTTCCAAGACACTAGTTTGTCTCATGAGACCTACCGATGCATCGAGGAGCTATAGCGGGCTCCACCCGTCACATATTAAGTCCAATGCATTCCCATATGAAAAGGTTTAAACATAACATAAACATTCGTATTAAAACTAGCATACGAAATGTCAATACTTTCACCATAAACCATGAATGGTATAAAAATAGAACATCCACAGTCAAACAAATCACAAAACCTTCAATAAAATATAGGAGTTTTGTATCATAACAAATCAACTTTAAATAAGTGTAAAATCCATCAAAGGATGTTGACATAGATGAAATCAAAATTATTTTTAAAGAAATATCCCTTTTTATTTTGAAATCATTTAAGATCCATATAAAATAAAACAATTTATTTGAAAATATTTTTATAAGCTTGTAAGGGAAGCTTTGAAGATTTTATAACGGCGGAAAATAGTTGCACCTGCCGTATAAGTTAAAAAAACATTATTACCTTAATTCTGTCGAAAAGGTTAAAAAGGACCTTGTTTTGAAAACGAAGGAAAGATTCCTTTATAAACCACTTATAAAATTCAAAAAGGGTATAAATGACTTTAACTCTTATTCTAGTAAATAGTAAAAATGTTTTGAAATACATTTTTAAGAAACATGGATGTGGATGATAAAGAGATCCCAGTAGACTATTACGTATAAACAACCTCGGATAATGAAGAGATTGTGAAATAACCCTTACCTTGTAATTTTCCTTGGTTGGGGTAGGTTAACCTCATGTATAATGGTGAAATAATTGTTATTAAATTATACAAGAATCATATACATTAATATGATATCATATATGATCTTTTAATATTGATTTGGTAATAATATCTTAGTATTATCGTTGTTTCGGGTGTTAACTTACTTGTTTTCTTTTATATGTTTTGTTACGTAAGACATGTTTGTAATGGATAGGTTGTATATTATTCATATCCAGAATGATATCAAGTCCTTAAACATCATTTTTAAATCATCAAATGATAATTATACTTGAATGGATACGATGGAGAATGAATCTCATCGCGTTCGTGGAGACGGTAGTCCGTACGTACGCACGAGCGACAATATCATTCTTTTGATATTAAAATAATATATAAATGGATGTTATATCATATATACAGAATCATTAACATGTTATATTTATTATTTACATGAGTTATACATCATTATTATACCCATCCAAATAATAATATATTGAATAACAATTACACCACGACGTGGAGACGGTAAGCCGTACGTACGCACGTATGGTGACATGTTATTCAAAGGGTGGATAGAATACTGAATATGGTTGTACCATATTTATAATAACATCACAGTATATGTGAGATACTGGAGTTATTATTTTAGAATGGTAAGAACAAGGAAAGAATAAGTGGAAGAAGAAAGGAACTTGAAAAGGGGTGGTGAAAACATTACCTCTTCTTCAGGTTCTTCCTTTTGATTTGATCAAAAGGGATCCTTAGGTTGGCTTTCTGATCAAACTAAGGCCTCTAGGTTGTAGTGGGGGATGTTGGGAGAGTATTTGGGCCGAGTTTGGCCGAACCAAAAGGCTTTTAAGGTGTGAAAAAATGAGAAGGAGGAGTGCCCTTTTATAAGAGGGGTGAGGGGCACCTTTGGAAAAGCTAGAAATATTAATTTATAATAAATTCATATTCGGTTTCTAATGGCTCAAAAGTTGATTATTCAAATGTTAAGGTGGTTATAGGTAGAAAACAACTCAACCAATAGAATTTAGACAGGTTTGGGTACTTATATTAACCATATCTTTAAGTATTAACTCTAAGTTAATTAGTTTCACTTTTACAATGTCTCTTTGTATTTTTATATAATATGGTTAATAAACATACTATATACATCCAAGCGACCCCCAAGTGGTCCATTAATGATGAACCTATCATGATATAAGTCTCTTGGCCGAACCTTAGATTTTTAGGAATTTAATATCAATTAATAATATAATATTTGTTTTAAGAACTCTTTTATGTCTATTTTGACACTATTCAATAGTTGATTTTTGTGAAACTCATAACAGATTGATTACTTAGAAAAAAGTCAATTAAATCAATCCTAATATATCATATTATCCTAGAAAATTAGTTTAATTCATTAAAAGTTTCATATTATATTTATTTGGGTATTTATAATATCAATTATTTTAATTTTTCACTATTATAGTAATTAATTCATCATCACTGTGTCATAAATAAATTAACTTATTTAATGTCTAAAAATTATAAATGAACTATCACTATGTAGGAAATCTTTTTATCTTTCTAATTAATATTTATAATCTAAAATCCAACATATATAACCCTATTTAAAAATTGTTTTTCTAAAAGATATATGCTTGTGTCATTTTTGTATTCATTTTAACTTAATTAAAATAAAGTGTCATTATCACCTACAAGTGGCACCATGGGGTCCCAAAATCGACCCAAAGATGACTATGGTCTAACATGTATCAACCAATAAGGTTAGGACACATTTTAGGGTAATTTAGTATTATTATAATATTATTTTTTAACCCTTATTTACCAGATTTACCCTTAACCATGGTAAATAAAATATTTACCGCAGTAATTATTCAAAATGTCTAAAAATAAAAGTTACCTATTTACACAATTTGAACATCCTGATTCCAAATATGGAATCCATTTTTCTAAATTCAAAACACAGAAGTGGCAGAAATTAATTTAAAATTAATTCCCGCTGTCAAAACAAAAAGCGTGTTTTTAAGAGATAATAACTATCAAAAGATTGACACTTGTTTATGTTCGGTTTAATTGTAAAATTATGTCCAATGACCAAAATTATATTAAATGGTAAAAATATATTCTAAATATACTTTAAAATCACTCAAATTCATAATTTATCACTATTAATTATTTTGATTAAAAATTTGTTTTTAATTAAAATTTAGTAATTTTCACTATTCATCAAAATATGAAAGTTATCCGAAATGTACCAAAATTTCACCTTAGGCTAAATTCGATATTCCGAATCCAAAAATGAAGTCCATTTTGAAATATAAAATATATATAATTTCAAAAAGTAGGTATTACTATTCATAACAGCTAGTTTGATTGGTTATGGTGTGTTAGAACTCGGTGTTGCGTACAACACACGCTATCACATTATTCAAAGAGAAGCGTACCGTAGAAGCTTGGGGTGTTACATTATCCCCTCCTTCAAATAATTTCGTCCTCGAAATTTCTAGAATACTTATCACATGAAAAGACTCAGGTGGTTCTTCTTCATAAGTTCCTCGGGTTCCCACGTTGCCTCTTCCATCTTATGGTTTCTCCACAAAACTTTTACAAGATGCGTCGTCCGGTTTCTCAGTACTTTTTCTCTCATATCAAGAATCCTGAAGAGATCTTCGCAATATGACAGGTCAGGTTCCAGTTCTAATTCCTCATAGGTGAGTACATGCGTTGGGTCAGGCATGTATTTCCTCAACAGAGATACGTGGAACACATCGTGAACTTTAGAGAGACTTGGCGCCATTGCCAATCGGTAAGCTACAACCCCAATTCGTTCTAGAATTTCGAAGGGTCCGATGTACCTGGGACTCCATTTACCTTTCTTACCAAAATTTATGACTCCCGTCCATGGAGATACCTTCAAGAAAACATGATCACCGACTTGAAATTCCAAATCCTTCCTTCGATTATCGGCATAGCTCTTCTGCCTACTTTGAGCTGCTCTGATGTGATTTTGGATTACCTTCACCTTTTCCATCGTTTCCTCCACTAGTTCTGGACCTAAAAGTTTTCTTTCACCGACGTCATCCCAACAAGTTGGTGTACGACATCTCTTTCCGTATAACGCTTCATATGGTTCCATCTGAATACTCGAATGGAAGCTATTGTTATAGGAAAATTATACCAGAGGTAAATATTGATTCCACATACCCTGAAAGTCAAGTGATCAAGATCTCAACATGTCTTATAAGGTTTGAATAGTCCGTTCTGATTGTCCGTCTGTCTGAGGGTGGTAATCAGTGCTCAAATGAAGTTCAGTATCCAGGGATTTCTGAAGACTTTTCCAGAATCTTGAAGTAAAACGGGGATTATGATCAGAAAAAATCGATAGGGGTACTCCATGAAGTCTCACAAATTCATTAATATATAGTCTAGCTAGACGTTTCAGGGGTAGATCTTCTCTTATAGCAAGAAAATGTGCTGACTTGGTAAGACGATCAACAATAACCCATATTGCATCGTTCCTTCTAGGAGTCTTTGGTAGCCCCATGACAAAGTCCATCATAATATTGTCCCATTTCCACTCCGGTATGGGAAGAGGTTGCATGACTCCTCCAGGCTGTTGCCTTCCAACTTTCACTTGTTGACAAACCATACATCTTGACACAAAATCAGCAATCTCCCTCTTCATGTTGTCCCACCAAAAATGTTCCTTCAAATCTCTATACATTTTGGTGCTCCCAGGGTGTATAGAGAAATTGGAACTATGAGCATCATCCAGCAATTCCCTTTTTATATCAGGTATATCGGGAACACAAAGTCTCTTCCCAAATTTCAAAATTCCATCTTCATACACAAAGTCTCTCAATCTCCCATCATTCACAACTTTAATCTTATTTTGAAATTCTTCATCATCGGTCTGAGTACTCTTAATCCTTTCTATTAAAGATGGTTTGGCAACCATTTGAAAAAGAAATGATGTTTTGCCTTCCCTGGTTATTCCCATGTCCATCTTCACTAGATCCATGAAAATTGGATCCCTTTCAATTCTCATATTGTTCAAAACTCCATGGTCTTTTCTACTCAAAGCGTTTTCCACCTTGTTTGCTTGCCCCGGGTGGTAGTGTATCGTGCAATCATAATCCTTGAGTAATTCAATCCATCTCCTTTGCCTCATGTTGAGTTCTTTTTGTGAGAAAAAATACTTCAAACTCTTGTGATCAGTATAAATCTCACATTTTTCACCATAGAGGTAGTGCCTCCATATCTTCAAAGTAAAGATCACAGCTGCTAACTCGAGATCATGAGTAAGATAGTTTTGTTCATGAATTTTCATCTGTCGTGATGCATAGGCAATAACTCTATCATTCTGCATAAGGAAACAACCAAGTCCTTTCTTCGATGCATCACTATAAATAACGAAAATATCATTCCCAGATTGATCAGCAGGTCTCTTCTTCTCTTGCTTTTCTTTAAAGTCATAAGACTTAGAGAATTTCTTTTCGGTCTTGATAGCACACGAGACAATGTCTTTGTACGACGAAAAGGATTGTGAGACTAATGCTCGACGGAGAAATGGTTTTAACCCATCAAAGAAACGATCAATCTTACTTCTTTGGTTACGTATATAATCACCAGCGTACCTTGCTAACCTTGTAAAGTTAGCCTCAAACTTTGTGACATTCTCATCCTCCTTCTGTCTCAGACTTAGAAATTGCCTTTCCATATCTGCTCGATGGTCGCGAGGAAAGTATTTTTCTAAAAACAGATCTTTGAACTCCCTCCATTCCATATTTGATACTTCATCATCTTCCTTCGTATTTTGAATCAATGACCACCATTGATCAGCATCTCCAGTGAGGCGGTAAACTGCCATGATAACTTTTTCCCTTTCACTGCTCCCCAAAGCCTGAAATATTTTCTCTAGGGAAAATATCCATTGCTCAGCTACTAAGGGATTTGTACTCCCATTGAACGTCGGTGGTTGTTGCCTCATGAATCGATCTAACATTGATCCTCCATGCTGCGGATCAGGGTGCTCCATACGGGTAAGGTTATTATTCATAACCTGAGTAAGTTGTCCCAGTATGGTGATTAGCTGATCGGCACCAGTTGCATCACCAGCTCCACTATAATTATCTTGAGCAGGAGGGAAATCCCTACATGGAGTGCGTGCATTGATACGGTTTCCATTTCTTCCACTATGCGCCATTTCTAAACAATGGCATAAACTAGATCAATTTATGAATCAAAATACATAATCCCATACTTATAAAACACTTAACATAAATTGAACTATTTATGGACATAATCCATAATCATAAGAATGTTTTCTTTGAGGAATTATATACTCATAATCCCTTCAAAATGATTTTTAAAGAAAATGAGAGTTATCCTAAGCATATCCCCCGGGAGTGTCGTAACCAAGAGTGCAGCAAGGCCCGTTGTCGTGCACCAGTTCCCGTTCAAGTCTAGCTCAAAGCGGTGTTTTCGGGTTTTACCCCTAGGTACATCTGTTCCAGAGCCACCTCTACCTGCTCGTATCCAGACAGGGATGTATTGCTCGGAAAACTCACAAAATCTCTACAATACCAAAATTCTAGGAAGTTATTCTATACTAATCCTCAAAGTTCATCTTAGGTCTACGTTCTCTAATCAGAGTTTATCTAAATCTAGCTTCCAAGGTTTGTACTAAAATTCCTCTGATACCAACTGTAACGCCCCGACCCTAGTTGCCCAGAGTCGGTGCATTATTACATAACATTGGCATGATCACAAGAAAGATCAAATCTCGAAAGACCGATTGGTTTAGTAGCCTTGGAAACACTATATATATTCATAAGTCTTACATTACATCATAAAATGAAAAACTACTACAACAAAATATTGTCTCCCTAATCCACACTCATATCCCCACATAATATCCCTGCAGGTCATTCATAATTTACTTCTTCACTTCCTGGGAAAAATAAAACATAGAAAAGGGGTGAGCTCAAATGCCCAGTAAGGATAACAATATAGCAGAAACTTTCATAAATAAGAATAAACATTTAAGGCAATGTATAACTAAAACAAAAGCCTTTCAAACTTGAACTTTCATCATAGTATGGCATAAATAAAATGAAATAATTCCATTTACTTATTACATGTATATTCTACTAATCGAATAATCACATTCAAAATCAATAACCACTTTCATAATGAAGGAATGCATAATCCCGGACTATCATAACCACATAGCCAAGGCCTCGTGCCAAGACTACAAATAAGATTTTTTCAAGGCCTTGTGCCAAGACACTAGTTTGTCTCATGAGACCTACCGATGCATCGAGGAGCTATAGCGGGATCCACCCGTCACATATTAAGTCCAATGCATTCCCATATGAAAATGTTTAAACATAACATAAACATTCGTATTAAAACTAGCATACGAAATGTCAATACTTTCACCATAAACCATTAATGGTATAAAAATAGAACATCCACAGTCAAACAAATCACAAAATCTTCAATAAAATATAGGAGTTTTGTATCATAACAAATCAACTTTAAATAAACATAAAATCCATCAAAGGATGTTGACATAGATGAAATCAAAATTCTTTTTAAAGAAATATCTCTTTTTATTTTGAAATCATTTAAGATCCATATAAAATAAAAAATTTATTTGAAAATATTTTTATAAGCTTGTAAGGGAAGCTTTGAAGATTTTATAATGGTGGAAAATAGCTGCACCCGCCGTATAAGTTAAAAAAACATTCTTACCTTAATTCTGTCGAAAAGGTTAAAAAGGACCTTGTTTTGAAAACGACGGAAATATTCCTTTATAAACCACTTATAAAAGTAAAAAAGGGTATAAATGACTTTAACTCATATTCTAGTAAATAGTAAAAATGTTTTGAAATACATTTTTAAGAAACATGGATGTGGATGATAAAGAGATCCCAGTAGACTATTACGTATAAACAACCTCGGATAATGAAGAGATTGTGAAATAACCCTTACCTTGTAATTTTCCTTGGTTGGGGTAGGTTAAACTCTTGTATAATGGTGAAATAATTGTTATTAAATTATACAAGAATCATATACATTAATATGATATCATATACGATCTTTTAATATTGATTTGGTAATAATATCTTAGTATTATCGTTGTTTCGGGTGTTAACTTACTTGTTTTCTTTTATATGTTTTGTTATGTAAGACAGGTTTGTAATGGATAGGTTGTATATTATTCATATCCAGAATGATATCAAGTCCTTAAACATCATTTTTAAATCATCAAATGATAATTATACTTGAATGGATACGATGGAGAATGAATCTCATCGCGTTCATGGAGACGGTAGTCCGTACGTACACACGAGCGACAATATCATTCTTTTGATATTAAAATAATATATAAATGGATGGTATATCATATATACAGAATCATTAACATGTTATATTTATTATTTACATGAGTTATTCATCATTATTATACCCATCCAAATAATAATATATTGAATAACAATTACACCACGACGTGGAGACGGTAAGCCGTACGTACGCACGTATGGTGACATTTTATTAAAAGGGTGGATAGAATACTGAATATGGTTGTACCATATTTATAATAACATCACAGTATATGTGAGATACTGGAGTTATTATTTTATAATGGTAATAACAAAGAAATAATAAGTGGAAGAAGAAAGGAACTTGAAAAGGGGTGGTGAAAACATTACCTCTTCTTCAGGTTCTTCCTTTTGATTTGATCAAAAGGGCTCCTTAGGTTGGCTTTCTGATGAAACTAAGGAATCTAGGTTGTAGTTAGGGATGTTGAGAGAGTATTTGGGTAGAGTTTGGCCGAACCAAAAGGCTTTGAAGGTGTGAAAAAATGAGAAGGAGGAGTGCCCTTTTATAAGAGGGGTGATGGGCACCTTTGGAAAAGCTAGAAATATTAATTTATAATAAATTCATATTCGGTTTCTAATGGATCCAAAGTTGATTATTCAAAGTTTAAGGTGGGGATAGGTCGAAAACCACTCAAACAATAGAATTTAGACAGGTTTGGGTACTTATATTAACCTTATCTTTAAGCATTAACTCTAAGTTAATTAGTTTCACTTTTACAATGTCTCTTTGTATTTTTATATAATATGGTTAATAAACATACTATATACATCCAACCGACCCCCAAGTGGTCCATTAATGATGAACCTATCATGATATAAGTCTCTTGGACGAACCTTAGATTTTTAGGAATTTAATATCAATTAATAATATAATATTTGTTTTAAGAACTCTTTTATGTCAATTTTGACACTATTCAATAGTTGATTTTTGTGAAACTCATAACAGATTTATTACTTCGAAAAAAGTCAATTAAATCAATCCTAATATATCATATTATCCTAGAAAATTAGTTTAATTCATTAAAAGTTTCATATTATATTTATTTGGGTATTTATAATATCAATTATTTTAATTTTTCACTATTATAGTAATTAATTCATCATCACTGTGTCATAAATAAATTAAATTATTTAATGTCTAAAAATTATAAATGAACTATCACTATGTAGGAAATCGTTTTATCTTTCTAATGAATATTTATAATCTAAAATCCAATATATATAACCCTATGTAAAAATTGTTTTTCTAAAAGATATATGCTTGTGTCATTTTTGTATTCATTTTAACTTAATTAAAATAAAGTGTCCTTATCACCTATAAGTGGCACCATGGGGTCCCAAAATCGATCCAAAGATGCCTATGGTCGAACATGTATCAACCAATATGGCTAGGACACGTTTTAGGGTAATTTAGTATTATTATAATATTATTTTGTAACCCTTATTTACCGGATTTACCCTTAACCATGGTAAATAAAATATTTACCGCAGTAATTATTCAAAATGTCTAAAAATAAAAGTTACCTATTTACACAATTTGAACATCCTGATTCCAAATATGGAATCCATTTTTCTAAATTCAAAACACAGAAGTGGCAGAAATTAATTTAAAATTAATTCCCGCTGTCAAAACAAAAAGCGTGTTTTTAAGAGATAATAACTATCAAAAGATTGACAATTGTTTATGTTCGGTTTAATTGTAAAATTATGTCCAATGACCAAAATTATATTAAATGGTAAAAATATATTATAAATATACTTTAAAACCACTCAAATTCATAATTTATCACTATTAATTATTTTGATTAAAAAAGTTGTTTTTAATTAAAATTTAGTAATTTTCACTATTCATCAAAATATGAAAGTTATCCGAAATGTACCAAAATTTCACCTTAGGCTAAATTCGATATTCCGAATCCAAAAATGAAGTCCATTTTGAAATATAAAATATATATAATTTCAAAAAGTAGGTATTACTATTCATAACGGCTAGTTTGATTGGTTATGGTGTGTTAGAACTCGGTGTTGCGTACAACACACGCTATCACATTATTCAAAGAGAAGCGTACCGTAGAAGCTTGGGGTGTTACACATAGTATTAGGAACTAGATTCTCTACCCTTCTCGATATAGAGTCCCACTCACCTTGAAAATCATGAGTGACACCATCAATAGATAATAACTATACCTGGAGGCTATAATAGTCTATATGGTTCAAATCACTAGTCATCCAATCCAGGAAAATTGACAAGTTAAATGTGTCAATATCATTAACTAAAAAGTCCCACCCCAGATCATAGTTGGCTATCATCACCCAACATGTGGGCCACTTTAAACATTTTCAGACCTCTTTCCCAATTACATGGAATGATCTAACATGTACGGAATAATATCTAAATTTAATCCCAACATGTAGACTATGTTTGACGATATGAAAGAATGGGTCGCACCTATATCAAACAAAGATAGCATCATAGATAATGAAATATACATTGTACCTATAATTGTAGTCAGTCCTACTTCAGATTCCTATAGTGTATACTCCAATTCATAAAGACATCTAGTATCATCTCCTACATCAACTTTCTTATCCACTACTCAGATTTTTGAAGTCCCTAGTAACCTTGTAAGATAGGTGGATGCTAGTTAAAAAATTCAAAGCAATGATCCACCAAATGTCTTGGGTTCCCAAAACCAATTTGACATAGAGTCCAAATTGTGAAAATTAATGATTTTATGAAATAAGTTCCCAATATTGGATTCAAATATGGAACCTACCTCAAAGTTTCCTCACTTGGATATAGATGTGGCCGTCTTAGATGAATTGTCTAATGAACACATGGAAATAAACAATTAGATCGTGATAACATTCCAAAATCATTTGACCATTATTAGAATTCATTCCAATAGTTTAAAATAAAAATTATTTATTATAATTATGAATTCTACCAATGAAATACAACTAATTAATAAGTAACATTACAATATAAATAAACTTCCCATAAGTTTCATTCAAATGAATTAAAACACCATGTCTCAAACCTGTTAAAACTTTTCTGACCACCCATGATAACTCTAGTTCCAATATGGAAGTGAGCTAGCCAAAAACCCTACATCACTTAGTATATAAATTATGATAGTCAAAATACCATTTATACAAGACATAAAACCAAACTTAAGCAGTGTTAACACAATTCATTCGGATTCCTCCTTCGATACCAAATTATTGTAGACCATCCCAGGTCAACCAAACCATACACCCAAGACGGTTGTCACATGGTGAGTTGAAATAAAGATAAAGAAAACAATTCTTGAATATAAAAAAACAAGACATACAACCAT
Organism: Viscum album; assembly: GCA_963277665.1. Classification (NCBI taxonomy): domain Eukaryota; kingdom Viridiplantae; phylum Streptophyta; class Magnoliopsida; order Santalales; family Viscaceae; genus Viscum; species Viscum album. Next base: position 1,824,916,563 of record OY728161.1, on the reverse strand, counting down.
AGTACAACAAGGAAGAAAATGATATGACCACATCAATGCAACCCATAAAAGTAGGAAAAAGTAGGAAAGCTATAAATAAAACAAGTCCAAAAAGTCTTCATGTGACCAACTGTCACCTCCAACACATAGGTGTTATTTTATTTATTTTTTTCTAAAAATAATATGATACATTGTATGGTACATGTTTATTATCTACCATTGTACACCATTATATGTGGTGTTAATAAAAGTGTGATATTATTTATATTAATATCATTTTCCCCAATTCACTCTCTCATGGAATACATATTTCATGAATATTGTTTAATTATATTCATTATTATACCATCATGTTTTCCTTGATTGGTTGATTCATTCACTATAAATTATTCACATCCTAACTCTCCTATATAGAATGATATACAAATATTGTGTGTGTGGAATTTTACTTAGTTCACCAATTTAGAGACAAATCAGGGGGTGTTGGTTGAATATTAAAAATTCATAGTTTTAATAATTTTATTCAATGAAATAAAATAAATTTAAGATGGGATATTTATTCATGGATTGATACTGTTGGTTACATGGTAGAATAGAATGTTGTATATGTTAACCCTATCATATAATATAGAGATCACTAAATAATATACTAAATGTTATGTTAATATAATGAATAATAATTTCTCCCTCATATGGTATACTTTTGAATATTCTATTTTAGTTTCCTCGTATATAAACTCTATATCAATCATCAATAGTCATGAAGGTAATCTAGTATACAACACACCTATTTTACAATTTTCTCACTCCAACAAGTGATATAGTGACCCATATCATAAATAAATAATTATTACATCATTATTAAGAAAGAATATCATAATAACACTATAATTAAGATATATAGTTTTAGTTTCTTGGAAAAAAATAGGTTCTTATAAGAAAAATACATATAAAATAATAAATTTTATTTAAATAAATCCACATTTTCCTTTTAAAAGATTACATAATCCTCTTATTATATATAATCATCTAGTAGATTACATCAACTAAACTATAAGGTAAAATACTAGTAAGTGGAAGGAATATAGTGAGGACCTGATAATTGAATATATATATATATATATGGGTACATGGGTGATAATAATCATTGTCAACATATAATAAACATAGGATCATTATCATGATTGTATAAAATTAATTTAAAAATGATCTAGAAAGAACAAAAAGCATAATAAGAGAATATCATAATCATTTTAGAAAATTCACCTATATAGAATTTGAACAAAGTTTGTATCATTATCACATATAACATATGTGTACAAAACAAACATCATAGAATGTAAACTAATATTTCATTATATTCTCTCATAATAATATAATCACATATAATAAATTAACCAATGCATCTAAGGGATATATAAGTCATCCCCCACCAATCACATCATAATATTCTAATAATCATTTATGCCACATAGAAATGAAGTATATATGAATCATAAATATGAAATAAACCCTAATAAATTAATAGATTTTATTGTGATTTTATAATTCATGTGTCAAAGAATAATATTGAATGTTTCAATTAGGATAATGGAAAAAATAATTTTGGACACTCAACAGTTTCAGATACAATGAAATGTTCGTAACTCATGATCTAGAGAAGAGTAGATATAAAATTTATCAAATAGATTCTTCAAGAGAAAATTTATTATAAATATTCATTTAATAATATCTTAGAGTGCATATTTATGAAGTATAAACCTCATATACCCACATAAAAAATAGTAAGAAATTTTTAATTACATTTAGAAGATATTTTGGATGATTCATAAGAAATAATGGAGAATATTAAGATAAACCCCAAAATAAAATGGAAGGTTTAGAGTTACTAAAACATAGGTCCTATTTTGTTTTTTCAATAATACACCTCAGATATATTCATCTTGTTAGTTTTAAAACAAGAATCTCGAAGTTTATAAAATTATTTAATTCCATTATTTGTTAGTTTTATCACTTATAAATTATTGGTTAATTTTATTATTAATGATAAAATGGTTGATGATTTTTTTATTTTAATTATCCTATTTTATTCTGATTTTTATTTTGATTAATTGTTCTTTATACATTATTAAAATTATATCCAAAAGAATAAAAATATATATAAATACATATTTAAACCCTATAATGTAATCAACTAATCTAGGCTGAACCAACGTGTCACCCTAGTCTGTCCACCACAATAGTCTAAGGGTGTTCCCGATCCCCACAGGATGCCAACCACTATCTAAGAATCTAATAACACACCACTGAGAATGATTTCACCCTCATGATGGATTTGATTTGTAGTGGATCCCTTTTAAAAATATATCATGGTATAAAATATAAAATAATAACACAGATTAACCTTCTTCAAACAAGGTAGAATCAAATTGTAATGTATCTCCTTCCATTGAAAATTCACAATTGAATAAAGAATCACCTTCAAGAATCCTTAAATGTCCAAAAATTCAAATTAGATGATTCCAAAACATAAATCATCATTATACAGTGATTAATTTTCATGGGAAGATTGAAAATTTAATGGAAACAATATTTGTAATAGAGTATAATATTTTGATGAAATAGATAGAGTTTTTTTATGATTATCTAATCATAAATCAAGGAAAATTAGTGAAAAAATAAATTAAAGGAAGAATGGAACTCATGTAGGACTCTATAGTGGTTGGATGCATGATATGGGAGGAATAAGAGGGAGTGGGGAATTAAAATCAAGGTAGAAAAGGTAAAATTTAACCTTTTAGGTCAATATGGGTAGGTAGAATTGTTAGTACAAATGTTTTGATAAACCATGCACCAACCCTATATCTTTTACTAGACAAGTATTAGGATCTCATGAAAATTGTCCACATAGTTACTCCTAACTATGATCCAACCATCTTAGTCACCCTTAAGAGAAAAATTTGCCAAATAGTTTTCTAGAATACCTATAATTTCTTAGTAAACCATGTGTGAATAATGAAAAATGGCAATGTCAATCATTCATGCACTATGGAAAGTTTACTTCATGATTAATTCTTGTCATTAACAAACCTTATGAAACCCAAAATTCTCATAAAATTAATAAATAAATGATTAAAAACTCTCATAAATTAATACACAAAATAATTATTTATAATATATTGTAAAATAATCAACAATAGAAACACTTAGGTGACTCAATTCACCTTCACCTTGTTACTTCTTTCCCTAGAAAGTCCGTATAAAAAGTTGATGGTAGTGGGATACTAAAATATCATTACCCCAATTCAAGAGGATGGAAGGATGGGAAAATTATGTAATAAGGTCTAAGAAAATAAAACCAATCAATGATATCTAACATCTAAACTAGACACCAAATAACCTCAAAATAATGGAATAACTAAATCTTCAAATGCTATGTAACTTCTCCATGCATAACGCTACCATGGCCACAATGTATAGAGAAAAAAGATTTTGGGACTGACCATGTGTCTCCATATAATTTTTAACTCATCTAGAATAGTCGATCCAAAATGGAAAACAATATTAAGAGTGTAATAAAAACACCAATGAACTTCATCCCCTTGAAAATACAAAGAAACAATATTCAACCCAACAAAATAATAAATACAACCCAAAAATTTTTGAACATCCATAAAAAAATATTTAAAGATTCTTGAAGGCTTCAATATTATCTCACCTAAAAAATAAAAATAAAATTATTACCCATATATGGCCTCAATATAGAGCATAATATTCCAAACCACATGTCAAATATAAGTACAAAAGGAGGGGGTATCCTAAGAACTGAAACGTTGAACACCCGCTAAATTTAAATAGAAGGTGACCAAAAAACATTACCAGCAAGTTCATAATCAAAAATGTGCACCAAAATTCTTAATTAAATAAATAAACACACCAGGTTTTGGTCAAGTTCATTTATCAATAATCATACCACATAACTAATAAATCATAAGAGAACATCACAATAAACAATATTCCACCAACCGTGTATGATAAATACTACAACACAACTAATATCCCATTAAATAAATTAACCAAAGGGGAATCAAATATAATACCCAATAATAAATACCTCAAATCACAACTTGAATCCAATCCATAATGATTTTACTACAAAAATTATCATTATAATAAATTTATTGTCCCACAAAAAAACATTGAAACTATATAAAGATAGATCTTTACAAACAAAATTTACCTTACAAGGACCATCCATAATAAAACAATCCACCTCTCCCACATTATTATCATGTAAGTGAAAATGATCCATTATAACACTATGAAAAACCAATGGGGTTCAAAAAACATTCATATTTAGATGGAATAAAAACTATAAGCTGAATAAATAGAGTGATTAGTCCAAATGAAAACACCATACCATTTATAAAGACCAATTTAGGAGGCATACCTAAAAAAAGGTCCAATCCCATTCCAATTTTTGTTTCAAAAATAAATGTAATGGTATTATAATATAAAATTATACAAATTAAAAAAACACACTCAACAAGTAAGATAATTTTATAACTACCCTTTTGAAAAAAATCTATATTTTGGATAAGAAATTCCCTTAACATGTGTCAAACAACTCATTTTAAAATAAAAAATATATTTAAAATATCACAAACCATTTTAAATATTTTACCTTATTAAAAAATCCCAATTAAAATACATTTAAATTTCCAATTACCAATTGATAACTATGTTTTAATTTAAAAATATAACATATTAAAAAAAAGATAAATTTAAGACCAATTTTTATTCCAAAATAATGAACACACTCTTCAAGTTATTTTTTCATCTCAAAAACACCTAACCCTATTAAAACAATTCAAAACACAAAAAAATTTAAAACACTCATCAATGGTCATTTTAAAAAAAATAATGACAACGTGGTTCCAATATCAATTATATAGATTTAAAGAAATTTTAATTGAAAACATTCAATAAATTTTGCTACAAAAAAATTGAACAGTCCATGTTGTTTACCTTTTTCCTTTTATAATTTCTATATTTCTATTTCAAACTGATACAAATTTCTAATAGTAATATGAAATTTATGAAATTTAAATATTTATTCCATAAACCAAATACATTTTAAAAACAATTCCTAAGTCTAAATTTACAAAAAAAAACCAATTTAATAAAAAAACTATCTTCCATACCCCTGATATTAAATTTCACAGCACCTAAAATTTATTCATACCAAAAATATCAATCAAAAACCAATATAACAACGTTAGAATATCATAGGATCCTCCTATAATCCATTCCCATTCCTTAAAACCTATTAAGGATAATACATGTGTTTAGAGGTCTTGATAATAAAAATATTGTGTGTGAAACCATGAAATATATTTCCACATGGCTGAAAAACAAGCACCAATCATTAAATAGTCTCTAATAGCTTCTAAAATCAATTACTTGGATGGTGAAAATAATTTTAGGTCATGATTTAAATCCTTATAACTACAATTATTTTTCCATTTTAAAACCAATTCAAAGAATATCCCTCAATAAAACACAACAAATGAAGATGTATGTTAAACACCATTATAATAAATCTCAATCCATAAAATAGTAAAAAATAAAACCTAAATCCCAACCACCTTGGGTAACTCAACCCTCTAGGATAGAAAGATCTGGTTAAATTTTCCATTAACCAAACTCTTATATCGTGATGGTCCTATTTTCATTTCAACATCCCAAATAACAATAGTGTTATCAAAGAACCTTCCCCTTCTTTCAACCATTTCTTTGATTCCACTTGTAATTAACTTTCGTGGGTTAACTGAACACATGACCTAAACCTTTACGCTACTAAGACCAAAGGGAATTAACCATCCACAACTAAAAATCCGGCCTATAGAAACCTCCATTGGCAGTCGCTATAGGCCTCTAGAGACCGCCCAGTGACCGCCAATGGTGATCATTGAAGTAGGACGAAATGTCGGCCTATAGCAATCGCCAATGGCGGTCGCTTTTGAGGTTAGCAGGCAACCTATACCGACCGCCTCAGGCGGTCGCTAAACTAGAAATATTTTTAAAAATAATTCATGATACAGAATTAAAAAAATAGTATATAAATCATAAAAAATGGAAAAAAAATCCAAACACCATAAAAATCAAGATCATTATAAATAATAAATGATATGCATGCTTCAACGATCCATAGCCATCTACTTTAGAAACCTACAAAGAAAACCACTAAAAAAACAAATGTAAATTTGACATATTTATTCATTTATTATATACATATAATAAAATTAATTATGACATCTCATGGGTGCTATAATAATTTAAAACTCCCAATTCAAGAAATGTTTTCATTTTAGGATTTTTTTCTTGTTTTGGAGTCTCTGCTTTAGTTTCTGAAAGTGTTTTGTTGTCTAAAAATGAATATTTTCCGCACACACCACACATCTGATGGACGTTCCTTCTCCTCCTACATGTTACAAATAATATTACAATTTCTTTCGTGTGGTTTTAGGTCATTCGGAGCACGTTTACTCTGAATTCGACTGTGACACGCCGTTTTGGACTTTTATGACTCTGGAAACGCGTTTTCGGTCACTGCAGTCAAACGACGCCTCTGATTGACATGATGTCTACCTTAACATTTAACAATTTATACCACGGTTATTGTCGTATGATTTCATGGCATTCTGAGGTCATTCAGGTGGTTTTGACCACCCAACGTGCCCTTTTAGAGTGCGTCGAACTGCTGAAAATGACACATTTGGTCGTACCGCATGCACCACACGTCCGTTGGATGTTTTGTCTCATCCTACATGTCACTAATAATATTCCTATTATTTTTGTGTGGTTTAAGGTCCTTAAGATCATGTTTTCTCTGAATTCGATCGTCACATGTCATTTTGGTCTTTTATGACTCAGGAAATGCGTTTCTGGTCACCGCAGACAACACCTCCAATTGATGTGTCATCTGCCCAACTATTTCAAAATTCACACCATGGTTGTTTTCGTATGATTTGATGGCATTTTGAGGTCATTCTGGTGGTTTTTACCACCCAACGCACCCTTTTAGAGCACGTTGAACTGCTGAAAATGACACATTAGATCGTACCACGTGCACCGCATGTCCGATGGATGTGTCGTCTCCTCTTACATGTAATGAATAATATTCCTATTTTTTCGTGTGGTTTCAGGTCATTCAGAGCAATTTTTCTCTGAATTCGGCCGTGACATGCCGTTTTAGTCTTTTTTGACTCCGGAAACATGTTTCTGGTCACCACGGTCAAACGACATCTCTTATTGGCGTTCCTTCTACCCGACCATTTCACAAATCACACCATGGTTGTTTTCGTATGATTTCATGGCATTCCGAGGTCATTTGGGTGGTTTTGACCACCCAACGCGCCCTTTTAGAGTGCACTGAATTGCTGAAAACAACACATTCGATCGTACCACACACACCGCACGTCCGATAGATGTTTCATATCCTCCTACATGTCACGAATAATATTCCAATTGTTTTCGTGTGGTTTCAGATCATTCGGAGCACGTTTTCTCTGAATTCGACCGTGACACGCCGTTTTGGTCTTTTATGACTCCTGAAATGCATTTCCAGTCATTGCGGACAAAAGACACCTCCGATTTACGTGTAGTCTACCCGAACATTTCACAATTCACACCACGGTTGTTGTTGTATGATTTAATGGAATTCTAAGGTCATTCAGGGGGTTTTGAGCACCCAATGCGCCCTTTTATAGTGCGCCGAACTGCTGAAAACGACACATTCGGTCGTACCGTGCACACCGCACGTCCAATGGACATGCCGTATCCTCCTACCTGTCAAGAATAATATTCCTATTTTTTGTGGTTTTAGGTCATTCAGATCACGTTTGCTCAGAATTCGACCGTCACATGCCCTTTTGGTCTTTTATGACTCTGGAAACGCGTTTCCGGTCACTACGAAAAATTGACACCTCTGATTGACATTCTATCTACCCGAACATTTCAAAATTCACACCACGATTGTTGTCGTATGATTTCATGGAATTCCGAGGTCTTTTGGGTGGTTTTGACCACCCAACGCACCCTTTTAGAGCGTGTTGAACTGCTGAAAATGACACATTCGGTAGTATCGTGCGCACTGCACATCTGATGGATGTTCTGTCTCCTCATACATGTCACTATTAATATTCCTAATGTTTTCATGTGGTTTAAGGTCTTTTGGAGCATGTTTTCTCTAAATTCAACCGTCACACGCCGTTTTGGTCTTTTATGAATCCATAAACACGTTTCTAGTCACCGCATTCAAATGACACCTCTGATTGATGTTTCGTATATCCAAACATCTCCCAATTCACACCATGGTTGTTGTTGTATGATTTCAAGGCATTCTGAGGTCGTTCAGGTGGTTTTGACCACCCAACGCGCCCTTTTAGAGCGCGTCGAACCGCTGAAAATGACAAATTTGGTCGTACCGTGTGAACCCAACATCCGATGGATGTTTCATATCCTCCTACATGTCAAGAATAATATTCCTACTGTTTTAGTGTGGTTTGAAGTCATTCGGAGCACGTTTTCTCAGAATTTGACCGTGACACGCCATTTTGGTCTTTTATGACATCGGAAATGCATTTCCGGTCACTGCAGACAAACGACACCTCTGATTGACATTCCATCTGCCCGATCATTTCACAATTCACACCACGGTTGTTGTCATGTGATTTCATGGCATTATGAGGTCATTCGGGTGGTTTTGACCTCCCAATACGCCTTTTAGAGCGCACCGAACTGCTAAAAACAACACATTCGGTCATATCGCGTGCACCGCACATCCGATGGACATTCCGTATCCTCCTACATGTCACGAATAATGTTCGTATTGTTTTCATGTGGTTTCAGGTCATTCGGAGCACGTTTGATCTGAATTCGGCCGCCACACACCGTTTTGGTCTTTTATGACTCCAGAAACGCGTTTCCGATCACTGCGGACAAATGACACCTCTGATTGACATTTCATCTACCTGAAAATTTTAAAATTCACACCATGGTTGTTTTAGTATGATTTCATGTCATTACAAGGTCGTTCGGGTGGTTTGACCACCCAACGCGCCCTTTTAGAGCACGTCGAACTGCTAAAAACGACACATTCGGTCGTACCGCGCACACTGCATGTCTGATGGACATTTTGTCCCCTCTTACATGTCACAAATAATATTCCTATTATTTTTGTGTGGTTCAAAGTCATTCGGATCATGTTTGCTCTGAATTCAACCATCACATGCCGTTTTGGTCTTTTATGACTCCGGAAACGCGTTTCCGATCACTGTGGTCTAACTACACATCCGATTGAAATTCCATCTACCCGACCATTTCACAATTCATACCACGGTTGTTTTCGTATGATTTAATGACATTCTGAGGTCGTTCGGGTGGTTTTGACCACCCAACACGCCCTTTTAGAGCACGTCGAATTGCTGAAAATGACACATTCAGTCGTACCCTGTGCACCACACATCTAATGGACGTTCCGTCTCCTCCTATATGTCACGAATAATATTCCTATTATTTTTGTGTGGTTTTAGGTCATTCGGAGCACGTTTTCTCTGAATTCGACCGTCACACGCTGTTTTGGTCTTTTATGACTCCAGAAACGTGTTTCCGGTCACTGCGGTCAAACAACACCTCCAATTGACGTGCTATCTACCCGACCATTTCAATATTCACACCACAATTTTTTTCGTATGATTTCATGGCATTCCGAGGTCGTTCGGATGGTTTTGGCCACCCAACGGGCCCTTTTAGAGCGCGCTGAATTGCTAAAAACGACACATTTGGTCGTACCATGTGCACCGCACGTCTAATGGATGTGTCGTCTACTCCCACATGTCACAAATAATATTCCTATTGTTTTCATGTGTTTTTAGGTCATTCGAATCATGTTTTCTCTGAATTCGACCGTCACACTCCGTTTTGGTCTTTTATGACTCCGGAAATGCATTTCTGGTCACCATGGTCAAATGACACCTCTGATTGATGTGTCTTATGCAGAACATTTCATAATTCAAACCACAATTGTTGTCGTATGATTTCATGGCATTTTGAGGTCGTTCAGGTGGTTTTGACCACCGAATGCGCCCTTTTAGAGCGCGTCGAACTGCTTAAAACGATACATTTGGTCGTACCGTGCGCACCACACATCTGATGGATGTACCGTCTCCTCCTACATATCAAGAATAATATTCCTATTGTTTTCATGTGGTTTCAGGTCATTCGGATCACGTTTGCTCTGAATTCGACCGTCACACGCCGTTTTGGTCTTTTATGACTATGGAAATGCATTTTTGATCACCGCAGTCAAAATACACCTCCGATTTATGTGTCATCTTCCCGACCATTTCCCAAATCACACCACGGTTTTTTTTGTTGTATGATTTCATGGAATTATGAGGTCGTTCGGGTGGTTTTCACCACCCAATGTTCCCTTTTAGAGCATGTCGAACTGCTGAAAAAGAAACATTTGATCGTACTATGTGCACCGCACATCCGATGGATGTGTCGTCTCCTCCTATATTTCACGAATAATATTCCTATTTTTTCGTGTGGTTTCAGTTCGTTCGGAGCACATTTGATCTGAATTCGACCGTGACACGCCGTTTTGGTCTTTTATGACTCTAGAAACACGTTTCCAGTCACTACAGTCAAACGACACCTCCTATTGATGTTCTTTCTACTTGAACATTTTACAATTCACACCACGGTTGTTTTCGTATGATTTCATGGCATTCTGAGGTAGTTCGGGTGGTTTAGACTAGTCAACGCGCCATTTTAGAGCGCGCTGAACTCCTAAAAATGACACATTCAGTCGTACCGTGCGCATCGCACGTCCGATGGATATTCCATCTCCTCCTAAATGTCACAAATAATATTTATATTGTTTTCGTATGGTTTCATATCATTCGGATCACGTTTTCTCTGAATTCGACCGTCACACGCCGTTTTGGTCTTTTATGACTACGGAAACGCATTTCCGGTCACCATGGTCAAACAACACCTCTGATTGATGTTCTTTTTGCCCAACCATTTCAAAATTCACAACACGGTTGGTTTCGTATGATTTCATGTCATTCTGAGGTCGTTTTGGTGGTTTTGACCACCCAACACGCCCTTTTAGAGCGTGCCGAACTGCTGAAAACGACACATTAAGTTGTACCACGCGCATTGCACGTGTGATTGACGTTTCGTCTCCTCCTACATGTCAAGAATAATATTCCTATTGTTTTCGTGTGGTTTTAGGTCATTCGGAGCATGTTTTATTTGAATTCGACCATCACACACTATTTTGGTATTTTATGACTCTGGAAACGTGTTTCCGGTCACCACGGACACACGACACCTCCGATTGACATGTCGTCTACCCGACTATTTCACAATTTACACCAAGGTTTTTGTTGTATGATTTCATGTCATTCCTAGGTTGTTCGGGTGGTTTTGGCCACTGAATGCGCCCTTTTAGAGCGCGTTGAACTGCTGAAAACAACACATTCGGTCGTACAGCACGCAAAGCACGTCCGATGGACATGTCGTCTCCTTCTACATGTCACGAATAATATTACTATTGTTTTCTTGTGGTTTCAGGTAATTCGGAGCATGTTTTCTCTAAAGGGGATATTGGCATAATGACTAATTGGCCTATTGTATAGTTGTACAATTGGAATAATGGCCTAATGGCCTAATGGCCAAACGGCCAATTTCCCTAATGGCCTAACTGCCTAATGGCCAATTGGTCTATTGTATAGTTTCACAATTAGGGGGAGGGGGCTGTCCGAGAGCGGGGGGTACTGTCCGAGAGTTGGGGGGGCTTTCTGAGGGTGGGGCGGACTGTTCGGGGTGCGGGGGGGGGGGGGGGGGTGCTGTCTCGGGGTGGGGCGGGCTGTTCGGTTGGGGGTGGGGTGCTGTCCGGGGGTGGGGGGTTGTCCAGGGTGGGGGGCTTTCTGGGTTGGGGGGATGTCCGGGGTGGGGGTGGTGTTCGGGGGTGGGGGTTGTCCGGGTGGGGATGCTGTCTGGGGGGGGGGGTTGTCCAGGGGTGCGGGGGGGGGGGGGGGGGGGGGGGGGGCTGTCTGGGGACTACAAATAGTGAACCTGAGATCACTCATCAAAAACAAGTTCCATGGTTTATATTAGGAATCGCATGGTTTTTTCAGAACTATTATAGAACATGCAATTTAAAACATTAAAGAATAAAATGAACAAAAAATATCCAAATAATTAATCAGTTTCATGGTTACTTCTCAATTCGTGCACAAAAACATTGAATCAGGCCAAAAAACATATGATACCCCCAAATCACAAAAAATCTCACTAGAAACCCAACCTAAACATCAATAACAACCCCACCAGTAAAAACAGAAACGCACCTCATGAATATGATGCGTCATGCGTGGTCATGACTACTACCTCCATCTGGTGGGCCAGGGGCCTACAACAAATAAACATTACAAATATCTTTATAACAAAAATAATATAAATTAAATAAATAAATATAGTATAAACCTGCTTCGTATGATCCCCTGCACCATTACCTAGATGCACATATTTCCACAGTGCTCTAACCTCAGCGATCAATTGCGCATTTACCTCCTCGGAAGCGCATAGTCGTGCCACGAAATCTGACAACTGTTGTGCCATCTGAGCAACATTAGGACTGACAACTGCAGCGTGTGACACTACAGAATGAGGAATCCCTATTCCATAGGTCAAACTATATCCCTGCCTGTCCTGACCAATAATGCGATCAAAGATATCATCCCTTCGCTTGGGACGCTGTTGCTGGTCCTCTGGCAGATGTTTTAACTTAGCTTCAAATTGAGCCAATGAAATATTTAAATATATATACATATATATTTAAATATAAAAATTTATGTAAGTATTGGAAAGTACAAGCACTTACTATCAATGATGCAGCCTCTGGATCATTCGCGATCACGAGTCCTTATCCACACCAACATTTTATCAGTCGGTGCACCTTGCTCCCACAACTTTATATGAATAGAATATAAACACAAAACCATATTAATTAATAAATTAATAAATTAATAATAAATACCTCATGTTGGATCTGAGACATGTGATTAGTCCCGAGCCTGTGAGGTGGTCCCTGCAACGCTCGATTCTCAGAATGGCGTGCTGACACCTCCTATATTCAATTCATTAAAATTTCAAAGAAATAACACATTATTGAAAATATATATACCAAAATAAATATACAAACTACAACACCCTCAGTAGATCAATATGCAACTAAGTCACACCACTGAGCCGAGGGGACACCTCTCGGGACTTTTTACAGAATGTCTGGGGCACCCACATTTGGTACCCAATGGTCCCTCTTCACCTTGCCTTTATAGTCTTTCCACATATTAAGGAATTTTCTCATACACATGGTCCGAAACTCATTGGGTCATGCTTTCAAATTTTTTTATTAAAGAAAGAAATCACACATATTAGTATTTATTATACATATGGAATAATGTAAAATGGTCTTCTTACCTGAACCTCCCTCCAAAGACGATCTAATGTGTCCTGAGGGATAGAAGCCCAGTCACGCGTGGTCAATGGAAATCGATGTGGGTCACGTATGATATGACCCAGATAACAAATAAATGCAGGGGAATTCAGTCCCACAGGATGAAATACCTCATCATAGGAAACATCAAACGTCGTGTCGGAATTCCATGATAAAATGCCATGACCAGGGCCTCTCTTGTGAGAGGAAGAATCAATCGAGTCTGATCCTATTGAAAACAATTTTTATATAATTTGACAGATGTTATAAATATAAATATATATATATATATCAATTACATAAAAAATAGAGACAATGACATTCTAACATAACTCAACCCTGAGATGTAGATGCCTCAGATAGATGATGTGGATCCACTTCCTCTTCCCCCGACATGCCTGAAGTCATAGAAAACATTAGTAAGGGGACTATCCAAAGTGTCCAAAAGATCAACTTGATTTTTCATAAAAAATAAAACTTTTTTGTGAACCATTGATAAAATAATAATGTAAGTGAAAGCTCATGTCATACCTAATTGCGCTAAAAACCTAGAAGGGAGGGGAGCCGAAGGCGGTGCTGCGAGGGAGAGGAGAGGCAGTGAAGGGGAGCCAGAGCCAGAGGCGGTGCGGCGAGGGAGGGGATGGGTGGCTGCGGCAGCGGGGAGTCGAAGGAGTGGAGGCAGTGAGGTGGTGATGGTGCAACGAGGGTGGGACGATGAGGGAGGGGACCAAGGACAGTGGGGAGCTAGAGTGGACGGGCGGCAGCGGTGAGGGGGAAGAGTAGCGACCGTGCAGGGAGGGAGGGGACCAGGTGGTGGTGGTGTGGCAAGGGTGGGTACAGGGGATGGCGGGGAGCTACAGCGGATGACGGTGAGGGGACGAGGGACGGGAAGTGGGGGGGGGGGGGGTTGTCTGGGGTGGGGGGGATGTCCGGGGTGCAGGGAGAGATGTCTGGGGGGCAGGGGGGCATGTACGGGGTGCGGGGGGGGGGGGGGGCTGTCCGGGGTGTGGGGGGGGTTGTCCAGGGTGTAGGGGGGTCGAGGGGGATGAGGGAAGAGGGAGGAGGCCGAAGGCTGAAGGCTAGAGGGAAGAGGGTTCAGAGATCGGAGGGGGGTGGAGGCTAGAGGCCGGAGGCCAGAGGGCGGAGGGACGCCGGAGGGGACGGAGGGCAGGGTGGAGGATGGCCGGAGGGTGGAGGGAGGGCATAGGGTGGAGGGCGGTGGCTTATAAGGGCGGTGGGTGGAGGGCGGAGGGCGGAGGAGGGCAGCGAGGGCACGCGGAGATGGTGGAGGGTGTGTGGTGAGGTCATCGGCGATGGGAGGAGGGATCACGAGGGGTAGGGGGGCACCGAAGCCCCCCCTTTTTTTCAAGCTCAGCGACCTCCATAGGTGGTCGCCCGTGTCAGTGGGATTCAAAGCCCAATATTGTAGTATTGATCCCCATGGACTGTAATATAGTGCCTAAGTTTCTAGGAACACAAAATTTGAAATGATTTCATCCTCAAATAATAGTTTACAAGAATTGTTTTATTTACAAATAAAAAATTATATGTCACAACCCTCTCCCTATAAGGTGTACCCCTCCTAGGTCGTTAATGTGAGAAGGGAGATAATGACCCCCGAGTCCCGCCTCTAGTAGGACCCGGGTTGGTGACTAGCACTGAGGGTATAGTGAACATACAAATGGGAGGAATTACCCTCTTAGAGAACACATGCAAAAGAGAGAGATAAGGCAGACACCAACCAACTTCAAATCAGACAACAATATAAAATAAATCCCAAGTACACATATCTAATGTCATGCAAAACTACTAAAACTAAAAGGTAAAAACTACAAGAACCAAAGGAAAGTAAAAAATAGTAGCAACCACAATCCCGAACAACTCCTGCAGCCCCAAGCTAGTAGAAACCAACTTGATCTCCAACCTACACCAAGTGACCTGACAAAAATTTATATATACATAGGGTGAGTATAATAGTATGCTCAGTGGGATCCTCCCTGGAGCCTCTCATGAAAAAGTAAAGTATACTAAAGCACAATGAACAATAAGTGAAACTAACTCGTCACCTAAAGAGGTATACAAAGTTCTCAGCCTCACTATGGCCACTCTCACCAAGTATTGCATACAAGAGTATATAATATAATAAAGAATATCAAAGGTACCCCACTACTACTTTTCCACTTTTCCCAAACTTCGCACATCTTAAGCCATCTCTCTCTAAAAAGGCTATCCCGTAGACACCTGGGAGAAGCACCACAACATGAACCACATGCAACAAAACCACCATGTCCATGAAAGCAATGTAATCAGGTAGTTTATTAGATCCACCACAGCTTTCATAAAGTGTATCATACGCCATGCACTATACTTCAAGCCATTACAACCCACACATTGAGTAAGGATCCTCAAGACATCACAGCCTATACACGTTACACCTATAGTAGTTCATAGTAAACTGTATCCAGAATATAGGTGTGTGAATAACTACAATCCATTATATCCCTCTACACACATATATGGGGAAAAAACTATTGCACCTACCAGTATAGGTAACTACCAAGAGAAGAGAGTGGGGACAAATGGGGTAGTCAACCATTCATCCTTTCACTGGAATGTTGGGGAAAACACCCCCAGGGCTCAAAATCCCCAGGGTGTTAGTTGCCCTAACTGACAGGGTGAATTGGTGTGTATAAACACAAAAAGTATAGAATATATTATAGCTCATAACCACTCTATAAGAATAACCTAGTCTTATACTCAACTTCAGCTAACGTCTCTCAAAATCCCGGATGCCACTTCTATAACTAGGTATCCTTTAAGTACACAACCATTTAAAGAGATTGATTAAATTCCCTCATTCCCTTTTTTATCATTTTCACTTTAAATTCATTAATTCTTTAAACATTAATTAACTATTAACAATTTCCTCGTTATATTTCATTAGAGTCACAGCCAAATTCAACTATTCCTTAAATTGAAACCTCATCATTGCATCCCAACAAGCTCCAACCCCATGGGTTAACATCATTTATTCAATAATTTATTAACAAGATTATTACTTTCCCACATTACCAGAAATTCTAGAAATATATTATAAGATACTAAACACAAGGGGTCTAAACATGGTGAGTATATGAACTAAATGTCGATTCTTTTCCACCTATACCAAGAGTGTAGACCCATCCTCCCTTAGAAAGCTAAACACTGAAAGCACGTGAAATAACCTGCACGTCTTCACCCATTTTGGAAGGAGGTTAAACAAAATAGATACCTTGATCTGTGGGGAAAGTAAGGAAGATAAAAAACCAACAAGAAACAGAAAGCATCCAAACAATCACATCCAACCCGTTCCATCATCTCTAGTGTCCTCCCCGACACCCACATGCATAAACTGATGCATCTTGCCACTCTAGGCGTCAACTTCCACCACAACCAATAGGCCTCCCTACCCCACATATCTCAACATCCTTCCAAGCTCACATCACAACACAAGCAGTAGTAAAACAAACATCATATCAATTGGTATCTTGGCCCTTAAATAAGGAATCCAACCATGAAACACAATGATCTCTCACGGATCCAAGCATAAGGCTCTTGTCCTTTACAAGCAAGAGGGTAACTCAAAACCCTACAAGGCATTATCTTTTTATCAAACATCCAATTATTTAATCCATATAGAATTAACTGATTTATTATTCATAGGTTCTAACTATGGGTAACCTAAACAACAAGCTATCATAGCTATCACAAGTTGATTAAACATGTTTACTGCATCAATTTGATTAACATAAAATTACAACAACGACATCCAGATTCATTTTCATGCCTCTTTATATTTAACGAAACAATTATCAATTAATTTAGGCTTTACATTCCTTACCAATTTCCATCAAGAATAAAAATCGAAAAAAATAAAATATAGATATCACACTATCTAGAAATACAATAGACAATAGCATACGATCGATATCAATTTATTTATCCAATTTGAAATGTTTATTATATTAATTACATTGTGATATAATGGTCTAAAACATGCTAACTCTACATTTTCACATAAAATAATAGAGAATAAATGAATCCCCTACCTCAACAATTCTTGACGTTCTTTATATGAGGATGATTCACACAACGGATTACGATCTCCTCCCCCATGACAACTACATCCACCCGAGAACGTCGCGGCATGACCGCACCATCCAACATCCAAGAAATATCTATTAGAAGAATTGAGATCAAATTCCATACCATGGAAATTAGAAATAGGAGGATAAGGATCAAATAAAATACAAGAACAGAGATAGATCATGCCTTATATCGATGACGGATCGACACTTGCTGCTTACTCCAAAACAAGGGGTGTGCATGCAGCAGGAAGAAAATTATAGGGGAAATGATCTAAGGATTAAGGTTCGATCACATAGCCCCTAATTGAATAAGAAAAGGTTGTGGAATCTTTAACCAGGGAACAAGAAGGTATAATAAAAAAGGAATATATCTCATCCCTTTAGAAGATTTAATGGAGTAGCAGTTTAAGATACGCTGGATTTTACATCAAAATTGAATCGTATTAAACCACACGGTTTGACCATGTAAAGAAATCCTATGCCTTAGGAAAATTAATATAGGATTTATGGGATTTGATTTGGCCTTAAATCCCTTAAAATTGTGTTAAATGCATTTTACATCAAAGGAAACGTAAAAGGGGTGAAATTGTAGGAATATGGAAACATTGTACACCAAACATAAAATTTGATAGTGTTGGATGACTCACTATTATGGAAACCTCACTGGTCTAGAAACACTATAGAACCTCGCTATTCTAGAAACCTCACTGGTTTGGAAACACTGTAGAACCTCACTGGTCTTGATACCTCACGGTTATGGAAACACTGTAGAACCTCACTGGTCCAGAAACCTTACTGGTATGAAAACACTATAGAACCTCACTGGTCTGGAAACCTCATCGGTCTAGAAGCATCGTTCAACCTCACTGGTCTGGAAACCTCATTGGTCTAGACATTATAGAACCTCACTGGTCTGGAAACCTCACTGGTTTGGAAACACTATAGAACCTCACTAGTCTGGAAACACTTTTTATGAACTAGAAATTTGGAAAAGGAAAAAGGATACTATTGAAAAAATCTTGCTATTGGAAATAGCCTATTGTTCTGGAAACACAGTTCATGAACTAGAAATTAGGAAAAGGAAGAGGTTAATGTTGGAAGGATGATGTTGGAAATAGCCTACTGTTTTGGAAACACTGTTCAAGAACTAAAAATTTGTCAATGTGTTGGGAATAAGTCACCTTAACCTCCCAAAACACCTATAACACCACATTTTAGAAAAGTAATGGAGCGGAGAGGTCCAGTCCATTACATTAGATACCTCTAGAAACATTATCATCCTTGAGAATTCAAAACTAATCCAGAAGAAAAGAGGGGTCTGAACAGCCACCCTATAAGATACCTCTTAGGGGAAAACCACCCTGAGTTATTCAAAAGCTAGAAAAAAACCTCAACATTAGAGAACAAGTGAACAATCATTCCATATCCAAACAATTCAAGCATAACATCACATAAAAGGTACAAAAAAAATAAATCATCAAAGAAATAAACTCAGCACAACAACTTAAAATAGCTCTGGGTACTGGACACGCATCTGGGACTCCTGCTCCCAAGTACTCTCCTCAACACCACCATGTCACCACAAGACACGAACCAAGGTAATAGAATTACCATGAAACACTTTCTCCTTATGGTTCTGGATCTCTATCATTCATTCCTCTAAGGTTGCATCATCGTCAACATCGATCTCACTTCAATTGATGACGTGTGAGTTATCATGAAGATAACAATGGAGCTATGATACATAGAAAAAATTATGTATCTTTCTCATCTATGGGGGAAGTTCTTCTCAATATGCCATGAATCCAACACGATCTAACACCTCAAAAGGCCCAACAAACCGGGGAGAATTCTTACTCCCACGGCCAAATCTTCTCTTCCCACGATGAGGATTCACTTTCAAAAACACGTGATCCCCATAATCAAACTCCAATGGTCTTATCCTTTGATCGGCATATGATTTCTGACGATCCTGCATTGTCTTCATCCTCTAATGAATAACCTGAACCATATTTTTTATATTATGCACTAGTTCTAGTCCGAGAATTGCTGACTCTCTAACCTAAGTTTAGTACAACAAAGAACAAAAATGTCGGCCATACATGGCTTCAAATGGTGCCATGTCGATGGTGGAGTGAAAATTATTGTTGTAAGAGAAACCCACCAAGGGTAGATGCCTCATCCAAGAACCTCCAAAATCCATGACACAAGAGCGTAACATGTCTTCAAGAGTATTCACTGTCTGACCATATCTTTGTGGATGAAAAGGAGTTATAAGGCATATCTAAGAACTAAAAGCATACTAGAGACATCTCTATATCCTAGAGGTAAAATAAGGATCTTGATTGGAAATTATCATCCTCAGGACTCCGTGGAGTCTCACCACCTCCTCCAGATACTTCCTTGACAAAACATCCACTGATCTTGACTCCTTGATTTCTATAAAGTGGGATGATTTCGTTAAATAGTCCAATACCAACCAAATAGCATCATGTCCTCCTAGAGCTCGAGGTAAACCAGTAACAAAGTATATTGAGATGTCCTACCACTTCCACTGAGGAATATCTAACGGCTAGATCAAACCACCAGGGACACGGTGCTTAGCCTTGACCTTATTGCAGACCAAAAATCAAGACCCAAACTCCGCAACTGCATGCTTCAACCCAGGCATCCAAAATAGACTCCTCAAGGCTTGGTACATCTTTTTCACGCCAGGATGCACCTCTAAAGGAGAAATATGGAACTCTCTGAGAACCGTCTCACATGTCACCAAAGGAAAAAATGTCCTTTCGTGATAGAACACTCGGTGTTGTTCATCCTCAGACCAACCATTAGGGGCCTCTCCATAAACAACTTGGTCTCTCCAGACCTCCACCTCTAGATCCCTCAACTAGGACTCTTCCACCTACTGCACCAGAGATGACTGTAATGTCATCTGAAAAAGATAACCTATGCCCCCAACTTCTCCCATATCGAGATATAATGCTGACAGTTCTTCCATTACTCTCCAAGAATCACTAGATTCATGCACTACATCACTACGTGACTTCCAGCTCAGGGCATCAGCTAAAACATTCCTTTTTCTAGGTGTATACGCTATTTTGAAGTTGTATTCCTATAATAACTCCATCCACAAATGTTGTCACAAGTTAAATCACATTGGGAGAAAACAAACCTCAGGCTCTTATGATTGGTGAAAACCACAAAGCGTTCTCCAATGAGGTAATTTCTCCACAAATTCATAGAAAACACCATAGATACCAACTCAAGATCATGGGTGTAATAGTTACGTTCATGGGGATGAAACTGTCAAGACCATAAGAAATAATTGATATCTTCTTCATTAGAACATAGCCTAACCCCAAATGAGAAGCATCTTAGAAAACATCAAACTGGACTCCCTCTGTTAGAAGACAAAGAACTGCAGCACTTACTAACTTCTCCTTCAGATACTTGAAAGCTTCCTAACACTGATCAATCCGCATGAATGCCTGATCCTTCATAGTCAATGTCATTAGAGGAGTCACAACCCCAAAGAAATAGGCTACGGACCTCCTGTATTAGCCTGCAAGATCAAGGAAAAATCTCACCTCTACCACTATCTTGGGGGCTGCCCAAGACACAATTGCTTCTATCTTTAATGGATCCACAGTTACTCCCTGCTGGGACACAACATTCCCCATGAAATGGAATTCTCAAGCCCAAAACTAAAACTTATACAACTTCCCAAATAGATGATGTTGACAAATAACTACCAAAACATTGTGTAGATGCTCGGCATGCTCCTCCTCGGACGTGGAGTACACAAGGAAGTCATCAATGAAAACCACCATGAACTTATCTAGGAACTCACAAAACATATATTTCATCAATCCAATTAACATAGCTAGAGTATTTTTCACACCCAACGGCGTTACAATGAACTCGTAATACCCATGACGACAACGGAAAGCAGTCTTCGAGATATCCTCATCCTTCACATGCATTAGATGATATCATGACCTCAATTTGATCATTGAGAACCAAATTTCACCCTTCAGTCGATCAAACCAATCATCAATCTGAGGAAGAGGATATCAATTCTTCATTGTCATTTTTTTAAGTGACGATAATCGATACACAGCTGCAAACTGTCATCATCCTTCTTCACGAACAAAACTGGTGCACCACATGATGACACACTCGGTTGAAAAAAAACCTACCCTATAACAGACCATCAAGATGTATATGTAGTTATCGTAACTCATAAGGGGTTATCCTATATAAATACATAAATATGGAAGATTATCATGGTTGTAGCTCGATCCCAGACTCGATCTCACATCGAGGGGGTAATGCTATAATCTCTTCTAGAAAATCATTAGGGTACTCTTCTACAACCCTAGGAAATTCCAACGGATAAAACTTTTAATAAATCAACATCATCTCATCCATCATGGATGATAACGACGGAACATGCCTCTAACCCATCTAAGTGTCTCTCTCACCAACAAACACTACTGGCTCTCCATCTGCATCGAAGAACACCACATGCCTCCTGAACCAATCCACAATATCCTGCACCGAATAAAACCAATTCATTCTGAGGATTACATAATATGGTTGTATCCATAAACATATGAAATGTCCCCAAGATCGGTGCTACCCCGGCACTAGATCATAGTCTATACATACTTAAAATAAGTTAGCTCGACCTCCAACTGGCATATTCAATGCCAAGGGAACAGGAAGCCTCACTAACTCAGGTCCCAAAGAATGGGCAAGGGTAGGTGATATAAAGTAGTGTGTCAATCTTGAATCAAACAAGGCATACACCCAAGTAGAAAATAAGCAAAGGGTACCTTGAACAATGTATGACTCGGCTGGAGCTGGTAACGCTAAAGAATGAAGCTGACCATGACCTCCTCCACGACCTCTCTAATTCTGATGATGACCACCACCATGGCCGCACTCTTCCCTATGAGAATGGGGAGAGTCACAAGTATGTACTATTCCTACCCCATCTACTCTCTGCTGACCCAAAACCGGTGCAACCTACTGCTGATGCCTTAGTTGGAACTACCTCAATGAAGGAACCTAGAGCGGAACACCTAGTGCACAATGATTGCTCTGAAAGGTTGGGAACTCTCACTACTGATGACCTCACCATCCACAAGAAAAACAATATATTTATTCCTTATAATAGGCTTGAGAGCCACCACCCCTAGAGAAACAATATTTTGAGGGCTGGGACCTACCCCCGGCTGAACAAAAACTCTAATTCCCTGAAAAATGAGAACCTCGGACAACATCTCTACTTCGTAAAGAATCATGACGACTCACCTCTCTTGATGATCCAGTTCTGACCAATGTCCCCTTGACGACCTATGCCATCACCATCACCTTAAGATATGTCTTCAGCATAAACAGGGTGACATGGATCTGGATCTCTGGACGCAAAGCCTCCTCTAAATGCCTCACCTTGGCCTCCTTGTATGGAAATAGGTCAGATCCACATCATAAAAGGTTCCTAAAATGGATTTCAAACTATCGAACACCAGAGCTCCACTGTCAAAGGGTAAGAAGCTCCTATTGACTGGACTCCTTCGTGGCTGAAGAAAGAAACTCAACTCTAAACTTTTCTCGTAACTCCTCCCATGAGATCACTGACTCCTCGAAATCCTCAAGGTACAAGAACCACCACTGCCTCACTACTCCACGCAGCATCGTCACAACCAAAGACACCCAGTGCTCTTTCTGACCACGGATCCAACTGAAGCATATATTGACCTACTCCAACCAGTCTTCTATCACCGAATCTTAAATGGATCCCTCATAATTATGTAGACTCTGGCTCTGAAACTCCCAAAGTTTCCTCCTCCATGTGTCATTATCGTCAACCTCTACCCTACGGCAATTTGTTGGCACAACCTACTAGACATCTTCTGTGAAAACCAGATGAGGATGTCGACCTGAATCCATACCTACAAAATAATAAATAGCTAGATATTCTAAACATAGAATTTGGAAGACTCGTCATTAATTAATTAATTGTTTTATTTTATTCATTTTAGTCTTACCTAACCCAAGGTCTACCCATTCAAACACAGACATAAAGAAGAATGATGCATGATCATTTCTTAGGTCTCTAACTTGAAACTAGTATCACCTTATTTAGTAGCCATTATAAACATAAAGTTCCATGCATCAGATCACCGGGGGACCTAAACACCTATGTCTTAGCCAATCTCCAGTGTTTACATCACTTGCTAAACATGACTGACATCGTTTCCCTAACAACCCATGAAACCTCACCTGTTCCTAACACCAAACTCCATTCTATCTCTCAACCAAACCTCTGATACCACTCTGTCACAACCCCCTCCCCACAAGGTGTACCCCTCCTAGGCTGGAAATGTGATAATGGAGATAATGGCCCTCGAATCCCGCCTCCAGTAGGCCCCAATTTGGCGATTAGTACTGAGGGTATAGTCAACACACAAATCGGAATAATTACCCTCTAAGAGAACACATGAAAAAGAGAGAGATAAGGCAGACACCAACCAAATCCAACTCAAACAACAATATAAAATAAATCCTAAGTACATATATGTAATGTCATGAAATACTACTACA
The DNA here is from genome assembly GCA_963277665.1 of Viscum album. Classification (NCBI taxonomy): domain Eukaryota; kingdom Viridiplantae; phylum Streptophyta; class Magnoliopsida; order Santalales; family Viscaceae; genus Viscum; species Viscum album. Next base: position 1,824,892,266 of record OY728161.1, on the reverse strand, counting down.
ACTAAAAGGGGGAAACTTCAAGTACCAAAGGAAAGTAAAAAACAACAACAACTACAAGCCTGAACTGCTCCGAAAACCCCAAGATAGTAGAAACCATATTGATATCTAAGATACTCCAAGTGACCTAAAAAAAATTTATATATACATAGGGTGAGTCTAACAGTATACTCAGTAGGATCCTCCCTGGAGCCTCTTGTGAAAAAGTAAAGAAAGAATGCTAAAGCATAGTGAATAACAAGGGAAACTAACTCATCACCTAAACAGGTATACTAATTTTCCAGCCTCACCATGGATACTCTCACCAAGTATCACATACAATAGTATATAATATAATAAATAATATCAAGGGTACCCTGCCACTACTTCCCCACTGGTTTTCCGGTTTTCCCTAACGTCGCACATCCTAATCCATCTCTCTCCAAAAAGTCTTGCCTACAGAAACCTGGGAAAAGCACCAAAATATGCACCTCATGCAACAAAACCACCACGTCTACACTAGAAAAGTTACTAGGTAGTTTCTAGGATCCATCAAAACTCGCATAACATGTATCATACATCAGGAATTATACCTCAATCCATTACATCCCACACACTGAGTAAGGATCCTCAAGACATCATATCCTATACAGGTTACACCTATAGTAGTCCATAGGAAACAATATCTAGAATATGTGTGTATGAATAGCCACAAGCCATTACATCCCTCTACACACATATATGGGTAAAACTAACTATTGTTCCTACCAGCACAAGTAACTACCAAGAGAAGAGAGAAGGACCAAAGGGGGTAGTCAGTCATCCATCCTCAAATTGGAATGTTGGGGAACCCCCCCCCCCCCCCCCAGGGATCAAAATCCTCAGGGTGTTAGTTTCCCTAGATGATGGGGTGGAGTAGCATATAGAAACACAAAAAGTACAGAATATACTATATCTCACAACCACACTATGGGAATAACCTAGTCATAGACTCAACTACAGCTAATGTTTCTCAAAATCTTTTCTTCCACTTCTAAGACTAAGTATCCTATAAGCACACAACCATTTAAAGAGCTTTATTACATTACTTCATTCCCTTTTTATCATTTTCACATTACATTAATTAATTCTTTAAACATTAATCAACCATTAACAATTTCCACTTTATATTTCATTAGACTCACACCCAAAGTACATTATTCCTTTAAATTGCAACCTCAGCATTGCGTTCTAGAAAGATACAACCCTGTGGGTTAACATCATTTATTCAATCATTTATTAACAACAATATTACTTTCCCATATTCCCAAGAATTTTAGAAAAACATTCTAAGCTACTAAACACAAGTGGGCTTAACACAGTGAGTAGATAAACTACCCGTTGAGTCTTTTCCTCCTATAGCAAGAGCGTAGACCCATCCTCCCTCAGAAAGAAAAACACAGAATCACATGGCATACCCCACACATCTTTTCCCCTTTCATAAGAAGGGTAAGCAAACCAGCTTCCTTGAGCAGTAGGTAAAGTAAGGAAGATAAACAACCAACAAGAAACAGAAACCATACAAACATTCACATCCAACCCATTCCATCATCTCTAGTTTCCTCCCCGACACCCACATGCATAAACCGATGCATCTCACTACTCTAGATGTCTACTTCTGGCACAACCAATATGCTTCCCTACCCCCCCCCCCACATATAACAATAGCCTTCCAGGCTCACATCACAACACAAGAATCATGAAAACAAACATCATATCAATTAGGCTCATGGAGATTTAATAAGTAATCCAACCTTCAAACACAATGAGATCTCATAGATCCAAGCATAAGGCTCTTAACCTTTACAAGAAAAAGGGTAACTCAGAACCCTACAAGGCATTATCTTTTTATCAAGCATATAGTTCTTTAATCCATCTAGAATTAATAGATTTATTATTTTTAGGTTCCAAATATGGATAACCTAAACAAAAATCAATCATAGATATCACAAATTGATTAAACATGCTTACTTCATCAATTTGATTAACATCAAATTACAACAACAACAAAAAAAATTAATTTACATGCCACTTTATCTTTATCCAAACAATTATCAATTAATTATGGATTTATGTTCTCTAAAAATTTCCATCAATAACAAAAATCTAAACAAATCAAACATAGATATCACAATATCTAGAAAAATAATAGGTAATAACATATGATTGATATCAATTTATTCATCCGATAAAAATTTTTATTGTGTCAATTACATTGTGATCCAACGGTCAAAAACATGCTAAGTCTACATTAGCACATAAAATAATAGAGAAGTAATGAATCCCCTACCTCAACGGTTCTTAATGTTCTTTATAAAAGGAGGATCCACACAATGGATTATGATCTCCTCCCCCGTGACAACTGCATCCACCCGAGGACGTCGCGGAACGACTGCACTATCTGACATCCAAGAAAACTCCATTAGAAGCATGGAGATCACATGCCATAGCATGGAAATGAGAAAAAGGAGGAGAAGGATTGAATAAAACACAAGAACAGAGGTTGATCATACATTATATTGATGAAGGATCGACACTTTCTGTTTACACCAAAATAGGGAGTGCGCATGTAGGAGGAAGAAACTTCAAGGGGGAATGATTCAAGGATTAAGGTTCGATCACACAACCCCTAAGGGAAGAAGGAAAGGTTCGAGTGTCTCGCACTAGGGAATAAGAAGGTAGAATAATGAATAAATATATCTAATCCCTTTAGAAGAATTAAAGGATTAGCATTTTAAGATACGCTAGATTTTACATTAATAGCGGGTTGCATTCAACCAAACGGTTTGACCAAGTAAAGACATCCTAGCCTTAGGAAAATTAATATGGGAGTTATGGGAATTTATTCAACCTTAAATTTCTTAAAACATGTCGTTAAATTTATTTTACAACAAAGGAAACGTTAAAGGGGAGAAACTGTAAGAATTGAAAACATTTTACACCAAACATGAAATTTGACAAAGTGTTTGATGACTCACCATTCTAGAAACCTCATTGGTCTAGAAACACTATAGAACCCTACTGGTCTAGAAACCTCACTAGTCTAGAAACACTGTAGAACCTCACTAGTCTGGAAACCTCACTGGTCTGGAAACACTATACAACCTCACTGGTCTGGAAAACTCACTGATCTGGAAACACTGTAGAACCTCACTCGTCTGGAAACCTCACCAGTCTGGAAACACTATAGAACCTCACTGGTATGGAAACCTCACTGGTCTGGAAACCTCATTGGTCTGGAAGCACTGTAGAACCTCACTGGTCTAGAGACCTCACCAGTCTGGAAGCACTGTTCATGAACTAGAAATTTGGAAATGTAAAAAAGCATGGTGTTAGAAAAAGCCTGTTGTGGTCAATAGCCTACTGTTCTAGAAACACTATTCATGAACTAAAAATTTGGCAAAGGAAAAGACTGATATTGAAAAGATACTGTTGGAAATATCCTACTATTATGGAAACTCTGTTCATTAACTAGAAATTATGTAAAGTGTTGGGAATAAGTCACATTGAACTCATAAAACACCTCTAACACCAAATTTCAGAAAAGTAATGGACCGAGGAGGTCCAAGCCATTACATTATAGTAATTTCATACATTATATAAAAATTCCTTGAAAATTAAAAAACAATTATAAAACAATACCAAAAAAACAAAACTAACCAAAATGAAACAATAAATTTTCATAAAAAAATACACATCATCTAGATCAATTACATGAAAAGATATAACATAAATTTAATGAATACAATTAAAAATAGAATATAGGGTGGTATATCAATATCCAAGAAAAAACATGGTCTATACTACAAGATAACTTCTATATAATCTATTGATTATCAGTACATCCCAACACTATATCATATGAAAATGAAAAGGAATCAAAACTTTAGTAAAAACACTGAATCTATATCAATCATAAGAATAACATACTCACTTGCAATGATTATATATAGGGTGTGAGATAATAAGAAAAACAAGATCTATCCATGGATTCTATCAAATTCCATTCATTATGATGACTTTATAATTTTTTATTATATTAGAAAATAAATGGTTTTTATTTTACTATAAAAGATAAAATAAACCAATATCAAACCTTATATGACCAAAACAAAAGTCACTTCTTTATTCTGATATCATGTAAAAATCCACAATTTACACCAGTAGTTTTCATAAAGGCTAATAAAAACAATTTTCTTTATTTCATAAATTTTGAATAATTCAAAAGAAGAAAATTACTCATTTATCTTTTTAATTCAATACACTTGCATTAAAAAACTGTTGAAAACCCATATAAAAAAAACAAAAAAAAATTATAACCACTAGGTCTATGAAATTTCAAAAAATAAAACAAATAAATGGGTTCTAAAATATTCATTCATAGAGGAATACAAAAATTGATATAGGGATCTCATACAGGGAACCCCCAATCAAGGGATGAATTTCATGGGTTTTACCCTAGTTCCAAAATTGAGATGATCCTAGACTTTAACAAATACACAATACTAATTATTAGACTAAGTTTCATCGTAAGCCAATACATAGTTCACTCTATTATCCCATACTATCACCATCTAGATAACTCCATATATTGTCACATTTACCACTATAAGGAACGAAATAATAATTTTTCATTTAACTATTGTGGTGTAAATCAAGGTCTCCCACTTTGATACTCGGGTTCTCATGACAAATCTAAAGTGGATGAAAAAAAGTAATCAACCTATAATTTATTAAAAATTCATAACCATGAATCTCTCTCACCTATATCAAATTTATGGAAATTACCCCATTCAATATAATATAACCTTCAAATATCAACACACAATCCCTCAAGGGGTAAAAAATAATAGTGGGAAAAAATGATTATCTCATAATAGAAAACCGTTCATTTAATTATTCCAAAAATGAATTTAAGAAACTTGACTAGGGTTATCAAGTCATTTTCATTGAATAAAATTTCTACATTTCTCATTTCATAGAAATAATTTTAAACCCAAAAATGTTTCCTTTTTAAAAAAATCTTTAGAAATCACATAGAATGAAGCCACAACTATTTATCCCAAAAAAATCATTAAAAAATTCCTTCCATCATTAAAAGATAAACTAAGGGAAAATCCCCATGTTTTCCATAAAAAAAATTTAATATAGACTCATATGAATTTTTATAAAGGGCCATATAAATTTTGAACAAAATTTTTCAAAGAGGCATTTAAAATTCACAATGAACCTAGTTTATACTAAGATAAAAGTGCATGGAAACCTTTAACATGCATTTCACATATATCATAAGTATATTTTGTTTAATAAAAGTTAATTTAAAAAGCTATAACAAAAATATAAATGAAAAATTAAATAATAAAATTGAATCACCAAACCCTAATCGGGATGAATCGAGTCATAGTGAGTTTCCTTCCATGATGAATTCCCAATATAGTCAAGAATCACCCTATATATTACATAAAGGACCAAAAAAACAATGATTTGATAAACCTAAACCCTAAATAACATATATAGCGGTTATTGATCTTGGGGATATTAAAAATTAATGGTAAATAATTTAGAAAAGATATAGAAGGAGATAAAAGATGGAGAGGGAGGGTAACCTTTAATAAATACTAAGTAATCATGAAGAAGAGGCACCAAATTTGATATGGGGGAATAATGGATTTACCCTAAGTCCCCAACATGGTAAGTTTGATGATATGTGTGGAATATTAGGTGACTATAGAGTTTAAATCATCTGAGAAATTGGGTATTTTCAAATTTTATGTAAACCTAGGTAGAATACACTGCTTGGATAGATAATTTGGAAAACCATGCACTAACCTTGTTGATTTCATGGTAAAATAACTAGGCACCTAAAATCACACTATAAAGAATTCATATAGTGTCTTATAAGACCTCACATGGCTAGGTGAACTATGCAGTAACCCTTAAAATGATATAATCAAGATTTGTAGAACTTTCATAAGGTTATTTCATAGTTGATACACTCAGTGAACAAATTGTGTGAAACCAAAAAATACCACAAATTTAAAAATTGAATCACCAAAAATACAAAAAAAATAATAAATACAACAATGAAACATAATAATTTAATATAATCAAATATAGAAATATTTGGGTTTCATAATTATCCACACCATGCTACTTTATACCCAAAAAGAAATCTTTTTAAAAATAAGGAAATAGGAATTAGATATATACTCAACCTAATTCTAGAGGATGGTGGGATGTGGAAATTTTTTTAAGGTGTCTCATAAGCTATAAATCACTTTACATGATCCAACATATAAACTAAAAACTTATTATACTCAAAACAACAAAGCCTAAAAATCATCAAATTCCATAAATAGACTCCAAGAATTATGTAAACTTCACCACAAAGTACTAAGAAATAGGATATAGAGTCATTCCATGGGTTTCCCCAATATTTATAGTTCATTTAAAATGGTGAATACAAAGGCTAATGACTATAAATATGTAATCAATAATACATAGGATTATCACCCCGGAAAAAAAACATAATAAAACAATATTCTCCCAAACTATAAGTGATATAAAAAAATATAGATTTTATGAAAGTTCATAGAAATTGATTTATCATAATCTTGTATGGGTCCACTAATACATTATCATAAAAAATAAACCATGCTAAAAAACTACCAAAAACCCATAAGAAGAAGATATATGGTCATATACATAGGTCAAATACTTAAAGATATAGATGTGGTTATCCTAGGACCTCCCACATAGAACACCCACTAATAATGAACTGAGAGGTATAAAATTTGGACACCATATTGGGAATGTTATGAACTACTACATGACAAGTCCTATTTACCAAAACAAAAACCCAAATTTTTATTTATTTCCTTCGACCAATAACTAAACACCATCACTAATCCATCACATACATATGTGCCATGAAACATATTTAACCAACCTCATATGAAAATGGATATAACACAACCAGTATACCATTGATGGAAGAAATATATGTATCCCTAAGGGAAATACCCATAATGACATACCTAAAATATTCCCATGAATCCACATCTATATAGATGAAACCACAAAAAAAATATGATTAAATGAAATTCAGAATCACTTGGGAAACTCTAAAACTTTAAGATGAATAATATTAACTAACTAAATTGTCCAAAAAAGGACCATCTATAATAAACCACTCAACACCATCCATAAAATTCTCAAAGAATTCATAATGCACCACCACACATCTAAGAAGAATAAAAAACATCCAACAGTATATATAGAGTATATATAGAATTAAAACTAGATGTACTGGAACTAGAGGTAATAATTGTAAAAACAAAAACATATCATTTATCAATATCATTCATTGTGTCCTAAATATTAAAAACACATATACCTACCTATTAATATTTCAAAAAACAATTAAATAGTTCCAACATCAATGTTGGTAAAAATTATAAAGCATGGTCACAAAAAGAAATACGTTTACAAACACCCATTTCAAAATAATTTTTGATGATTCATAACAAAAAATCCATTAAAATGGGTCCAATAAATCAATTTAGAATGGAAAAAAATTAAAAACAACTATCAATTTTAAATATGATACCTTATTTAAAAAATCACATGAAAACTCATTTCACTACCCCATTATATATTGAATTACAAATTTACATTTCAAAACACATAATCATTTTAAAATAATCATACTGGTCTTGAAGAATGAATTTTTATTTGAAATTAATGCTCCCCCTCATTATGCTTAATTTTATATTAAAAATCATTGCATCCTCTTAAACCATTTCAAATCCATCAATTTCTCAAACACTTATCAAGAATCAATTTTAAAAAACATACAACCCCCATGGTCCCAAAATCAATTATTTCATGTTCTTTATTTTTATTCTAGAATATTCTATTAGTTTGATCCCAAAACCCATAAATTTCCATGAAATCCACCTTTTTTCTTAATGAATTTCTAAATTTCCATCCCCAAAAGATACAATTATTAAACCCAAAAATGATACTGACCAAATCAAAATAGTTTTTCATAAATGAAAATAATTTTTTTTATGAAATTAATTCAAATTTATTTAATTAAAATCCAATTTTTAATAATAATAAATCTTTCACACACCATAAATAAAATTTGACAAAAAACTACATGAATGGTACACTAAAAATATCTAATAAAAAATCAAATATTTTATCATATAAAATGAACCTACCAAATTCTTATACAACTCCATAAAATCACATAGAGAATATGAAAATATAATTAAGCATAAATAAATTAACAAATAGGAGGAAAAAAATTTTAATTACATGTATGCATGGTTTAGATTTAGGAACCATACATGAAAAAATCTCTAAAATGCTTCTAGAATCGAGCATTTGGTTGGTGAATAGTATCTCAGGTCATGAAAGAAATACTAATGTCTCAAATTCCTTCCCCATTTTCATCCAAAATCCAAGTGAAAACCCTAAGGAAACTCAAAATATTCTAATTAGTGTCAAATACTATTATCATAAATCATAACCCCTAAGAAAAATCTAATGAAAAATCTCATTCACCTAGAAAACTAAATGCTAAGGGTTAAAAAGATCCTGGTAAGGCTCTCCCTATACATACCTCTTGATTTTATATAGTATTATTCATCTTTCTATGAACATGTCAAATTAAAATTGATAATTTAGGATCATTTTACCTTCTTTGAAACTGGGATATGATATCATTTTTAATAAACTAACCACGTGATGACATGATAAATCCCCCAAACCTGTCTACTACTAATCCGAAAGGGTGTTACTGATCCCCATTGGTGGAAAACCAGGTCATGGGAATCAAAAACCAATACTTTGTGAATTATTGTCCCTATAATAAAATTTCTTATGAAGAGTATTTTTTTGAAAATACTACCTAGTTTGTCTATAAATTGAATGAATATTCTTAAAAGTAACAATAGTAAAATATGAAATGAAATAAAACATACTAGATCTAATAAAAATTAAACAACCAATTTACATAATGAAAAATACATCATCTACAATGGTAATATGATGGGATAAAATAAAATGAAATTTTATACAATAAATAATATGAATACTGAAAATAAATCAATTTCTCAATAAAAATCTCAGAAAATTCCACAAGACCTCCTCCATATAACCCATGGTAGATACTATAAGTGGATTAAGAAAATGAATAAAATGTGAACACAATAAATGGAACCAGTTTTCAATATAATAACTATAGAAATAAACAATTTTTATGCATATAATGAGCTAACATGCCAAGTAGGATCTCACTATAGGTTCTATGTAATTCATTTAATTATGAAGTTCGTTATTAATTGTTTGAAATACATTTTAAAATAAGAGTTTTAAATTTCATTTTAAATCGTGAATTAATCTAATATCATACCACATATTATCAAAAACAAAGTAACTTTTTTATTTTGAAAACATTTGAAAATATATATTATGTGTCTTTGATTTTCATTATGACCAATAAAAATACATATTATTAGATCAAAACATTCATAAAATTATAAAAATTAATATATTTCTTTTATATTTTCTTTTAAATAACATCACTTTACTCACATTTTAAAACCATTTAAAATCACCTAAATCAAAAATACATAAAAAACACATATCATAAGCCACTATATCAATGAAATATTAAAAAATAATCAATAAAATTTTTAAAACAACGAGGTAGAATAGTGGAATACAAAAAATTGTGATAAGGATCCACTACCTGGAACCTCTAATCAAGTAACTAGTGTTAGAAATGGTGCACTTGGTCCTAGAAGGAGATGATACTAAATATTAAGAAATACACATGAAAAATGGTTAGCCTATGTTTCATATCATACCAATACACAAGCCAACTGACTAGCCCACCCATGTATCTATGGGGTAACTCCCCATCCCTTTATACTTAAAATTATATTGGACACTATCCCATGTGTGCTATGATCTAGTGTGACATGAATCAAGGACTCAAACTTTTCCACCCAAGTTCCCATGACTAATCAAATCTAGAGGTGATAAATCAATTAATACATAGTGTATCAACTTTGAATAACCATAAATATCCCTCACATATAACTCTCTCATAAAAAACATACACTATCTATACTGTATGGCCATCACTTATCATTAAATAACCCCTTAGTTTGTAAAATATAAGGAGGAATCAAAAAGGGTTGGACACCATCAAACCAATCATTTTAATGGGCCAATATTTCATTTATGAAATTTTATATGGAATGATAATTAAATTTCATTGAACAAAATTTATGTTTTCAACATTACTTAGAAACCATTATGAATGCAAATATTTTTTATTTTTAATAAATTCTTTTGAAAAAACATTGAATGACACCACACCTATTTCTTAGAAAAAATTCATTAAAAAATGGATTTCCTTTGTTACAAATAAAACCAAATCCAAAGCCTCGTGATTTACACAAAAATAGTAAAAATTTGCACATAATCATTTTCTTAAAGGGGGTCATAATTACTAGGCAAATATTTTCATTTAATTATTTGAAATTCATAAGGTAATCTTATTGATCCAATCTAAAAGTGAATATAAATCATTCATAAACAAATTAAACATATAATCTAATTTTATAATTTTAGAAAATTTAATTTAAAAATATCAAGAGACATAATAATTAACAATTAAAGGAATAAAATATATGAACCCACCTAAAAAAGGTGGAAACAATTTTCAATGAACAATCATAATTGGTGCATTCCAAATAGAGTAAAGAATCACCCTCAATAAGGTTTAAATGGAAAAAACCCTATGATTATATGATCCAAAATCATAAATACTCTTTACATGTTAAATATTGATCATGGGAAGATGGAAAATTGAAGAGAAATAAGAGACTAGAGAGATGATAAGATATATAAGAAGTATAGGGAAGGTTACTTTGAAGATCTATTTTGAAATCATGAATATGAGGACACATATCAAGATGGGGGAAACAATAAAGCTCCCTGAGGGATCAATGGAGGTTTAATTAATTAAATTGTAAAAATAATAGGGACTCTATGAGTTAAAATTGTGGGAGATAAATGATATATTTAAAATATAATTAAATATAAAAAAATTGCAATGTTATTCCTCTCATTTCGGAAAACTATGTGTCATTCACATGGATTGAACTAGACTAGCACTGGTCACCCACCTGGTTTGGATGCATTGTTTATCAAAATTGTTACTCCTAAATATGTTCCAATCATAAAAGTCATCCTCATGATCAAAATGGGTCTAATGATTTCATTGATGACCCCACAATATATGGAAAATGTAGATTAGATACCTCCAATAACCATAATCTAGTATCTTATTTATCACATTTTCATAAAAAATAAGGAATCACATTCCAAAAGTCCAAATAGTTTATTTGTCATGGTAAAATAGATACAGAGTTGAGTCAAGAATTATATTTTAATAAAAAACTTACAACATAATTTTTTCAATTATCACATTATTCCATATAGTATATCCTTGCATAAAATTTAAAGTAAACTTTATTGATTCATTGGAAAGTAAAAAATATAAAGGTGATCTCAAATTCATAGTAAGGGTTAAGTACAGTGAAAGAAATCATGAATCTATAAAGAATAATCAATATTTCAAGGTAAATAATTGATAAAACATGTTATTTAAAAACATGAATACATGAATAGATAAATAATAATCAATATGGAAAGAAAAGTAACTGAAAAAACTTTCCATTTATTAAACAAAATAATAATTAAATGTTTCTAGATATAATAACATAGTGAAAATATCATGGATAATAAGATAACTGAATTCTAAATGATAGAGAAGCTTAATTATTGGATGTCATGTTTACCATGAACATGATACCTATACCATAATAAACTATAATCAATACACTTTAATAATACTACGTACAAGGTGATTCTCTTTTCACCAACAATGCTTCTATTCTTAAAACCTTTCACAAGGTAGTTTAAAACTATTGCGTAAAAACACATTAACTTTGGCCAATTGATTTTTCTGATGAGACCTATTGATGCATATATGGGTAATATATAAATGTTACCCACCAATAACTACATGTCTAAATAATTTATAATATATTTAATAATTTATTTAATTCTTGAATCAATATTCCTTATTAACAAATTTCTGTATTGATTAATAGATATAGATTTATTAATATTTCCCATATTAATCAAATAACTTTTAAATTAAACACCATACGTAAAAATGATATTTGGATTAGGAAATAATAATATCCATTATAAAATAATATGAATATTTACAAGAAATGTAATTTTCAATGGAAAATTATTACAATAATTTTATTTATTGAAGATAAAGTTAATAGTCACAAAATAAAGTGAGATGATACAATAAATTTTTCCACTTGGTAATTTTTAAGTAAATTTACCTTATATGAAATGATTAAAATTGAAAAAAAAATATAAATTACAAGTGAATTTTGATATTAAATTTCAAATATGAAGTATATACACCACGTAAAAGTGAATTGGTGCATAATGAAAAATATGTCTCATTGGTAAATAAATTGAGTTGAAATACTTTAATTTATGGTTTCTTTTGATTTAACATTATATAACCTTTTATGTAGTGGTAATAAACATGTTATTAACATATTAAATAACCATATTAATATTTATAATATCATATATATTCCTTTTATAACATATTATCACCCGTTTTTTTATTCTTTCCATTTTATCATTGTTCTGTGTGTTAATTGCCCTGTTTTCCAATGCGTGTTTTGTCATAAAAGATCGGGTTGTTGCACTCATTATATGGTTTCATCATATATAGAATAATAATAATGGAATAATTATCATATTTATAAAGTAATTATACTATTAAAAACAATCATGAAATATTTTTTTGAAAAATGAAGTATGTTACGATCATGAAGATGGTAGGCCATACGTACACATGAGTAACACTTCCATTTTACAACGATCATTGTGAATAAGAGGTAAGTAATATTTTATATTTACACAATGGTCATAATATATTATAGAAAATATTATTTCTTCAATTATACTTATATATATCTCCCATGTGGAGTGGTGATGAAAATATAGTCACATTGTTTCGTAGAGGTGATTTTCCACACGTACATGAACAATGTTATCATATTTTATTGAGTGAGAGGGTAAAAAAAAGTTGATATATATTAGATTTTCATAATGATAAATATTTCATGAATATAATAAATATTTTATATATATTACATATATTTATTAACTTCAACCTTATTACATTCTTTATAATGTGTTAGTGAAAAACATATCACATCACTTCATGAGTTGGTAGTCCTCTATACACATGAGTGATGTTATTGTATCCCATATGGGATGTAATTTTATAACGTATATATGATATAATGAACATATATATATAATTATGTTATAAATATCTTATATATTTTTTAGATCCATCAAAATACCCAACCATGATAGGTGGTATTGGAAGGATGAATGACATCGGTTCGTCAGGCGATAGTCAGTCGTACAAATGAATGATGATTTTTCCACCCATTTGATGGATGTCGGGGTGATTGTAGGTCATTAAATAAACATAAAATCATATAAGTATATGTAATATATTTTTTTAATTTATATCATCATATTTTAATAATAATTTAAGGGGTTCAAGGATGAAATAACATAAAAACACTTGTTGAAAAATGTTGCCTCTTCTTTGGGTATCCTCCTTAGGTTTCCACCAAAATATTTCCTAGGTTGGATTTATTCTGAAACTATGTCTTATAGGATGAGTTTAGGGAAGTTATTAAGTGATTTGGGTAGGATTGTTTCAATCCAAAATGGTGTGAATGTGTAAATGAAAAAGTAAAAGGGGTGGCCTTTTATAAGTGAGGTGAGTGTCACACTTGTAATTTTTAGATTAGATTCAAACATACCCATGTTTGTTTCATTTCCAAAAGAAAAAAAATGATCCATTATCAGACACATAATATATATATATTCTAGATATTTCTATAAAATATATTTTTGGTAGGTTTTTTGGTCAATTTAACACTTATATTTCTAGTTTAACCATCGGTAAATCAATTTCTACCTTAATTGAGGTTATTAACCTTTTATTGTTTTTTATATTCATTTTGGAAAACAATTAATTTGAACTTGTTATAAATTATAAATTATTATAATTCCAAATATATAATCAATTTTTCCAAATTCAATTATAAAAATTGGAAAATTTTAATTGAAAATTAATCTCGGAGATGCGTTAAAAAGATGGTTTTAAAGATAAAATATTCAAAAGATTACAATTTTTTTATATTAATATTTTATATTAAAATTATTCCAATGACCTAAATTTTATTAATTGTTATAAAATTTAAATAATATTACTTTAAAACTAATTAAAATTATATTTTTAAATTTTAAATTATTTAAACAAAAAGGAAGTTTTCAATTAAAATTCAATGTTTCACTATTCATTTAAAAATGAAACTTTTTAGATAAATACCAAAAATTAACATGAATATTTTTTTCATTTTCTAATTTCAAAAAATAATTTTATCTTTTCAAATAAATTTTATAAAATTGGTAAAAAAAGAATTTTAAATTATGTGTTCAAAGCATGATTAAGCATCCTTTTAGAAAAAATATTATTTTACAGAATTTGTTTCCTTTATATGATGATTATTATATTTCTAATAAATATATAACTAATATACATTTTTAAACTTTATATATTCATAAGATAATTAATACTATTCATACACGTTATTCCAATATCTATGTGATAATTTTTATAATACAAAATAATATTAATAGTATATTTTTGTTCGGTAAAACTCGTTATTGAGTATAACAGAAGCTGTCAAAGAAACTTGTTTTTGCGTGTAATAAATGATAAAATCAGGGTTTCATGAAATGAAATATATTGATGATGTTTAATTTTTTAGAAAATATATATTTATTTAATTCTTTGGGTGTTATATTCTCTTCTAATATCAGTGTTGTGTGTCATATACACTATCGAATACAATGTACTTATTTTAGAATTTCGAGGTGTTATATTCTCCCCCCATTAAATAAATTTTGTCCTAATATTTTAAACTTGGTCTTGGAAATAAAGGGTTTGAAATTTGGAAGTAAATTTATTGAAAAACACACACAGTAAATGGGTTAAAAAAATACCCTCTTAATAAGAGAGAAAGGGAACAAACAAAGTCATATGGAATAACACATAACTAGGTTTGCACATATGAGAACATTAGTGGAATTTGAAAATATGGGCATGGAGGGAAAACATAAATAATTATGGAGAGTGGGTAAGGTCATTGATCACAATAATGTATATTATTAATGGAAAGATGAAGGCCTTAAACCCATAAATCTTTGATGATTTAAAATACCATATCAACTTTATATATGACTGTAATAGGATAACATTTTTGTTTCAAGATCCTTTTCCTAAATTTTAGGAATTATTTTACTATATATTAATACAAGAAAATGTATAATTCTAACCATTTTTTAGGATTTTATAAATATTCAATTCATCTCTTACTCAAAGAAATGAATATCTAAAAATGATTTTTTATGACTGAATCACTAAAATTCACTTTGAACTAATTGTAAGATTTATAAAAGTGTGAAAAGTCTTTCACTCTATCTATGACTATTTTCCAAAACCAATATAGTTAGAACATGTTATCCAATATAATACATTAATATCTAAACATAATAAGTAATACCACTAGTTCTTCATTAATATTTATTTTTCAAATCATTTATCTAAAAATATTACATATTAACCAGGACATTATATAGGCCATTGGTAGGCACAAAAACCTTATCATCATTTGGTCATGGGTTCAATACCCAAATCCTTACTAGATGGGTTGTCACACAACATATGGGATGTCATTATTTTAAATTAAATTAATATAATTCATATAATAGTCGCAAAAAATATGATGGACATCTTAGAAATAAAATTAATCATTAAAAAGTATTTTTACTAAGGTTTTCAATACAACTTATTTTTTCCCTCAAAGTCTAATAATCTTATTTTAAAATCATTAAAATTTCATAAATATTTATATAAACCCTAAAGTTTATCAATAACATTAAAATTATATCTATAAAGAATGATCAATAAAAAATGTAAATATGGGGATATAAATTCCTTTAAAATAACTTGACTGAATTAATAGATAAGGAATATTAAAATGGAATGATAAATAACATAAAACACATTATATTTAATTAATAAACTGATAATTGTATTCATCCAAAGATATTATCATGGCATAAATATTAGGGAAAATAAGATAACTGAACTATCAATGAAAGAGATGCTTATTTGATAGACATCTTTTTTCCCAAGAACATAATACCTTTAACATCAACACATATCCTCTTGATATTTTAAAAATACTAAGTACAAACCAATTAATTTTATCCAACTATACTTATATTATTAAGAACATTCATAAGATAGTTTTAAACTACTTGGTACAAAACTTTTAGGTTTAAAAAACTGATTTGTCTCATAATAATTGTCAATGCATTGAGGGGATTTATTTAAATGTAACACACCTATAAAATTATATATATATAATTCATCATATACTGAATAATCTATTTAATTCATGAATCGATATTCTATATTAACAAATATTTGTATTGAGTAAACGGTAAGGATTTATCAATATTTCCCCCGTTAATCAAATAAATGTCAAGGTAAATGCTATATGTAAAAATAGTGTAAATATTGTAAAATAATCATATCCATTATACAATAATGTTGATATTTATGAAAAAATTTAGTGTATAATAGAAAATTATTACAATAAAGTGATTGTTTCAAAAGAAAAAAACAATCAAAGAAGAAAGTGAGGTTATACAATAACTTTTACCACTGGGTAATTTTCAAGTAAAATACCCTTACATTAAATGATTCTAAGTGAAACTTAAAATACCATTAATTATGATTGAATCATGATATTACATGTTAAAGGGGTATTATATACCCCACATACTAGTGAATTGGTATATGATAACAAACAGGTCTCAATGGAATATAAATTGAGACGAAATCCCTTACTTCATGATTTTATTTGAATGAACATTATTAACATCTTGTATATTGTTTTAAAAAAATTACTAAATAACCATATTAAAATTTATAATTTCATATAATATTCCTTTATAACATTTTATCACTTTTTTTCAAAAATCTTCCATTATTTCCATTATTTATGGAGTTAATTGCCTTATTTTCTAATGTATGTTTTGTAATGAAATATCTGGTTGTGAAACATATTATATAGTTTTATCATCTATATAATAATACAAATGACAAAATTATCATATTTTTACATAAATTATACTTTTAAAACAAATAATGAATGATTTTTTAATAAATGGTGTGTGTTATGATCATGGAGACGGTTGGTCATTCCTATAAATGAGCAATATTTCTATTTTACAACAATCATTATGGAATGGAGGTGTGTAATATTTTAACTTTATAGAATGATCATAATATCATAAATACCATATCATTTATTTAAATATACTTATATATATCATCCATGTGGTGTGGTTATGAACATAGAGTCACATCCTTTTGTAAAGATGATAGTCCACATGTATACGAACAATGTTTTCATCATTCATTGAGTGAGAAGTTAAGAAAGAAAATGATATATATTATCATTTAATAATGATAAATGTGTCAATAATATTATATTTATGTAATTTATATTTCATATATTAATTAAATTTATCCTTATTACATTCCATGTAATATGTTAGGAAAAGATGAATTGCATCGCTTCGTGAGGTTGTAGTCTGCCGTTCACATGAGCAACGTAATCCTATCCCCTATAGAATGGAGATTAAAATAGATATAAATAATATAATGACTTTATATGTATAATTATGTTATAAATATATTATTTATTATTTATTATTTATATCCATCATCATAATCGACCATCATAGGTGGAAATTTAAGAACGAATGATATTGGTTTGCAAGGCAGTTGTCCATCGTACACACATATTATGATTTTGTAATCCATTTTATGTAAGTGGGGGTGGTTGTAGGTCATAACCATATAATAAAAACATAATATTATATAAAATATACTTATCTTATTATATTATCACGTTTTAATAATAATTTAATTTGTTGGAGGAAGAAATTAAATAAAAACACTAATTGAAATACATTACCTCTTCATCATGTATCTTCCTTAGGTTCACACCAAAAGCATTCATATATTGTATTTATGAAAAAAAAATAAGGCTTCTAGGATAAATGGATTTAATTTTTTAAGGTATATGTGAAGGAATTTTTTGAAAAAAAGGTTTGAATGTGTGAAGAAGATAGTATAAGGGGTGTCGTTTTATAAATGAGGTGAGTGGAACAATTGTAATTATTTGAAAAGATTCACTCATACCCACATTTTTATCATTAAAAAAATCCAAAAAAAGTAAATCATCAATACTAGAAGATACAATGTTGAAATATTTAAATAATATAGATTTTATACATGCTTTTAGGTCAATTTAACCATTATATTTGTAGTTTAACCGCCTGGTAAATCAATTTTTACGTTAACCATGGTAATTAATTTTTTAATTTTCTGCTATCCATTTTGGTCAAGAATTAAGATACACTTATTATAAATTATATATTATTTTGATTCCAAATATGGAATAAATTTTTCCAAATTCATTTCATATTAATGGAAATATTTAATTTTAAATTAATTATGCAGACGCAAAGAGAAAGTGTAGGTTTGAAGAAAAAAATATTCAGAAGTTTACAAATATTTTATATTATTAATCAATTTGAAAATAATTATAATGACATAAATTTGATTAAATTTTATAAAAATGAAAAAAAAATTAATTGAAAAAAAAATTAAAAACATATTTTAACATTATAAATTATTTAAATGAAAAGGCAGTTTTTAATTAAAATTTATACTTTTTTACTATTCATATAAAAATGAAATCTTTTAGAAAATTCCTAAAAATTCACCATAATATAATTATGGTATTACGATTTTAAAAATGATTTATTTTTATAAAATATTTAAAATGTGTTAAAAATTAAGTATAAATTATTTAAAAAAAAGAACTACTAAGCCACCTTTTATAAGAATTACTTTTTTCAGAGTACATTTATTTTTCTTTTAAATGATTCTTATTTTGTTACTAATAAATATATAACTAATAAAAAAATTTATACTATATATTTTAATAATATATTTTATCATATTCATACTCACATTTCCAATGGCTAGGTGATAACTGTTATATTAAATAATAATATTAATAGTATATTATTGTTTGGTAAAACTCGATCTTGCGTATAAGAAAAAATATCAAAGAACGTCATTATTTATTGTAATTCAAGATAATATAAATGTTTTCTTTAATTAATTATATTAAATAGAATGAATTTATTTAAAAATAAATATGTTTTTAAATCTCAGGGAGTTATAATGTCTTTTATGCTTGGTGTTGCGTGTCATATATGCTATAAAATACAATGTTCTTATTTTGAAATTTAGAATTATTTAAAAAATACTTTATGACCCTAAAAAATGGACCAATCATTAATTTTATCATTTTAGTAAATACATTGAATGGTTAAGACATAATATGTGAAAATCGTTAGACACCAAAAAATATCACAACTTTAAAAAATGAAATCTAAAAAACTCTCAAAACATTGTATACCCTGCCATAACTTATAATTGTTTAAAAAAATAAACAAAAGTAACATGTGGGTGTTATATATACATATTTTATTTAAACATAACAAGATTTCATTATGTATTTTCCTTAAAAAAATATTTTATAAATAGCTTTTACTATATGAATAATTATACTAAAATGAAGCCTTGATAAGTCAAATTAAAATATGATCATGAAAACCTAGCTATCTAATTAGTGGGTATGAATAGGAGTTAATAATTTATGCTATATATAAAAAATGGTCACTTTATAAAAATTTACTTAATTCATTTTGTTCTTAAAAATCAATTTCCCTAAAAGTTGTATTTTTATATTTTGTAAATTTTATTAATGAAAACTATGGATATTATTATTAAATTATGATGTTAATAAAACATAATATTTTTAAATTAATTGTAGATTTATTAGTGTTTTATAGAAATTAAAAATGATAAAATTTATTAATTTAATAATTAATTGTATGATGAAATAGTTATTCATGATATTTTATGATTTTATTTAATGTTAATGTTACTCACTTTTATAAAAAGTAAATTTAAAAAATGAACTTAATTTATAAATTAATTATGAAAATATTATATAAGGAATGATTTTTTAGATTTTTTAGAAAATATTGGGTTTTTAGGTGATAAATACTATTTTTTATAAATATTGTGTCTTTTATGATATTACGAGTATATAACTATGTCATAAAAAATTATGATTCACTTTCCTAGAAAATATATTTATTTTCAGAAATAAATTATAAATATAAAAAAATATTTTATCTAACAATTTAATGTATGAAATTTTTTAATATAAGTTACACTACACTCTAAAAGTGTTTTAGTGCATTATATATTTATTATCTTTAATTTAGTTTTTATCACTTTTAGAATGTGAATCTAATAAAATAAATTTAAAATTTGGAATTAGAAGGTCCAATAATTGAAATAGTGAACATTTTTTTTTCTATCCATAAAAATGAATTACTTTGGTAAAAACTAGTTACCATGATAAATTCCAAAAATCATTAAATTTCTTAAACAATGGGGTAAAAGGCCTAACAAATTTTAAATAAATGTATCTAATTGAGTGGTTGATGTGTGGATTTATAAAACATTATCTACCCTCCATTATTATCTTTTATAGTTATCATGACATTTCAAACATGTGGTATCATTATATTAAGATGAAACATATAAAAAATTGCATTATCACCACTTATAAAGGGGTCTCTAACATTTTTAAGATTCCTTTATTTTTAGGCTATGCATTCCATGTTTATGAATATTTTATAAGATATTTTATGTTTTTTGTTATTCCATATTTTATTCCATGATTTATGATATTTTATTTGTTGATTATAACATTATTATGTAACCTGATTATACCCATATGCTCATTTTATGCTCTGTTTTTATGTTTTATGGTTATCACTTATATTTTCAAATAATAAGCATCAGTGATTTCCCTATTATTCTGTTTACATTTACACATGATATTAATAAAATTAATATATATGATGTGTCCATAAGATTATATTTATCAATAAACCATTGGATATTTTTAAGACATAATATGGATTATGCAGCTGTTTATATTTTGGAAAACAAATCATTAAATGAAGAAGATAAAGGTTTTGTTATTTAATTTATTATCCATGTTCTCTAAAACATTAAAGCTACTAGATATTGTGAATATATTTAAATTTAATATTTTATATGAATCATGTAATTATGAGACATTCACATCAGGGGGTTTCATAGTTACAATAACCATCCGTGTAGTCATTTATATGTTAATAATTAATAATATCTTCATAGGTGGATGAAAATGACCATTAACAAGACATGTCAAAAATAGAGGGTAAATATTGTATATATATATGGTATAATGATAATAGGTTTACCAATTTATGAAAATATTTTTATTTAACATATATTTTATTTAAAATACTTTCGAAGATGAAGTAATGAAAATATTTTTTGAATTAGAAAGCAAAATTAATGAAGAACAGTGATTGTATTACTTCTTCATTATAATTTATCTCTTTGACAAAAAACTAAGGCCCTGAGGGTTTGTGGTTATATGAAACAAGAACATATCTAACGGTTTTATGGGGCCTATGAGTATAGAGTTGGGATGGTCTTTAGGTATGAGAATTTAATGGGAAGTAATTTGCCATGGGGGTGGGTGGGTGTGTATACTTTAATGGAGGGGTTTATTTGGGACAAAATATTGAATAAAATAATTTTCCAAGACCAATCCATATAATATTTCTATTATATGTGTATATAAATATTATTTGATTAAAAAAATCTATAAATTTCAAAACATTTAATCACTGATTTAATTAATTAATACAATAGAATGAATGGATATATGATATAATGGTTCTAAATTGAATAATTTAAATTTTTTAACATTAGAAAAGTATTTTTTATATTTGAAATTAATTTGAAATTTTTAATTGAATTATTCATCACATTAAATATATATTGGGTAAAGATAACTCATTTATAATTTATTAGTCCATTTTTGTATCATTATTATGTTTCAAAACATGTGGTATTTGATAACTTTTATTTTTTCTATTCTTCTTAAAATTTACGTTTTTATGAAAGTTACAAAAACAAATCACTCATAAAATTTTTCAATTTTCTAAATCAAAAAATAGCATATATTTTTTCTAAATAACTTTTAAAAATTGGTATTATTTATATTTAATTATTAACATAAATATTAGCAGTTTTTAAAAATATTATAAAATCTAAATAGAAATAATTTGTTTTAATTGTGTTAACTTTTTAATTTAAGCATTCATTTTATAACATTTTAATTATTATATTGACTAAATTTATTCATTGTAAATATTATTCACAAGTCATTTTACTATTTAATTCACTAAATTTCTATTTTAATATTGAGGTTACTATTATAACATTCTCATTATTATTCCAACTATCATATTATTATTATAAAGGTCATACTACCTTTATACATCCTATAAACACTTCACATTTATTCATATAATGTTTAATTAATTTTCACATTACTATTCCTATATCACCTCGATATTTTAACTGAAGAATATTATGTTTAATAACATATTCTATATGCAATTCCAAGCTTAAACGACCCATCATATATATGACTGTTATAACCTAACTATTAAATTGGTAGTATGAGTAAGTTTAACTAATTTATGAAATATGTATATAAATTTTCTAATCAATATTATTTTTTTGATAAATTATTACAAAACAAATTACTCATTTTTTAAAGTTGTTTTCTTCATCAAAAAATATGTTTTCTTCAAAAACAATTTAATTATTTTTTTGAGAAAAATTTATAATTAATTTTTTAAAAATTAAGAAAATTTATTTTATAAAATGAATTTATTTTTTGAAATCAACATATCAAATTTAACTTAGGGTGAAATATTTTTATTTTTTCGAAAATATTTATTTTTTATTGAATAGTGAAATTCTTTTTATTTTTTGAAAAATGTCATTTATTTTTAATAAATTATGTAATTAAAAAGTACCATTATGTTTTTAATATTAAATAAATTAATATATATATATATATATATATATTATTTTTTATATTTATTCCAAGTAATTATATTTGAATCATCTTTATATTGGATATTTTTATACATTTATTATTGGGTTAAAAAGCAGGTTTTTTTCTGAAAATTGTTTTAAGATGCATAATATTTCTCCATTTTAGATAATTACTATAATACTTATCAAGGAATTATATAAATTAAATTTATATATTATATACCTATAAATACAAATTTAATTTCATATAATTATTATTAATAGTCATAGAGTACATATAAAATCATCTTATACTCGAAAAATACATTTCTTAAAAACCCACTTTTTCATCGCGTTTGTGGGTTTTAAAATAAATTAAATTTTACCAAATTTGTGAATTTAATTTGGTAAAATTTATTTATTAATTATAATAATTATAATTTATATTATATAATAAGGTAAAATTAATTTTTTTTCAAATTTTTTAGTGAAAATAATACAAATTTTTTACTATGGTTAAGGTGAGAACAGGTTTACTATGGGTTTAATAAAGAAAAAAGTGTTAAAATGACCAAAACAAGTTTAAACCCTATATTATGTACATATTTAGACATAATATTATATATTTATTATTATTGTTCCATTTTGGAGCATTTTTGCTAATTGAAAAAGTGGATAACACTTTTTATTTTCTAAAATTCCAACTATGTCCTCTCCCCCGCTTATAAATGACCACCACCTCTCCTCTCCTCTTAACAATATAAAATATACTTATATTTCAATTACTTAACCAAATACCTTCCTTTAATCCATAACTAGGACCCATATCCCCTTGATATATTAGAAATCCTTCTAATTAATACTTTTAGTGCTAACCTAAGGAGGATGTCCAATGAAGACGTATCATGCATAACCAAGCATTTTTATTTTATTTCTTATTCAAAATCCGTAAAATATTCATCAATTATTATGATATGATAAAACCATTATATCCCATATATAAATATATATATTATTTTAATTTAATAACCTATATCTATCTCCTCTTCCATCAAAGGGGAAATATATCCATCATTTGTGTGTACAGAGGACTATTGCCACATGAGCTAATGTAATTCATTTTTCATCATCATATATCAGAACTTGTTATAATGATGTATTTAAAGTATATATATACATTTGATATTTTTTAAAAATGATAATTTCCTAATTATTGTATCATCTATACCCTATTAAATTCCATTCTTTGGGTGATATTGTATTATCGCTCTTTTGTACGACTGACTGCGGCCTTGTGAAGAGATGTGTTTTGTTTTTCACTAATAATTTACATGTAAGGTAATAAGGACAATTTTAATGAATATATCTAATATATATTACATAATAATTATATTCATGGAATATTTATTATTCTGAAAATATAATATTCATTTTCTTTCTTATCTTTTAACTCACTAAAAATGATAATGTTGTTTGTGTGTACATGTGGACTACAACATAAACTTAGCAATGAGAATATTTTTTAATCAAAAAATAACATGGATGATATATATAAGTATATTTAAATAAATAATATTTTATTTATTATATTAATATTATTTTACGAAAGATAAAACATCACTTACGTTCTTTCTATAATGATCATTGATAAATGGAATCTTTTTCATGTATAAGTACAACCTACCCTTTGAATGACTATAAGGTAGTTCAATTTTCATAAAAAACATTATTTATTGGTGTTAAAATTATAATTGATTTATAAATTTTTTAATTGTGTCATTATTATTACTTTGGATATTTTGGAATAATGACCTCTTTGACCATTTTCATCCCACCAGATTGATTTTTGACATAAAAGACGAACATCATCAAAACATATAAGGTGGAAGAAAATGATTAAATAATTTTTCATATAATGGTAAGGGATAAAATTAAAGAAATAATAATATTTAAAAAAGTTCATAATTAGGTAAATATTAAAAATATGTATATTATACATTATGATAAAGAAAATACATGATGAATCATACTTGAGGAAATGGACCCTTTTACTTAAAATATCATTTTAAAAAGTATTAATGATTTATTTTCATAATATTTTTCTTAAATGTTCCTATAAATGTTTCAATAAAATTATTATTTATGATTAAATTAATGATAAATAGAATATTTACAATATTTTATATTCAATTAATTGTTTTAAAAGAATATAGAATCCTTTTTATGTTTTATGTGAGGGGATAACTTTAAAAAATATTCATTAAAATGTTAATTTTTATAGTCTTTTTCTTATGCGTCAATATTTTTATAATTATTTTATGTATGATTCTATATGGGAATAAAATACATATTAATATGAATTTCATTTCTCTTATTTCTTTATTTTAATTAATTTCAAAATGAATCTTTTTACTTGTTTTATAAAGAATGTTTTGAAAAAAAGACAAAAGAAATTAAATATTTTAACATATACGAAGAAAAATTCATTTCCAACCACCATTAATATTATTTTAATTTTAGATTCCTTTATAATAATTCATGTTATCTTCAAAGGAATACCCTATTTCCCATTTTTTATGTATTTCGGTATTGAAATTTTGTTTTTAAATGGAGTGCATATTTCAATATGTGGATATTTTTTCTGATGGTTGATAGAATATTTTATGAGTTTACTATTTAAAATTGAAAAACTTTTATATTTCATGGATATATTATAGTTCTTGGATATTATTTATGTTTATGGGTGGTTCCATAATAAACTAATGACATCTAGTTCTGTGATAAACCAAGTATGGTTGGTAATGTTATGAGCCAAGAATGGGTGGTTGTGTTATATACCAAGGATGGGTGGCTCTGTGATATTCCTCCAATGCATTGGATATGGAAGTCGACCATATAAATATTCCATTTTTAAGAGATATATAGATAATTATGTCCCAAGATACCTATATGTTTTATCTTTACTTTCCATGAGTTTTTATGGTAATCCTATGATTTCTAAAAAAGATAATCAATAAGATTATTTTCAAAATAATTTATTTTATACTTTATAAGAGTGAAAATTATAACGTTTTGAAAAAATTTAATGAGTTTACCATGTTCTAAAAAAACTATGAGTTTTATTTTTCCATTATGTTTTCATATGAATTGTTTTTTGAAAATAATTGGGTATATAAGGTGATTTATATTGAAATAAAATGTTTATATTAATCCTAAAGATTGCTTTTAGAAGTAAAATTTTTATAAGTAATCATAGACTAATGGGTTTCTTTATTTTAATTCCTTTAATGATATTTTTTTATTAATATGATAATTGAAAAAAAACATAGTTTATGTATGTGTATGAACAATAAAGAAATCATGTTGAATATAGAGAATAATTATCCTGAAAATAAAAAAAAATCTCCTTAAAAGTTTTATATGATGGGTAAAATTGATACTAATTCAATGTTTCCACTTTGTAAAATTGTGTTTTTTTATGAATGGGTGATAACATAATTATATAAAACTCTAAACCTAAAATGATCCTCAAAATGATTGAAAGATAATTCTTGCCTAAAAAATTATATTATATTATGTTTATGGTTGTTTTCTTACTATTGGCATCAAATGATTGGTTTGGATGACATTAGAGGTTCAGATGTTATTTGAGAATATGTTAAAATACTCTATAACCACAATGGTTCGTATTCCAGAAGAATTACAGTTATTTTTTATAAAAATAATGAGTTGAATATAGTATAGAGTTGGTAAGTATATATTAGTATTTATCCTCCACATAATATTGTTTTTTATGGTTTATTTTATATAAAAACATTAATATTTTTTTGTAAAATAGATGGATCCAGTAGGAACTATAGAATCCCACCCCGGTTTCCACTTGACAGTTCCCTAAGACTGTGGGCCAAAAGAACTCAAGTACACCTCTCTGAATGCCAGAGGATTCTGACAAGAAGTGAAAGCCTAGATTGTGTCTGTGGGTAGACTATTACCTGATAGATCAGAGTGATAACAAAGGTAGATAAAGATAAAAAATAGAGGAAATAAAAGTAAGAATCAAACAATAGTATAAATAATAGAATTTAAACAAGCGATATAAGTAAAAACTGGAAGAAGATGAATAATTAATAGATACTAATGATGATGATGAACATGGTTCTATAAAAAATATGAGTATGGGGATCTGAGGATATAATAATATACAACATTCTAAAAAATACCAAAACCAAAAACTGCTACAAAAAGCATCTCAAGCATAGTATTTTTCATCTTCCCCCATAATCCATCCTAATTATATAATCAATCAAGCATCAGAAGTAGCACATTTACCTTTATCAAAACCTACAATCATAAAGTCTAATTGGGTATCATAGGTATCCCAAGCTTAGTTTGAGATACAATCTCATTTGGCCAGCACCCTCGGTGTCTAGGAAAATCCATTTTGAGCAATAAATAAAGGAAAAATGTGACATAAATGATTAAATAAATGTAGTAACTAAATAAATACTTTGGTGTGGGTTCCTAAATATAAACTCAATCGATACCACCTACTTTGGCCTAATCTATAAGTCTGAACCACAGTACCTAAAAAAGTGACATGGTAAATACATCTACCATCATGAATAAAGATACTAAGGTAGGAAGATGATGCACCCTCATGCATCATTGAATTCACATTGGTTGTGGTCAGATTAGAATTGTATTATTTTTTCAAACTTAACTTGCTACAAGGGAATAGTATAGGTAAAGTCTGGGGTCAAACCCAAGGGGAAAAAAGTTAGCACTGTTATCCTATTTCTTAGGCCTTTTGGTGTTGGATTCCTTACTAGTTGGTTTAGTTTGGGAAAGCTATAACTTCATAATTGAGGGTCTACTTCACGAATGAGAGATATCAAGATCAATTTTGTGTAACTGTGGAAAGGGTGATCTTAATTCTAACTTGGTGGAATCCTAAGGTGTAGGTTGTGAAGTAATAAGAGGTCGCTAGTTGATTTTGATCAAATCAACTGGTTATACCTAAGAGCTAACTATTCTTTGATTGGGAAATATTGACAAACTAGATGCATTAATCTTGGATTATAAGGAAAAAAGTATTTAAGGCTATTGGTCATATCCTAATCTACTCCAACCATGATAGGGTCCTTTACTCGAATATCCCATGGTCAGTGATGTTCGAATTAATTTTATAGGCAAAGATTATTTATCTCGATTACTATTCCTTAAGGTTACCAAGTTGAGAATTAATGATTTATTATGTTCAGATACACCTACTCTTAATCCCTACCCCAGGTGGTTTAAACACTCATGGTAGGATAGAATATAAACAAATGAAGAATTGACATTTTATTCAACATGCTAAGAACGATTGAATTTAAACAGTTCACAATCATGAAATAATTGGGATTTACTAAAGGAGATGAGCATGAAACCATGATTATGAAATGTAAATCACAATTAAATTAACTACTTACATGAAATGAGACCATAAATGAGTTCTACACGATTTCCTTGATGATTGAAGATAAACAAAGGTGACGATGTGAAAAGGAATGAAGGAGATGTTCAAACACAATCCACAATGCTTGTATTAAAATAAAATAATGAAAAGAGGATAAGAAATTTGAATTTAGAGGAGAGGGAATCGAAGAGAATGAGAAAGGAATGAAAAACATAGAATTTCTCTATTGTGGAATCTCTCTATCTCTCCTGCTGTCTCTTTTTTCCATTTCCCTGCTACTTTATTTATAGGAAAAAAAATTACACAATGTGTAATAGGATTCACATTGTTTAATTATTGTTTCATTTATTCCTCTGCAGTTTTTGAATCTATGCATATCTCATGCATATCTCATCCAATATTTTAAGGTTTGATTGATTTCATGGCATGAATCCTTCTCTCACAGTGTGTACCTTCTTTCCAACTATATCTTGAGAGTGGATTTCTTTTCTAAAGGGTTCATGACATGTATCTTCCAATCCTAATATTTAATGTCTCTTCCACTTTCAATATTCATGACTTGATTCATGACTTGGTTCACGACTTTGTTCATGATGTGAAACTCTACTACACATCATGTAAATAGGTTTCACGATGTGTAATAGGTAACTTCTACTCTTTTTCTATATATTCTCCTTTTAAACTTAATAATCCTATTTCTTGTAAAATTAAACATATAATAAGTGAATTATTGAATAAATAATTAAAATTACTTAATAAAATGATATAAAAAAATTATATAGGATTGAATCTTATCAAATTCCCACACACTTTAACAATTTCTTGTCCACAAGCAAAAAAATCAATAGTGATTTCAAATAGATATGCAATTTTTAAAAAAGGAAACATTAATTATGTCCAAGAAAATAAAACTAAGTGTAACCAGAAAAGGTTAGTCTCTAGAATCATACCTACATAGAAAATATTTATGCCTCATAGATCAGTTCCTTAAATAAACTCTATTCCTTTAATTATAATCTTTTAACTATTCCATGATTTCTATACCAATTTACAATTTACCTCACAGTGAATTTTATCTCATCACTCAAGGTAAAGTGAAATTGGAGTTATGCTCATACCCGAAGTACATGCTTCTAACCATAGGATTTCATTGGTTCTATCATCTCCACTTTGTAAGGGAAAGTAAAAAACTAATCATGAGGGCTTCATCAATTGGGTTCAATGAGGATGTGGTTAGGAAGGTAAAAAGTGAAAAGAAAATCTCAAAAATGAGGTTAGGATCTAAAGTATAATTCATGAATGTCATGAAAATTATAGTAAACTGACTTCTCCATGCTGAGAAAATCCTCACTCCCAAAAACTCAAATTGGATCCATGTATATGTTAAGTAAGTGCAACAAGAGTATCATATTCCTTGATTTTTCTTTTTCTTTTTTATTTTTCAGAAGTCATGTCTAGGCCAGATCTCACATCCATCCCATAACCACATATTATCCTTTAGGGGATTCATCGGTCTGGGAATGGTGATTTTTTACCTTCTTAATACACAACCCATATGAATTTTTCTTTTCTTTTGTATTTTTAAAAGGAACAAAATAGAAGTAAAATTCTACAAAGTATAAATGGATCACAATAAAATAGTTTGATGAGTAAAAAAACATCTTATCAATTGAATCATCTCATGATATCTAAAAGATCCCCCACACTTTTTCAATAGTAAAATCATGCACTACACAAGGAGCAGGGTAGGAAGGTAATATCATTTTGGAATATATTTGTCTTAACAAGGTCGTTCATTAAAACTATGGGATTAATAAAGGAAAGATGAAATGTGGTTCTTAGTAAAAAGTGTCTCAATAAATATTGTCGTAATCATTTTAAAATTTTACTTGTTTAGTCATTGTCTCAATAAAATATCAATACAAGTTCTGATAGGTTTACATGTCCCATGTATCACTCAAGAAATATTCATAGAAAATAATATGAAATTGTAGGCTTAGATTCCTCTGAGAATGAAAAAAATAGAAAATGGAAATCACTAATGGTATAAAACAAAGTAGTGAGTTAATTAACCATAATTTAAAATTTGTTTAAGTTTGAATTAAATCACTAAGCTTATTAATCATTATAAAAATATAAAAAGAGATAAAACATGGATTCTAACAATTTCATGCTTAACTTTTCATTTTATTTAAATGGGCATAATGTTTTTCATGTTTAAATTATTCTAAAAATTTTGAAAAATTTCTCCTAGGTAGATGAGAATAAGTAATAATTCAAGTGTATTGAAAGTAAAACTTATAAAACAATACCCCACACTTAGAAGGTGACAATGTACGCATTGTCCAAGGAATTATTCATGGGAGTGTTATAGAAAATAAAGCTCATAAAAATGAAATAGAAATTAAATATGGAGGGAATCAAGAGATCCCTATAAGTAGGGGTATGCCATGAGGGAACATGTGTTGTTCTGATACTGAATCTGGATCACCTTCAAAATGGGTTAGAAAACAAATCATGTACTATATGAAACATTAGTCGACAAGTTTAGAACATTGATAAGAATAATAACAGGTAGGTGCACAGTATGATAAGAAATGGTAACCAATTTTCATTTAAATATAGTATATTTTTATAATAAAGCTTAAAAGGGAATCAAAATAAAGATAAAAATACAATATCATGATGAATCAATCTATAAAATAATTGAACTATGGGTTTCCTCCCATAAAGCGCTAACAGAACATTTTTAGATAGATGGATGGACCAAAATTTCATGTAGTGTGGTCCATCAGATCAGTTTCTCCTCTTGCATTTACAGCTACTAGTGGTAGTTTCTTCTAGCTCCCGAGGTCGCTTGACAGGATTGATGAATTCAGGGGCAGCGTGGGCATGAATCAAATGTGGAATGAATGATATCATATCTTTAGGTGGTTTTTGTTGTTCATGAATTTCCAATGAAAGTTTTTGAAGTTGAAATTATATTTCGGCCACTTGATGAGTCACTCACCGAACCAGAACAATTGTTAGTACCATCCCATCGGTATCTATAGATGACATAGAGGATCTAGAAATGGCTATTATAAATTAAAAATATATGAAAGTCATCCCAAGTGAAAATTGAGGAAAAAATCAATCCCAATATATAAATGAGTATTAAAAAATGTGGTCATATACAGATAAAACTATTAAAACAACCAACCCTATCACAAAAAGTCTAAAAATAAAAATGATAAAAATGGATGACTAAGATCAATCATCAAAACAAAAAATATCCACCAACATCAACTCGTTATTATGTGGTGGTGGTGGTGGTTGTTGTCCAGTAGGATCATTAGAAGTGGCTACAACAGAGGCTAGTGGAGAAGCGATGGAGGGTGGAGTCATGGAGTTGGATAGATGAGTTGGGATAGGTGGTGGAGAGGTACTGATCCTTAGTGTGGTCATGGGTTTGGAAGATGGATCAACAAAGGGTACCTGAGTGGTAGTGGTAATGGCTGGTCCCTTTCCTTGTCAGGCCTGCTCTACTAGGTACTCCTATTGGGAAGTAGGGTCAGTGATATCTGTGAGTAGGTCGAGATGGGTTGTGGGTGGTGTGGGAATGGTAAGAGGGGAGGGGCTAAAAAGTGATGATGGTGGAAGAGGGTATGTGGCAAAAGAGGTTGGGGGAGGGGTAGTGAAATCTATGAGCTTGGTGAAAGATAGATGCAGATGGGTGGAGATCCAGTGTAGATTCTCCAGCATGCATAGCTACATAGCCCAGAGATCTTGTGGGGTGGGATGAGTGGGTGGAGAAGTAGTGGGTGGGATGGGATATGGGTGGAAGGGGTAGGTGGGTAAGTGGTGGGTGAGTCAGCTGGTGGGTCTGTTACTGGTTTTTCCTGATGCATGAATAGTTTCCAATGGTAGATACCATTCTCTCTTTCCAAAAGATTCATCTTTTGCAGCATCACAAAATCAATGATCTCAATGGGTCCTAGGAATATAAGAGGAAGAGTTGCATCGAAAACAATAAGTTGTCTGGCCAGGTGTGTAATGAATGATTCACCAGTCCTGGTGCCTTTGTTCTACTGAGCATGAGCCTTGCAGTAATGGGCGAACTGTGCATCCATATTGATTTTTGGGCCACCCATGGTTGGTTCCAAAATGAGTACATCAATCTGAATTATGCTCCCATTTGACTCATCCCTAGATAACCACGCGTGCATCAAATCCCTATGAAGTATCCACAAAGCTGGGATCTATAACTAGATAGATTTGGTTATTCATGGTTCATGGGGTATCTGAGGGTCCCATATAATCATCTTCCAAATACATGATGATTCAGATCAGGATGGCTCCAACTGAAGTTTTGGAAAGATCTATGATGTGATAAACTGATCTGTATAAATTCACAAGCCAATATAGAACTCGGTGAATGAAACCTCATGTTCTTAGGCACTAAGATGGAAATTCAGGCTATCAATTTCCACCTCAAATGTAGAAATAAAACTCTATAAAAAACTCCATGTATGTCTCCTCATGTACCTCAATGATGAAATCCAAATGTAGTGTCTCGGGGAGGTCTAGGATGGCATCCCTTATTTTTAGTCGGGCCTAGATAGGCAAGTATAAGGTCTCGTTCATCTGTATAAGCTTTTCTTGCATCCTGAAGAGGTTTACACAGTGCTTCGGGTTGGAGAAGCACATGGAGGGGTGTAGATTGAGGTTTTCATCACCTAAGGAGTTTTCGGAGCTTGATGAGGACTTTTCCTAAGAATCTGGAGGATCATGGGCTATTGTGGGAGGTACCAAAAGTGCGGGAGGTTCGGTAGGTGTGGCATCATCCAGGTGCTTGGATTTCAGCTACTTGTCTTGGTCAGACAATGACTTAGAAGGTTTCTCCCTCAATGTCTTTTTCCTTACCATCGTGGGAGTAAAGCTGAGGGGAGGTTCAGGGGAGGGTGGGTGCGGTTTAGTTGAGTCTGTGTGAGGAGGGGTGATTTGGGGTGGTTTGGGTGAGAGATAGGAGGGAAGTGTGAGACTTTGGTAGGTGTGGGTGGTGGGGAGAAATAAGGTGAGGTGAGGGAGGATACGAGGGAGCTAAAGGGGTGGTCGAGAGAGGGGAAGGAAAGGTAGAGGGATTCTAGTGGGTGAGGAAGGTGAAGGGTGAGAGAGAAGGGGTCTTGGGTCGTGAACATAGGGTTCACGATTGTTTTTTTAAACTAGTATGTTGAATTACACGATTTATAACAATAGTTTACATCATTTATTAATGTATTTTAATTGATTTTTTATAGAAAGGGTACACGTCATGTAATAGGGTTACACGACGTGTAATTGAAATTTTTAGGTCAAAACTTATTTGAACCCCAACCTTTAGCTATTAGCTTATCCAAAACATCCCTAAGGATATCCTAATCTAATCTAGTCTAAGATAACCTACCCTGGGTTACCTCTCATTCAGAACTTCCTCTAATGTCGAGATATTGACTTAATTATGGCTCAAATGAACTTGAGGCTGATGGCACATCCTTCATGGAAGGGTTCTTGAAATATTTTTAATCTTTGACCATTCACCTTGAATGGTGGTCCACCCTCTCTCTGAATTTCAATAGTCCCATAGGGTAAACCTTAAATGACTTCAAAGGGGTCGGACCATCAAGACTCCAGCTTAAGAGGAAATAATTTCAATCTTGAGTTGGATAAAATTACCTTATTACCTAGGACAAATATATGCCTTGCAATGCATTGATTATGTCATTTATTTGTTTTTTATTTTTAGATTTTGGTATTTTCATAAGAAGCCTTCTTTATTTCTTCTAATCCATCAAATGTAGCATTTTAGTTTCTCCATATTTCTCATAATCAAAATTTAACGCTTTAGTTTCCCAATGCGAATGATGCTCTTGTTACATAAGAAGATGAAATGGTTTCCTGTAAACCTTTATGAACGGTTTTGTACCTATGGGTGTTTTGTATGTAGTGTGGTACGCCCATATTAAATCATCAAATTTCAAAGTCCAGTCACTTAGACTCATGTTTGCAATCTTTTCAAAAAATTTCTTAATCTTTCTATTTGAAAATTCCACTAGACAACTATTTTGTGGGTGGTAGGTAGTTCTTATATTGTATTGGATTCCATAATTTTCTAGAAATACTTTCAAATCTTGGTTGCTAAAATGTGTTCCTCGATCACTGATGATTAATCTTGAAAATCCATATCGTGGTAGCACATTCTTTTTCAAAAAATTCATGACAACTTTTTTTGTGTGTGTGATGTAGCTTCAGCTTCTACCAAATTTGAGACATAATCAATGCCAACCAGAATGTAGGAATTTTCATGTGAAGTGGTAAATGGTCCCATGAATTATTTTCCCCATACGTCAAAGACCTCGACTTACATAATTGGGTTTTGATTCATTTCGTTCCTTTTCCCAGTATTCCTAGTTCGCTAGCACCTATCAGTGCTTTAACAAAATTCCCTTGTGTATTGGTGTAGCATTGGCCAAAAAATCCACTTTTAAGAAAATCTACAATGTTATCGGTTACATGATTTCCTCCTTTAGGTGATGTATGATACATTTATATCTCATTTGGGATTTCATTTTCAAGAATACAATGTCGTAATAATCAATCAGCTCAACGCTTGAACAGTAACGGTTCATCCCAGTAGTAATGTTTTTCTTTAGCCAAAAATCTTTTACTTTGTTGATATGAGAGGTCTTGGTATAGAAATCTTATTGATATATAATTATAAATAAAAAAAACCATGTTTTCACTTTAATGTTGAAAAGGGTTTCATCATGGAAATCGACTTCGATGTCAGTATCATCGTCATCCTTGATTATTGGAAGAGTAAGTCAGGATAAATGATTGGTGATAACATTTTTCCATGCCTTTGGTGTCCTTTATCACAATATAAAATACTTGTAGCAAGATAATCCATCTTATCAGCCTTTTCTTAGCATCCTTTTTGTTCATTATATACCTTAGGGAAGCATGATTGGTGTGTACAATCACCTTGG
The DNA here is from genome assembly GCA_963277665.1 of Viscum album. Taxonomy (NCBI): domain Eukaryota; kingdom Viridiplantae; phylum Streptophyta; class Magnoliopsida; order Santalales; family Viscaceae; genus Viscum; species Viscum album. The sequence continues at coordinate 1,824,856,451 of OY728161.1, read as the reverse complement.
ATAAGACCAGATAGGAACAGAATATTTCAAAGGCATATACAATGGCTAAGAGTTCCTTCTTTGTGTTTGTGTCGTTGACTTGTGCTTAATTTAGTGTATTTCCTACATATTAGATATGATAGAATGTGTGACCAATTCATTATCCTAAAAAAATCCAACAGCAAGGTCGCTAGTGTCACACATCAATTCAAATTCCTTGTCCTAGTTAGGTGAAATGATTATTGGAGTTGTTATTAGGATTCTCTTCAAATTTTGAAATTCCTAATGACATTCTTCAATGAATTTTAAAGGGACTTATTTTTAAAATAGGTACATCAATGGGTGGGAAATTTTTGAAAATTCCTTTACAAATCCCAATAGAATCCATCACATCCCAGAAAACTTATTATACCATTAACTATTGTTGGTTTGGGTAAATAATTTATGACCTTTATCTTTGATGAATAGACTTATATGCCTTCTTTGGAAATTTTATATCTGATGACTATTCCTTCTTGATCCATAAAATGAAATTTTTTCGAATTAAAGACTAGGAATTTTTATTCACAGTGTTGTAGGTCTAACTCCAGATTACTTAAGAATATTTCAAAAGATCTTCCATAGACTGATAATTCATCCATGAAGATATCTAGGAACTCCTCTAGCATATCATGAAAAATATGTTCCATGCATTGTTTAAACATTGATGTAGCATTACACATTACGAATGAAATTTTTCTATAGGTAAAGGTGACAAATGGACTTGTGAATGTGGTTTTTGGGCAATCCGCTGGGTCAACTACAATCTAATTGTATCTTGAATATCCATCTATAAAAAATTAGAATTTATGCCCTGCAAGTCTTTCCAACATTTGATCTATTAAGGGTAAAGAAAATTGATCTTTCTTTTTTGCTGCGTTCATGATTTTGTAATCCACATAAACCCTCCATCCAATTATGGTGCTTGTTGAGATCAATTCATTTCCATTGGCCTTCTCTACTATGATTCCACCTTTCTTGAGCACTACTTGTAGTGGGCTAACCCATCACTGTCATATATAAAAAATATTGTTCTTGTATCTGGAGGTTTTAGTACTTTTTTTAACAACTTTGTTTATTGGTGGTGTGTGCTGCCTTTGGGTTTGACGTTTGGGTTTTGGGTCTTCCTCAAGTAGAATCTTGTGAGTTCATACAGTTGGACTAATCCCTTTGATTTCTTCCACCCCCCGGATAATTGACTACTTGTGTCTTTTCAGTACTTCAACCAATGTTTCTTGTTATTCCTAAGATAGTTCATAGTTGATGATTACTGGTAAATAGGTTTAAGCTCCTATGTATGAATACTTAATAGTAGTGTCTAAAGTATTCAACTCCAATGTTGGTGGTTGAATAATTGAGGGGGTGAATGGAGGGAATGTATCTCTTGTGAGAGGTTCATTGAATCTCACTTCCTTAAAATCAAACTCTTCTTTAATATCTAATAATGACTCGTCACTTTCTTCTTATATGGACGTGTATTCATTTCCTTCTTGCTTAAGAGATATGGCATTACAATCAATGGCATCCTCTGATTGTTTATAATCCTTTACATGGTTGAATACTACCTATTCTTATCCAAATATAAAGATTATATGTCCTTGATTTAAATCAATAATAGTCTTTCTTATGGATAAAAATGGTCTTATGAGAATAATGGGAACTTCACCTTCTTATTCCATGTCAAGAACTGGTAAGTATGTTGGGAAGATGAATTTTATGACTTTAACTAGAACATCCTCAAGAATTTATCTAGGATACTTCACTGATTATTCCACAAGTTTTAATGATACTCGAGTTGTTTTGAGCTCTTGAAGTCCTAGTTTGGGAAAAATTCTCATTGGAATTAAGTTGATGCTTTCTCCAAGATCACACAGAGGTCGTCTAAATTTTCACTCTCCGATAGCATGTGGAATTGAAAAAATTATAAGGTCTCTCATCTTGGGTGGGATTTTCAACTGAACAACAGTAGATCATTATTCATTTAGTTATATGACACTAAGATATTCCATTTTTATTTTGTTGGACAGTAAATTTTTATGGATTTTGGAAAAATTTATCAGTTAAGAAATGGCCTTCGCAAATGGTATGTTAATATATAGTTGATTGAACATTTCTAGAAGCTTCTTGTATTTTGAATAATGTATTCCTTGTATTTATCTTTCCTAAAAAGGAAGAGGTATCCTATATGGTGGTGGGGTAACATAAACTTGTTCTTTTGGTTACTCAGGAGTTCGAGTGGCTACAGCTGGTGATACCTCTTGAGATGTTATTGGGGTGGTCCCATCAACTTTGTCTTCTTCTACTGGTGGTTTCTTCTTAGGTTCTTTAATTTTTCCTTCATCTCTTCTACATGGTTGTTGAAAGTCCAAAATCATTCCAATTCTCAATAGTACAACCTTAGCTTCTTCCCTTGATTGTGTTTTTGTATTACCAGGTAGAGTACCTGGTAATTTGTCAGACAGAGTATGAGATCTATCCCATTTGAACTTCAAGATTGCATAAAGTAGCTATTTTTTTCTTCATCTCCATCTCCTGGGTAGTCATTCATTGGTATGACTTTTTAATGAAGTTATCTAGGAGGTTCTCTAAGTTACTTTGGAGAGGGGAAGGTTGTTGTTAAGGCCTTGGTTGAGATAGTTGAAACTGTTTTTGTTCTATTTGGGGGTAGGTTTATTGTCGAAATTGTTATTAAGGTCTTGGAATAATGTTCATGGGAGGATACTCTGGTGGTCCTTGATTATGAAATGGTTCTTTACCAACTTTTTGTTGATAATAGCCTTGGTTATTTTGAGGGGGCTGCTGAGTAGGACTTTGCTGATAATATTTTTTCTGCTATTGAAATGGTGGTTTTTTCAGATTGTAATTAATATAATTACAATTTTGGGATAGTCTTTATTCAACTCATTACTTGAAAACTTATTATAGTTGTAGGCCACCTCAAATATCACATGACTGTATTTCCATTATAGGAGATGGAGGGGGTTGTGTAGCAGGTAGCTGGAATGATTCTAGCTTCTTTATGAGCATTTAAACTTTCACTACTAAACTAGTTTTCTCATCCACTTTGTGTATACCACACGGAGGTGGTCCAAGATCACTTTTCCATAGGCTATAATTGTGAGAAACTTCATCAAGAATGGCTCTTATGACTTTAGATTTCTAGAACATTGGTCCTCCATCAATGGCGGCATTGACAACTGTTCATATGTCTAGTTGGAGACCTTGGTAAAAAAAATTTGTAACTAAATCCACATATCCAGTCCATGGTGTGGGAACTTCTTTATCAACTTCTTAAATCTATCCCATGCTTCCCATGTTGATTATCCATCAGTATGAGAGATGTTCTGAATGTCATTATAGTGCTTCCAATTCTGGATTGGTGGAAAATATTTATCCAAAAACTTCATGGAAATATCATCCAAAGTCTTTATTAACTCAGGATCTTGAATTTTAAGACAATCCTTGTCTATATATCATAAGGAGAATGGAAAGACATAGAGTCTAATTACGTATTATGATACTCCCTAGTTACGAAAGGTGTTTCAAACTTTTAGGAAGTTAGAGATGTTCCCATGCAGGTCTTCGCTTTGAAGTCCACCAAATTACCCCATGTTCTAGATCATTTGAATGATTCCAAGGTTGATTTCAAAAGTATGGGCTTGGATAGGGGGATTCACTATGCTTGGTGTAGCATCATGGATTAATGGAAATCCAAAATCCATGATGGTTATTTATTGTTGCATTAGGTTCTCTCCAAGAATCACTTGTTGCATGTTCTAAGGGTTTAGTGGGTTGGGTCTTTCTTGATTGTTTGGGTCAACCATTATTGATTGGTGGTGTGCAGAAAGATACTGTTCAAAATTGGGATTGAAGGATAATGGTTCTTGTGTATCACGACTCCTTGAATGAGTCTAAGGTCTAATGTACATGCACTATAGTGTAGAGTAAGGACATAGTTGCATATTTGAAAAAGGGAGATAAAGAAAGGGGTGAGGTAAAGGTAATCTCGGGTCTTTGTTGATGGTTTAATTATGTGATGCACAACATTACTTAATCATTGAAAATAGTTCCAAAATTTTACATGCCTGTATGCATCATTGAATTCATGTGGGCTATGGTCAGACTAGAATTGTATTTTTTTCAAGCCTCACTTGTTACAAGGGTGTAGTATATTGAAAGTCTGATTTTGATCTCATGGGGAAATAAAGATGGCAGTTTCAACCTATGGATTGGACCTTTTGGTGTGGGAGTCTTTACTAGTTGGTTCGGTTTGCGAATTCTATAACTAGAGAGTTGAGGGTTTTCTTCAATAATGAGAGAGGGATCAAGATCAATTTTGGGTATCTATAGAATGGGTGATCTTAATTCTAACTTTGTGGGATCCTAAGGTTTTGGATATGAATAAAGTGAAGATTTCTAGTTGATTTTAGTCACATCAACTAGTTCTACCTAATAGGTAACTATTTCTTGATTGGGAAATAGTGAAAACCTAGATTCATTAAGATTATATTCTAAGGTAGAATGTATTTTAGGCTACTAGTCATAAACTAATATAATCCAACCAAGAAAGGGTCCTTCACTCATATATTTTGTGCTCGGGGATATTCAAATGAATTGGATAGATGAAGATTATTTATCCAGATTATTATCCCTTAAGGTTACCAATTTTAGAATTAATGATTTACTATGTTCAGATACACCTACTCTCAATCCCTAACCTGGGTGGTTTAGCTACTCCTGGTAGGATGGTATGTAAAAAATGAATAATTGACATTGTATTCAACATGCTAAGAATGATGGAATTTTAATAGTTCACAATCATGAAATAATTCGGATTTTATAAAGGGGACGATCATGAAACCATGATTATGAAATTTAAATCACAATTTAATTAACTACTTACTTGAAATGAGAGTGGAAAATAATGCTACATGATTTCGTCAATGATTGAAGGTGAACGAAGGAAACAATGTGAAAAGGAATGAAGGTGGTGTTGAAACACAATTAAAAATGATTTTATTGAAATAAAATAATGAAAAGAGACTAAGAAATAATGAGAAAGGAATGGTAAACACCTAATTTCTCTGTTCTGGAAGCTCTCCAACTCTCCTACTATCTTTTTTTTGTTACCCTGCTACTTTATTTGTAGGGAAAAAATTACATAATGTGTAATAGGATTCATGTTTTGCAATGTCGTATACATGTATTCCTCTACAGTTTTTGAATATATGTGTATCTTGTGTGTATCTCATCTGATATTTGGAGGTTTGACTAATTTTATGATGTGAATCTTTCTCTCACGGAATGCGCCTTATTTCTAACTATATATTTGGAGTGGATTTCTTATCCAAAGGTTCCACGACATGTATCTTCCACTAAAAACATGTAATGTCTCTTCTGCTTACAATATTTATGAATTGAGTTGTGACTTGGTTCACAACTTGGTTTATTCTATGATACTCCACTACACATCGTGTAACTAGGTTTCACGTTGTGAAATAGGAAACTTCTACTCTTTTTCTGCATTTTCTCCTTTGAAACTTCATGAGCCTATTTACTAAACAATTCATAAAATACCAAGTTTATTATCTAATAAATCATTTAAAATCATTAATTAAATGAAAAAAAAGTATATATGATTTCAGCTTATCATTAGTCCCCAAGATTGTGCTTTATCTTGGTGGTCTCATCCCCATGACATCATACATGAACGCTCATAATATAAACAAGAGACATCACATATGTAAAAACAATCAATATATCAATTCCAATAATGGATACCTCATCCCATACAAGGCAATCTATAAAAAATCTCAAGGGTCGCTATAGGAACCCCCAATATAACCAATGCCACCAAGTCTTACCAAGGCAACCCATAAGGCATCCCTTGTATCACCCATGGCATGGTGAATCTGAGTTCGTACCAAGTATCTCACATAGGGGACCAAATATCACTTGTGGCATGGATTATCCATCTTTCCAATGGGTATATCCTTGGTTTCTCCCCTAGGTAACCAGTTTCAATCACAAGTATGTAAAATCTAATCAGAGAGCATGTACATTTCAAGCTAATGTATCACTCTTGACGCATCAAGTAATCCAATGTAGCATGGAGAGCCTATCCCTGACATATGAATGTTAGGACCTGAGTTCTCTCCTGTCCCATACCAGGAGAGTAATAGTAACCAAAGCACACATAACAACATGGAATAGCATTTACATCCCATGTCAACAATAAGAATCTTAATATCACATGCTAAATGAGCCAATTAAGACATAAAATTCATTTCAAGCAATGATGGAAATTAACATGAGGCAGAAAATTTGGTACAAGGAACATGTCATAAGTTATATCATGAATAAAATTATACATAAGTCATAAGGATCAAGCATAAGAAAACAAAAATAAGGAATGTTTCTTACAATGTGAAGCATCAAGAATGATAATTCAATTATAAATATAAGGCATCAATCTAAATAGTCTATCACATTTCCCTATAATTCATCTTCATTTAGTTATAAATTAAGGAATTTAATTGAGGTGAAAATCACACACACAAGGTAGCTCACAATTTATGGCATGGGAAAATTAGGCCACTAAGGTGGTCACACCCAAATGGGTGTCTAATAATGAGGTAAATGACCACGGATAGTTTTTATTGTATGTTAAGTTCACAAATTACATATAAAACCAATTTAATTAATTAATTTAAAAAATTAAGCATCTCCAGAAGTGTCTAGTGAGCATCACAATGGAGAATCATTTAAAAAGTGATGAAACGAGTGAGAAAGACCTAAACCACCTACATCAATGTAGTAGAACTCCACTCGTCTGTTGTTGAGGCTTGAATTAACCTAGAATGGTAGAAAATGAAAAAATATTCAAACACCCTAATAATAGGGAAAAAATAGTTGTACCTAGATAGAAAAATATAGGATATAAGAAACTATAAATATAAGGGAGAGGAAGAAATAGTTTACCAAGATCTTTTTGTTTCTTATAGTTGTGACAGATTTGGTTGATATATGAAGGGAGATATCTTTATCCCTAGAAAGGAAGAAGAAGGGATCTTGTGTGGGGAGAGGAGGGGAGCTTGCTGGAGAAAAAGAGAAGGACAAAGAAGGGTTTAATTAAAAACTTCATTAAGTGAAAATTTGAATTTTACTCTCAAAAACAAGGTTGTGCGGTATTTATGCACATTTGGTCAAATTGTATGATAACAATACAGCAAGTCACTTCTTCAAGGGGCACCTTGCAAGTTTATTGCACGATTTATCTAACTGTGTGCAAAACATGAAAAAAATACACTATCAAAAACACAAATTTTGTTGTATGACCATGATCTTGGTGTCACATGGTTGTAGAAAAACAAAACTTCCCCCAACACACCACTACCTACAACCAAGCAATTTATAAAAACCATGTGGGCTAGTTGGTATGGTTTATACCAACCATATGGCCCAATATACCTCATAAATGTTTCGGGCTCTTGGCTCCCAGAAATCCTCGGACACCCCCGAGACTCCCTTGACTCTATTGGTCATTAATATAAGGGTCAAATGAAATAAATTAAACTAAAATGAATGGTTTGTACCTTTCAAAAAAGTCAATATGCTATAACCGCCCCTCCTTAAGAAAACTCAACCTCGGGTTTCCCTTCGACAGGTAGTACAACGTCATCTGAGAAATGTTTTGACCACTTTGTAAGAAAATTGGCCTCCCACTCCCAGGTCTCTTCATGTACATGTTTTTGCTTCCATAGCACTCGGACCAGATGAATTGACCTACCCCAGAGTGCCTTTGCACTTCGATCAATGATACTATTCAGAAACTCCTCGAAAGATGTATTCAGCTCTAGATCAATATCCTCAGGGTCAAATAAATGAGATAGGTCATTATGATACCATCAAAACTGAGATATTTGGAAAACATCATGCATGGAATGACACCTCTAAGGTAGATTCAACTGATAGGATAACGTCCTGACTCTCTCAACAATCTTGAAAGGCCTGACATATCAAGGTGATAACTTTCCTTGTATCCTAATTTTTCTATGAACCAATCTAGGCGATACACACCGGAAGACCCAATGTCCCACCTTGAACTCCAAAGGTCTATGGTGACTATTATTATAAGACTTATTTCTAGATAAAGACGTATCCATATACTTCTGAATCAACTATACTTGCTCTGAAGTCTACTTAATGAGATGAAGACCCATTAGAACTATCTCACCATCCTCAAGATAGCATAGAGGTGAATGAAATGGTCTACTGTGGATGGCCTCATATTGAACCATCTGAATTTTTATCTAAAAACTGTTGATGTGGGAAAAATCAACTGTTGGAATATTCGTTTCTCATAAACCTCCAAAATCAAGGATTCATACACAAATAATATCCTCAAACACCTGTATTGGCCACTCATAATTCTTGTTGATCTAAGGGTGATATGCAGTACTCGGTATAACTTGTGAACCAAGTGCCTTTTGTAACCCTTTCCAAAACTGTGAGATGAGAAAAGACATATCGATCTGAAATGATATAATTGGGTACATCATGAACTCTCACTATCTCCTTGATGTAAATTCTTCCTAGCTCGTCAGTGGAGAGGGTCCCCTAGATTGATAAGAAGTGTGCAACCTTGGTCAGCCTATCGATGATTACCCACACTAAATCACTGCCTCGAGGGGATCTTAGAAAGCCTTTTATGAAATCTATAGTGATTTCATTCCATTTCCACTCATGAATGGAGAGAGGTTTTAGAAGTCCAGAAAGTCAATGGTGTTCTACCTTTACCTGCTGAGAGGTGGAGCACTGAGTGATGAAGCCTGTGATCTATCTCTTCATACCTGGCCACCAATACTAACGATGTATATCTCTATACATCATGGTAATCCTGGGATGAAATTTCCAAAAATAGGCATGTGATTCCCTCGTCAACTCATCCCATATATCCAAATATACCCATACATGTCCAGAGAAGAGTAGGGTTTCACTACTATCAACAATCCAACCAGGAGGTAGGTTCTCTCCTGTGATGCTCTCCCTTAGAATAGGGACCTAAGAATCATATATCTACTTTATCTAGACCCAATACATAAGGGGGGATTTCACTACCATAACTTCTAAGATTAGTTTATCATGTTATTCCTAAACCTCAAGATGCATCTCATAAAATAGAACTATCAGCTTCCACTCACTACTATCATCCTTGACAACTTTCATCTAAGTCTTCCATCTCAAGGGATCATCCATATAATTTCCTTTTTGGGTTTATAATCAAGCTCAAAATAAAACGATTATAGGTATTATACCCACTTTCACTGCCTCATATTAAATTATCACTAAGGAGAGAATTATTTGAGACTTTTATGATCCGTATAAACAATGAACCACTATCCCAATAAATAGTGTCTCTGACAGCATTGATCAAGAACCATGGATGGTAGCTCGAGGTCATGCATAGGGTAGTTCTGATCATGAGGCCTCATCTAAGGGAACCTGTATGATACAACTTGATCACCCTATAATAAAACTACACCTATACCAATCTTGGAATAATCACAATAGACAGTATAGCTTCTACCCATCTCAGGAAGAATCAAGATCAGCACTGAAGTAAGTATCCCCTTTAACTCCTAGAAAGTTTTCTATAAAGATTCAGTCCAGAAAAATTTCACACCCTTCTTGATCAAGCCTATAAGAAGCACTACGAGACGTGATAAATTTTTTATGTATTTCCCATAATAGCCATCCAACCCTAAAAAAATACATATATCAAAAAATTATTGTATTTCTCCCAAGAAACCATGGTGATCACCTTCTCTGGGACAACTTATATTCCTACCTCATATATGATATGTGTTGGAGTTGGTTTTATAGAACCAACTTCTTTGTACTTTATGATAAACATGTATTCATTGTTTTGAATATTAATAAAATACTTATCACGTCATGATTGTTATTCTGCATGACATAGTATGTGATAATATTCTAAGAGTAGCTATCACACGAAAAGTTTATAGTAGTTCCCTACTATGATGGGAATATGAAGGTGTTATGACACTATTCTTGAATATATGTTCTATAACTGAATGATGTAATTTGAGGGAAAAAAATGATACAGGCTATCAAGGGTGGAGAATCATTGGACATTAAGGAACCTTCTCATGGTGTATTCCCTTATAAATATCTAGTAGGATGTTATGAGAATGAGACCCACCAGTAAGAAATCCACATTTGTATGTGTCATTAGATCTTCTTATCTGCGGATGTGTGTATTGGTCCTTAGACTTTAAGATTATTATTAATGAGTATTATGAGATGCATAATTTCATGTATTGACTAAAATCGTGATGGTATATTTTCATAGTGAGGTAGGATATGTTGGGTGTGTCACGAGTAATACATTATTAATTAATAATGTGTTAAAGGATTTATCCATTTTTTCATTAATCAAAGTTAATATCTCAGACCCTTTGATTGAAATGATATATCCTAAATAAATCCATGTTTACGGTGTTCTATAGGCAATTTATATTTCTAGAAAGTCAATGAAAGAGATATTGAGAACATAGGTTGATGGCACTGGCATAGTACCTACTTTATTAGATATATTGTAATAAATGGATTATATTACATAGTAAGCATTCATATGAGGGTACATGTCATTGCGGCATTAACTTTTTCTCTATGGGTAACATGGCATGTTGCTAGATGTTAACTTTGGACTTTAGGCTACTTCACCTAATTCCGTTGAGAAAGAGGCCAAGAGGGTCACACACTAAGTGTATCTAGATTCTCAGTTAAATAATATATTATTATTTATTATTTAACAGGTTAAATAAATATTATTCTTATACTTGGTTTAATAATTATTTACATCTTCTTGATCGCATTTATTCCATTACTGGTTATTCGAGAGAATATATTGTGAGTGGAAAATTTAATAAATATTTATTTTTTGTTTAGTTAATATAATATTTATTTATTTATTGGAGAATAATGCAATAATATTTATTTAATAAAAAAATAGAAATTATTCAAATCCCGATAAATGTTGTGGAGGAATAGCGAACCGAGTTTAATAGTCTGGTGAGAAATAATAAATATTGAATATTATTTAATTAAATAATATCTAATTATAATTTTCAAGTGAATCACATATTGAGAAATAATAATATTACTTTTCTTATTTGGGGTTTTACAAGGATTAAATAAGTAATTAAGGGAACTTGTGAAATTACATTATTTTAACCCTATCAATATAAATACCCAAATATGTTATTTTCTCAAGACCTAACTCAGTTGTGCACGATGAATCTTGGAGGATCCTCTCAAGCCTAGAGAGCTCCCTTATCCAAGAATACTCCCAAGAATGGTGAGAAATTCTCCTCCACTAGATCAAGGAGAATGATTTGGAAGTGATTCTATAGGCGATCAAGACGGGTGATGCAAGCACAAGGGTCTTTAATGCTAGAACCCAAAGACTCATTCGGCGATGTATGGAGATTCTTGGAACACATTTGGATCACCGCTAGAGCAATTCTAAACTTAGTTTCTACAACTCAATGATGGTACACCATAAATCTGTCTCCATATTCATCAATGAATAAAGAATTACTTAAAGTTAATTCTTTATCTAATTACATTAATTATAAACAATATGTTTTATCCCTTTTCTCTTTCATTCTGGTGTGAATAATTTTTTCTATATTTGATTCAATTTCATTGATCGTGACGAATAAACTTCATATGAATCTTGGATTGATCATCTATTATGGAAAAAAAAAGTTAGGCACTGCCCATTGCATGCTTCCACTATGCCCATAACCTACAAGTGGTATCAGAGGGGAACATAGTTTTTTTTAATTATTTAAAAACCATTGGTGATTTATGAGTTTTTAATTTAGTTTTTTTACTAAATTTTAATCACTATTTTAATCTGAATTGAGAGATATAATTATTCCTCATTTTTCTCTTATAGATCTAATTTAGACATTTAATTTTATGATTAAAATAAAATCGAGGAACTCATCCATAGGTTCCAAGGATTCTTCCTGGATAACACAGCAGTTCATTCCATGTAATTGATGTTACATGTTGTGTATTTGTGTTCAATTCACTAGGAATTAATTCAAAATTTACTCAATTAGTGTACATTAATGATACATGGTGTAGTTAATTCTTACACCATATATTTAATGGGACTAAGAGGCACACAATCAATCAGAGTATACATCGTTTATCCCATGTACACGATGTGTAGTCCCTTTGAGTCAATGACGAGTTTTTTATTTCTATACACGGCCTACCTGACTGGTGACCATGTAATTTGGAGATCACACAGCATGTGGCCCATTGGACATGTCATGTACTCCAATTATGAGGTAAAATTCACATGCCGAGTCCCTAAGAATATACCTATAATAGATAGTGAGAGATATACACACCGTGTAGATTGGATCTAGAAGTCATGTTCTATTTACCAATTACATAGAGTTAAAATTTATTTTTTTTTCTATGTAAACCTTGATACATGTACTTGTGTGTGGTCATAAATATAGGACACACCATTTGATAGGTTTTTATTTACATAAATATTAATTTTTTAATTAGTATCTATGTAATGTTCGGATCTATATATCATTTATGAGTTGTATTAAAAGTTGTTACTCTGTGCATTTAATCATAACACCTGAACAAAAAATCATGTAATTCATGTAATCATTCATGAAGTACATGTTATGAAAGTATGTGATAAGTCATGTATGCCATATGTCACAAGATTAAAACATTACACGAGTGTAATACATGTTGGGAAGAATCATATGGGTATTCACCATGTTACCTCTAAGGTACATTTATGTACAAATTTAATCTTAAATTAATTTATTTAATTTGTTTAAAATTATAATAGATGATAATATCAAGGAAATTCAGATAAGGATTAAGATAAAAGGATTAATTAATTAAATATAATAATTAATCAATTTGAGTGTGATTTATCTTAAATAAGAACACTTAATAATTGAGTGCTAGTTTTATTAAATGTCTAATTCATTGCATGCATGTGAATTATAATGAGCTAGAACAGGCCTTTTGTATGTGATTAGTTTCATTTAATTTATTATTAAATTAAATGGTTGGTTTTCATGCCTTATATCTTTATTATTATGTAGGTCCTATGTACCCATGGTTTATTTTATATAAACTCCATTTTCCCTTCACCTGCGTGTGAGTAAAAGTCATATGTAATGGATAGAGATCCCAAGATAGTGGAGGTGGTTCAAGTTCGGAGCTGAGGTAAAACCAATCCAAGGAGATATAAAGGTGGACAAGTGGAAATCTATAAATACAAAACTCAATTATTTCAAGGTGGGTAAATGGTTAGTTTATCAACTGCTAGATAAACTAACCATTAGTACAAGCTCATGATCATACCATTTATTTAATTTCTATCATGTTACATGGTTATTTAATTATGGACGTTTTTCCGCGATCATATAATTAATTAATTAACAAGCATGCAAGATGGAAGTAAAATAAAATTTATTATGCATAAATATTAACTAAGACATGGTTAATGACTTAAGTAATCTCACTTAATATTAACAAGCATGTGATAAGGGTAATAATTGGAAATTTACAGATAAAAGAATAAAATGGCTTAAAAATATTAAGTCTGTATAGCCATCCATTACTTCGGTTAGAATCAGACCATAGTTCAAAGTACTTGACCAGCCAAAGTTGGGGTGCTTTCAATTATTGGGGAATTATAACAAGATGTTTTGGGTTAAATTAACTTGGTTCACATCAAGGGTTTACTTATAAAGTAGGACTTGGTATAACTAAGAGTAAAAATTTTAGAAAATATAATTTAATGATTTCAGGATTAGAGAGTCCACTATGAAAATCAAGGAATTATGAGTTAATGCAGTTTGCATTTGGAATTCCTACCTAAAACCATTTGAGTTGCTTGACCAACCAAAGTTGAGGTAATGAGAAGGGGAATATGGATCCTTTAAAATAGAATTTCCAAGAAAAAAATATTCTAAAGCCAATGGTGAGGTCTATTGGGTTTCAATAAAATAGTGGGAGACTAATAAATATAAATAATAATTTATTCGTCTAAATTTTATTAGAAAAAGTACCAAAATTATGATTATCTTATTTTGTAGAAATAGAAATAAAATGACATCAAACATATTATCATGATCCATACTTGAGAAGGAAAACCTTATCACTGACACAAATTTCCAAGAGTGGTAAAGGTGCATATGTGTCATCCTTTTACATGAAAGAAATTTTTATGTTCTAGAAGAACCTTTACCAGTTGTGCCTTGAAATTAGGAAAGTGATAAAAAATTATATATCTATGAGAAACATCTGAATGATTCTACAGATGTTCAGTGCTTCATGATATCATTCATGTATAATGAGATTTGGAATCTACATGAGGATATGGATTCCGATAGCATGATGTCTCATCTTTAGGATCTCTATAAAGAGAAGGTGAGACAAGAGAGGTATCAGATCTCCAATGCTTTGTTCATAACTAAGCATGGAGAGTCTACTCCAACTGGGCTTCATGTAGCCAAGATTATCAACTACATTGAATGCTTGGACATATTAGGGATTAAATTACCAAATGAGTTTCATACAGATCTCATACTTTCATTACTTCCCAATACATTCTCTAGATTTATTATGAATTATAATATGAGCAATAATGAGAAGAGTCTTTCAGAACTTCTGACATTGATTCGCTAAGTGGATAAGGACATGAGGCATGATAAATCCGTGGTCCATATGATGAACAAGAAATGAAAGAAAAATTCAAATGGTCCCAAGACTTATAAATAGTATAAAGCTCCCAAGCATTATCCTTTCAAGAAGAAGAAGACCCATAGGCAGGGTAAGGAAAAGGAAGTAGCATGTTTTTCATGTGAAAAACCAAGCCAATGGAAGAGGAATTGATCCTAGAAGCAAGGGGAAGCTAAATTTACATTCTTTATTGAGTGAAATTACTCCATTTCTACACATTGGGTATTAGATATAGCTTTTGGTGATCACATATCTGTCCAAATTTAAGAACTAAGTGGATTTGTAAAGATTTCCATTAGATAGGTGGATCTATGAGCTCTTAACAGTGATAGGTTAGTTTCTCTGGCCATTGGTGACTACCACCTTTCATTGCCAGCTGGAATGATTTTGGTTTTAAGATATTATTATTATGTACCTATTGTTTCCAAGAACATAATTTATGTGTCATGTTTAGATACTGATGGTTTTATTTTCCAATTTGGAAATGAAAGTTGTTTATTTTATAATGGAAACATATGTTATGGTATAGAACATTTAAATAATTGTCCCTATTTATTAAATTATGAAAACCAAGTGTTAGAAATTGATAACGAATCATTTTCACACGACTCATATAACACCCAGTTGTGGCATCAGTATCTTGGTCATATAAATGAGAAGAATTTAACAAGTCAATGTCAAGATGGTTATTTATACTCTTTTGAGATAAAACCACTTGATATATGTTATTCTTGTTTACAAGGAAAAATGGCCAAAATACTATTCATTGGATATGGTTAAAGGGCCATCGAACTTCTAGGATTGGTACATACTGATGTGTGTCGACCATTTCTGGTAGAATATAGAGGTAGATATTCTTACTTAAATGATTTTAGTGATGACTTGAGTAGATATGGCTATATCTACTTAATGATTTATAAGTCCAAGTCCTTTGATAAATTCAGTGAATTGAATAATGAAGTAGATAATCATCTTGGTAAGAAGATAAAGAATCTTTGATCGAATTGAGGTGGTAAATATATTAACCTAGAGTTTATCAACTTTCTACATGAGTTTGAGATTCTATCTCAACTCACTCCACATTATACATCATAGTGGAATGGTGTTAGTGAAAGGAGGAACCACACCTTGTTAGACGTAGTAATGTCGATGATGAGTCATTAAGATCTTCCATTATCCTTTTGGGGATATACATTACAAACTACGACATACACATTAAACCAAGTACCAACTAAAGTAGTAAATGGAATTACTTTTGAGCTAGGGAGTAGAAAGAAACCTATTTTATCATATACATGTGTATGGGGTTTCAAAGAATTTGTTAAGTACTTTGTATGAAACAAACTAGCACCTGGGGCCATGAAGTGTGCCTTTATAGGGTATCCTAAGGAAACAAAGGGATACTACCTATACAAACCCTCAGACAAGAAAGTGATTGTCGCTAGACAAGCCATATTTATTGAGATGGAGAATATCCTCAAATAGGATAGTTGGAGTAAGATTGATTTCGATGAAGTTTATTCTCAAGATACACTAGATTTGGTATAGGAACATATTCCACAGGCCTCTATAGAATAATTAGTTCCTGAAACAAAATTATTATGTAGGAGTGTAAGGGATGTAAGAGAACCAGAGAGATATGGTTTTCTAGTCACTGAGGATGGTGAATCATTATTAGTTGACAGTGATGAACCTCTATCCTAAAATAAGGTATTAGTGATCTCATAAGATGCAAGATTGATAGAATCTATGAATTTTGAGATGGATTCCATGTATCATAACCAAGTTTGGGTTCTGGTTGATGTGCCAGTTGATGTAAATCCTATCAGTTCCAAACGGTTATTCAAGAGGAAACTGTACATGGAAGGTAAATTAAGTACCTATGAAGAAATTCTAATGGATAAAGGGTTTAAACAGCATCAAGGAATTGACTATGATCAAACCTTTTCTCCAGTTTCCATTTCTAAATCCATTAGAATCATACTTTATATAGTAGATTAACATGACTATGATATTTTTTAGATGGATCTCAAAACTACATTCCTTAATGAGAACCTTAAGGAAGATACCTATATGACACAACCAGAAGGTTTTGTGTCTCCAGGTGATGCCAAAAGTATTTTCAAGTTGCATAGATCCTTTTATAGATTTAAGAAAGCATTTATATAATGGAACATTTGATTCGATGAATCCATAAAAGAATTTGGTTTCATTAAGAATGAATATAATCCATGTGTTTACAATAGGTTTAGTGGAAATGTAGTTGTTATCCTAGTAGTATATGTTTATGACATATTACTTTTTGTAAATGATATACCAGTCTTACAGTCATTTAAGGACTGGTTAAAAAAGTGTTTCTCCATGAAGGACTTAGATGAATTAGCCTATATTCTAGGGATCAAGATCATTCATGATAGATCCAAGGGGATTCTAATACTAAGTAAAAGTACATATATTGATCAGATACTAAAGAGATTTAGTATTGAAAAATCCAAGAGGGGATTGTTTTCAGTGTCACATGGATTACATATTTCTAAGAAAATGTTTCCTCAAACACAACATGAGAAAGATATAATGAATAATGTACCATAAAATTTGGTGATAGGATCAATCATGTATGCCATGTTATGTACTAGACTTGATGTTGCCTATGCACTAATAATGGTGGGTAGATATCAAGAAGATATAGGGGAAAATATTTAACTAATGTTAAGTTTATCCTTTAGTATCTAATAAGAACTAAGGATATGTTCCTGGTATATGGAGGAGATGAGGAGATGATCATCAGAGGTTATACAAATTCTAGTTTCCAGACAGATCATAATGATCTAAATTCTTAATCAGGGTATGTTTTCTATCTCAATAGAGGATTCTGATTATATAGAGACTTCTGATGCATCCAAGTAATCCATTTGTATTCGTAACTTTTTCTAGGATCCTGATTTGGTGCCTACTAGTAAAGGCCCTACCACATTATATTATGAGTATACAGAAGTAGTGCCTCTTGAAAAAGATCCAAGGTCGCACCAACGGACAAATCACATACTTCGTAAGTATCACCTCTTGAGGGATTTTTATCAAAGGGGTGAAGTTGAAGCTAGAATAGTACCCACAAGAGAGAACATAATGGAACCCTTGACTAAAGTCCTATCTTAGTATAAGCATGAATATCATGTGAGAGATAGAGGACTGAAGTTTGTTAGTAGTTGGCTCAAGTGCATGTTGGATTCTGTTGGATTTGATGTCCTAGAACCAACTTCTTTTTACTTTATGATAAACATGTATTAATTGTTTTGAATATTAATAAACTACTGATCACATCATAAATATTCTTCTATATGACATAGTATATGATAATGTCTTAAGAGTATCTATCACACTAAAAGGTCCAAGAAATTCCCCGCTATGATGGGAATCTGAAAGTGCTATAACGCTATTCATGAATATATGTTCTATAGATGGATGATATAATTTGAGGGACACAAATGATAAAAAATATAATGGGTGGATACTCATAGGACCTTGAGACACATTCTTATAGTGTATGCCCTTGGTAATATCTGGTAGGATATTATGAAAATGATACCCTCTAGTAGGAAATCTACATTTATATGTGTCATTGGATGTTCCTGTCTACGGATGTGTGTAGTGGTCCTTATACATTAATATTATTATTAATGAGTATTATGAGTATCATAATTTTATGTATTGATGAAAACCATGATGATATATTTTCATGATGAGATAGGATATATTGGATGTGTCACGAGTAATATTGATTTAAAGAATAATGCGAGAAATAATTTATCCCTTCTGTTTGTTAACAGAATTTAATATCTCAATCCCTTTTATGGAAATGATATATCCTAAATAAATCCAATTCCATGGTGTTCTACAAGAAAGTTCTATTTTCGAAAATTCAAAGAAAGAGATATAGATCACATAGGTTGATGACATTGGCATGCAACCTACTCAATTAGAGAGATTGTGATAAAGGTATTACATTACACATTAAGTATCTATATGAGTTTAAATGTCATTGTAGCATTAACTTATTTCTCTATTTATGCCTTGGTGTGTTTATATATGGTAACCTTTTAATTTAGGCTGCTTCAACTAATTCAACTGAGAAACAGTTCTAGAGGGTCACACACTAAGTGTATCCAGAATCTCATTATAATAATATGTTTTTAATTATTATTTTACAGGTTAAATAAATATTATTCATGCAATTGGTTTAATAATTTTTCATATATGCTTGATCACATTTATTACATTACTATTTATTCAAGAGAATATATTATGAGCAGGATATTTCATAAATATTTACTTTCTGTTTAGTGAATATAATATTTATTTATTTATTAGAGAATATTGCAATAATATTTATTTAATAAATAAATAGACATTATTCAAAGCCTGATAAATGTCACGGAGGAATGAAGAACCGAGTTTAATGGTCCTGTGAGAAATAATAAAGATTGAATATTATTTAATTAAATAATAATTAATTATAATTCACAGGTTAAGTGCATGTCAAGAAATAATAATACTACTATTATTATTTGAAATGAGGTTTTTATAGGATTAAATAAATAATTAATGGAATGTGTGCAATTACTTTATTTTAACCCTAGAAATATAAATACCAAATTGCATTATTTTATCAAGATCTAATTTAGTTGTGTACAAAAAATCTTGGATGATCCTCTCAAGACAAGAGATATCCCTTCTCTAAGAACTCTCCCAATAATGGTGAGAAATCCTCCTCCACCAGATCAAGGAAAATTCTTTGGAAGTGATCCTTGAGTAAATCAAATAGGATGATACAAGCATAAGGATCTTCCATGCGGTAACCTGAAGACTCCTTCAGAAATGTCCAGAGATTCCTAGAACATGTGTGGATCACTGCTAGAGGAAATCTACACTTGGTTTCTACAACTCAATGATGGTGCACCACAAATCTATCTCTGGATTCATCAATAAAGAAAGAATTCCTTAGAGGTAATTTTTTTTCTAATTAAATTAATTATAAAAAATATGTTTTAATCTCCTATCTCTAGTTCTAGTATGATTAATTTTTTCTATATTTTATTCAATTCCATTTATCACGATGATTAAACATCATATAGATCTTGGATTGATCATCTATTATGGAAAATAGAAAAGTTGGGCACCACCCATCGCACGCTTCTGTTGCTCCCAAAACCTAAAAAAACCCAGGAAGTGAAAATTTCTTATCCAAAAGTTAAATTTATTATGATTTTCATATATCTAGTCCCCTATCAGTTTACTCATCACATTTTTAATATAGATATCATGGTTGTGTATGGTGCATGAATATACTAATATTTCATCTACGATGACTTCCAAAAAGGAACCAAAATACATGTGGAAAACCTGATTCATCAGATCCATGAAGATTTTAGGTGCATTATTCAGACCTAACGGCATGAAAAAAATACTCTTACAGTCCATACCTACTCTAGAAAACTAAACATTGTATGTTTGATGGCCTTATAGGCACCTGACGGTAGCCTGACCTTAAATTGGACTTGGAGAAAATGGTCTCTCCTCAAAGCCGGTTGAAGAGTTTGTGGGTCAGATGAAGTGGATATCTATTATTTACCATGATCTGGTTCAGTCATAAATAATCCACACACAATATAAGGGTACCATTTACCTTATTTTTGAAAAGGATAGGTGAGCCCCATGGTGATGTGATGGGTCAGATAAAATTATTATCCTCTAGATATTCAAGCTACTTCTTGAGTTCCTAGAGCTCTGTAAGTGTATTCCTATATGGATTAATGGAAACTGGTGCCACACCAGGAACTATCTCAATGGGTAACTCAACATCTATATTAGGAGGTGAGCCCAAGAAGTTGTCAGGGAAAACATCCTTGAAATGATCCACAACAGGAGGGAACTCTACTAACTGCATCCCCAGATCGCTCATAAAGAGACTTTCTATATCAACTGTCACTTTTCCTAGCCCAGTATGTTTGGTTCTAACTAAACTTTCCTGGATATATCATTCACTTTTATGTATATATGTGTTTCCCTTATGTGAGGTAAATAATACACGTTATAAATATCAATCCATTTGGGCACAAAAAGGCACAATCCAATCTATACTGAGAATGGCATCGAAGTTAGTCATCTCAAGGATGAAGAAACCCTAGAAGAAATGTCACCCACCAATCTCAAAGGGGGGACTTCTAGAAATGGATCATTCCATTTATTCTAACCCCTAATATTGTGTCAAGACACGTGACTCCATAGAAGTACTTGATTGTAAGGATTGGACTTTCCACCACCGCAATAGATATAAAAGAGTAAGATGAACCTATATAAAAAAGGAAGAAACTAAAGTATAGGATACTAGAATAGTTTCTCTAACTATAGATGGCCCTATAATTTGTTTCTCAGTTTCATGTTTTAATACATAAATATGGAACATACCGCGTCTTTGAAATGCTACGTGACTATCCTGATAAGATCCACTCTTCTCAAACTGAGGTTTTGGGGCCTGACTACCTTAGTCATGGCCATTGACACCTTTTCTTGATCAGCCAGTAGAAGGAAAAATCCCATCTTGACATGGAATCAAGGATCATTTACTAGATAAATGGATTTGTATAGATCCTATATCACTCGACACTAAAGGAAAATAATGGTAGAAGCACTGAATGTGGATCATCCTACCACAAGATCGACACTTAATTGGGTTCCTCGTACCCTGGGGATTCTTGTGGATCAGCCTTCCATAGTGGTGAAATGCTCTAGATCTCTCAGTGTGTGTTACCAAGCTGGGACCATCCCCGTGTGTACCCTCAAATTATTGCTTCATACTACTAGATGAATTGTCTCCCTACCTCAGAACTGAACAACCCTTGATCACATTGCTATCTTCTCTGAGATTCTATTCTATAATTTGGTCATGGTTCGCTATTTCTATAATGATAGTCAACCAAAGTACATTCACCTATGAGTAGAAAACATACCCAATCCTATCCTAAAAATGAATCACATTCATCAACTTGTCACCAGTCAGATATATATTGAAGTTATAGAGATCATTGAAATAAGAAGAATAATCAAGCACAGTAATATATCCCTAATGAAGATACATAAAATCTCTAGTGTATTCCAACCATATAGTCTACAGAAATAAGTGATCGTAGAAGGATGTATGGAAGTCTACCTAGACTATACCCCAATTATTCTCAGCTTGAGATATGACACCCCACCAGTGCTTGGTGGAATCACATAACATGTAGGTAGTGATATTAACCCTCTGCTCTAGAAGCATCTCAAGATGTTCAAAGATTGACACCATATCTTCTAACCATGAATCAACAACCTGAGTTCCTCCATCCCCCAATAAGGTGGGAGGTTACTACTGCTGAATTTCCAAATTCAGCTCTTCTATAATAGGGGTAGGTTAGGGAGCACCCTAAATAAATTGCATGAATAAGAGAAAACTATCATAGAACTAAGCATTGACAATCAGTGGAATAGCAGTAGGAGATTCCTCAGGTGGCACTATAGGAGTTACTATGGATGGATCAGAGCCCAAAACCTCTAGAGTATTCTCATTTTCACTTTCTTGGATCACAAAACAAGGTCTTCACACAATCATATATTTACATTTTCTAATTGTACTACTCAGAAGGGTTTTATAACAGATAGGTAAAGTGATAAAGAGAGGATAGGCACAAGGACATCCTGCTAAATAAATGAACCCCTTTGTCTATGCCTATAGTCGGGTCTATGCGATAAGAAAGGGTCTCAAAATCCACAATTTACACGGCCTACTACCCATTTTAAGGTTGGGTTAGGGTCAAGTTCTCAAATTTTTTATATAAATTGACAATTTAATTTTAATGTGGAATTCATTTTAATAAATTTATGTATTTAATTTACCTTAAATGGTTGGATTTTTTGGATCACCATGTCCAATTTATATTGGACCATAAACTTTACAAATTGAAATGTGGTGTCTAATTAATCCTAACCATAACATGGTCCAACCTATACTACTAATGGTTTATGGATCAATGTCCCATTACTAACTAAATAATGTGTCTACTTTAACCTATGCAAGAAATAATTGTTAGGTTAATATAGGCACTTTAATAATTAGTTATTATTTTAGGTCCTATAATAAAAACTGTAAAATTTATATATGTAAATTTCAAATAACTGCAATAAGAACATAAAATACAATAAATGCACACTGAAAGTAGATATGGCATGGTATAATTCATGGAATTTTAGTTTCTATGGTTTGTAGTATAATGAATGCTTGGATAAAACCTCAGATCATCAGGATTAGGTAAAAGAAATTATCATTTCAATAACACCAATATCAATAACATCATGAGACATGTGCATCACTAAATAGTGAATTCCTATCAATAATAAATCGCATAATCAATAATTTCAATTTCATATCCTAAGTAATTTAGGATTCCCCTATAACTAGGTTAGATACATCCATTAATAGGTTCATTTCTAAATACCTCTAACTCCTAGTCTCCTGTTTAACCTAAATAGTAATACAAAAGGAAAAAATAAATAGATCTAATACCACTTTTTAGCATCCCTCCCCTATTTTCACTTAATAGTTCCCTGAGATGGTGATCCATAAGACCTAAAGCATGCCTACCATAATGCTAGAGGCTTATAACTAGAAGTGAGAGACTAGGGTGTGTCTGTTACAATACTATGCCCTCATAGATCAGAGTGAGAACAATAGTAGATGAAGATAACAAATAGCAGAAAAAAATTAGAATTAGATGGTAGTAAAAATAATGGAAATAAAACAAGCGATATAAGTAAAACTGTTAGAAGATAAATATGTAATAGATACCAATGATGATGATGATCATGATGCTATAAAAAATATGAGTATGAGGATCTTTTGATACAAGTATATACAATGTGCTAAAAAAATACCAAAATCCCAAAAACTTCTACAAAAATTATCTAGAGCATAGGCTCATCCCTCTACCCCCATATAACATCCTAATGTTGTAAATAAATCAAACATCAGACGCTGAAAACTCCCCTTTTTCAAAACCTTCAATCACAAAGTCTACTTGGGTACCATAGGAGGCCCAAGTATGGTGTGATATACAATATTAGTAGGTAAATACCCACAATGTCTAGGACAATACATTTCTAGAAATAAGTAAAAGAACTGTGTGATATAAATGATTAAAGAAGGGAAGTAAATAAATAAATTAATACTTTGGTACGGGTTCCTAAATGGACACCTGACTGATACCACCTAATTCAGCCTAAGCTAGATGTCTGAACCAAGGTACCTGTACAAGTGATATGGTAAATACATATTCCATCATGAATAAAGCAACCAAGGTAGGAAGACCCCAATATTGGGATTTGGATTGGTGTTCTCATCCCCATGAAATCATACAGGAATGATCAAAATATAAAAAAGATCCATCACATATGTCAAAACAATCAATCCATTAATTATAATGACGTAGATATAAGCCTATCCAAGGTGATCTATAAAGAATCGGATGGGTCGTTACAAGAACCTCTAATATAACTAATGTCATCGAGTCCATCCAAGGAAACCCATAAGGTGACCCTTGTATTAATCATGGAATTGTGACTCTAATGTTTTACCATGTATCTCATATAAGAGACCAGGAATCACCCAAGTCATGGATTATCCACACTTTCACTGGTTACATCTTCAATTCCTCCCCAAGGGAACTAGTGTCACACACGAGTATGTAAAATCTGCCCAGAGATCCCATACATGGAAAGACAATGTTTCAATCCCAATGTGTCAAGTAATACAATTTAGAATGGTGAGTTCATCCTCTACATCATGAAGTCTTGACCTGGGTTCTCTCTCAACTCGTATTAGGTGAGGCATAGAAACCAAAGCACACATCATGACATGTAATAGCATTTAAATCGTGTGTCATCAATAAGAATCTCAATATCACATGATAAATGGGATAGAAAATATATAAAATTCATGTCAATAAATGATGGAAATAAGCATAGGGCATAAAATGTGTCACAAGGCTCAAGGAACATGGCATAAGTCGTAGCATGATGAAAAGGAGACATGAGGCCTAAGGATCAACCATAAGAAAAGAAATATAAGGCATGTGAATTATAATGTGAAGCATCAAGAATAAGCATTCAATTATAATTATGAGGCATCACGATCAACGGTCTATCTCGTGGCCCAACAATTAATCTTCATTTAGTTATAAATTAATGCATTTAATCAGGGTGCAACTCACACACACAAGGTAGTTCAAATTTTATGGCATGGGAAAATTAGACCACTAAGATGGGAACACCCAAAGGGTTGTCCAATATTTAGTTGAATGACCATGGATGGTTTTATTTGTAAGTTAAAGTCAAACATTACATGTAAAACCAATTTAATTAATTTATTAAAAAAAATTGAATCATCACCAGAAAGGTCCAATGAGGAGCACAATGGAATGTCATTTGAAAAGTGATGAAACAAGTGGGAAAGACCTAGACCACAAAAATTGATGCAGTATCAATCCTATCATCCATTTTCAAGGTTTGATTCGACCTATAATGGTAAAAATGAAGAAATATTCAAATTCTCTAGAAATAAGGTGAAGACTACCTCATCAAGATAGAATAATAGAGGATGGAAGAAACTCGAAATAGAAGTTACATAATGATAGATCCTACCAAGAGCTTTCATTTTCATCTGATGGTGAGAGATTTAGTTGGAAAAAGAATGAGATAGTATAACCACTAGAAAAGAGAAAGGAGGGATCTCGTGTGTGGAGAGGAGGGGAGCCTACTGTAGAAAAATAAAAGGAGTAAAAAGGATTTAATTAAAACCTTCATTAAGAGAAATATGGGTATTTCACCATAAAAAATCAGGGCACACAGTTTGGCTACATGATTGGCCAAACTCTGCAACAAGACACTAATTCAATGGTCTCCTCACATGGTTAGGTGCACTATTTATCTAGCCATTCATAATCCATAGAAAAACCCACTGTAAAAAACCTACAACCAATCTCAAAGGTTTGTGCCTTGGGTCGAACATTTTTAGACAAACTGTGCAGCCCCCAACATCCCACTTTCTACAACCACTCAGTTTAAAGAAACCATGTGGGATGGTCTTCATAGTTTCTATAAATAGTGAGAACTAATAGGCATCCTAAATTTACGATGATTTGGGCTCCGAACGATCCCCATACGCCCTTGAGACACCCTTGACTCCATTAGGAATTAATATAAGGGTCAAATGAAGTAAATTAAACCAAAAACAAATAGTTTATACCTTTGATAAAAGCCAGGACGTTACAGGAGCCAAATTAATAATGGATGTAAATGAAATTTGGTTGTTGTCTAAATGAGAAAAATAATGGAATGGTATATATAGTGACAACTATTGTGGTTACTTTTAATAATCTATCATGAGTTATGATTGAAATATTATACCTAGATGATTTTTCTAGTGCACTAATTAGTATAAAAATAAAATTCTATATATGTTTATGTGATAAATATCACAAAGGTATATGGATTCAATGATATATGTGTCAAGAATATTGGAATAAACACCTAGGAAAATTTATTAAGAGAACTACAAGATGTTTTCCATCTGTTAAAGGAGGCATAAAGAAATAATATGCAATGGAAAAAAGTAAGGGTTATGTTAATGCCATGAAGCAGAATAAAATTCTTCCCAATGTATGAATTGGATGTTTTTTAAGGAGGGAGTTTGAAAATTATGAAAATTAATGTATTAGAAAAATTCCTAGGAATGCCTAATACCTAAATGGGATCAACAAGACTTCATAGATAAATTCCTAGAAACATCTAATGGAATTACAATTTAAAATAAGTAAACTGTAGATGAAATGTGAAAGGTATGGATTATATTCTAGCATATTTATTGAAATTTTTCAATATTTAGACATTATTCATATTTTTTATATGAAGGAATTATTAATAAATAACATGGTAAAACATTATTATTGTATTATGAAGAACATTTAGTGATTAAGGTGTCTACATTAAGGGATTC
The DNA here is from genome assembly GCA_963277665.1 of Viscum album. Classification (NCBI taxonomy): domain Eukaryota; kingdom Viridiplantae; phylum Streptophyta; class Magnoliopsida; order Santalales; family Viscaceae; genus Viscum; species Viscum album. The sequence goes on along the minus strand of OY728161.1, from coordinate 1,824,829,522 downwards.
AAGAGTTATGATGTAGTGGTAGATTCAAGGATAATCATAAATTTGAATTCATTAATTATTTATTTTATTTATTGTGTTATGGGAGTACTTTTGGAGACATTAATTGAGTTGTGATAAGTATATAAGGTATATGTAACCCTAATATTAACATGTGAAAATGTAATTTGATTTAGAATTCTATTTTATTTTCATATACATAAGTTAAAAGGTATTGAAAACACTAGTGTTTATATGATTTTAGATGATTAAGATTATTTTTGAATATTTTCTCCATATTTTTGGGAATGTTATAAGTATTATGTTAGTATAGTTTTCGAAAAAGTATAACATGTCACATTTATCCTAGTTGCGGGGCTTGAACCCAAAACTAAATGGAGACATATATGCAGTGCCAACCACTGGCCTATGTGATGACTTAGTAAGTATGAAATCTCTTTTTTCACTCAAATTTTTTAAAAGATAATGATTGTGTTTAATTATAGAGAATATGTTTTATTATATATATAAATATGGGATTGAAAACGAATTTAGTGATTAATTGATTAATTTTATTTTTGAAGAATTTCATGATTAAGGGAACCATATATGATTAAGGTAAAAATTACATTATAGGATTTTATTTGATGAACAAAGTTTTAATTATATTTTTACTGTTTATTTTTGGTAATTAAAGTAATTTATCAAAATGATTAGTTTTTCTTAGTGTATATATGATTGAGGTATACGCATGTTTAGTATGAGACTTTAAAATTGATTCATGTTATCTAGAGATAAATATTAAGATTTTATCAGAATAATATATGATCATACCTTTATTATTTTTGGGTTTCAAAATTATTCAATAATATTTTTCATAATTTTAAAGATGGTTATTTATTAAATGATGTATGTTATACATTGGGTATTATTTTTTAGGTCTTAGATATTAATTTTGTATTTCATAATATAATTGGTTATACATGTTGGGAATTATCTTACATTGTGATAGTCATTTTGGTTTTTTCAATGCTTAAAGGAAGGAGTAATATCTTATTATCTATTTATTCTCATGTGATTCGTTAAAATTTTATCTTATTGCTTCAGGCATAAAAAATTCATCTTTAATTATCATGTAAGTATATTTGATTATGTTCTTAGTATAAAGGGTAAGTAATTCGTCAACCCTAGTAAAAGGAACTTGAAAATGAAAATTTTATATTATCACGTTCATTGAGGATGAAATGATAGTCTTTTTCACACCTATTTATTTTATGGTTTTTTGGTTTATGACTTTATAGTGATCATTCACTATAATGAGATCAATGATCTCTATCACTCTACATCATTATTTGGGAATTAAAATTTTCTTCCATGTCCAAATCATTACATCATACTAATGTTCTTATATTTGTAAACCTGGTACGTGTTATTCCAAACAAAAGTCATACTTCTTTTTAACCTTTATCAAGAGGAAGTTTTATTAATGATTTTAATGACATGGGACTTAAATAAATTTATTAAACGTGGTATTATGTTACGCCCCATAATTTTAAAATAAGAATATCTTTTTTGATATCTTATTTGAAAAAAAAACACTGAGCTTGAATGACCCTCAAAATATATGACAGTTATAACCTAGTTGTTAAATTGGAGGTATGAATAGGATTAAATAATTTAGAAAATAAATATATATGAATTTTATTCTCACTGTGAATTTTTTTATAAATTCACACCAAATCAATTACAATGTTTTACTAATGTGGTTTTATTAATCAATAATATATTTTATTCAAAACTTATTTTTATTGGGTTTTTTTAGAGAATATTATATATAACTATTAGAAAATTTAGATAATGTATTTGATAAAATTAAATTCAATTTTGAAATCATCATATTTGAATTAACATAGAGTGAAATATTTGGTTTTTTCAAAAATGTTTATTTTCTGGTGAATAGTAAAAAATACTGATTTTTGTAAAAATATTTCTTCTTTTCAATAAATTAATTAATTTAAAACTCCACATAAGTTTTGAATTTAATTTAAATTAATACAAGTATAAATTATTTATTTTTAATCAAATTAATTATATATTCATCATCTTTTTAGTTTCTTTTTTTCTAAGTTCATTTTTAGGTTTAAAAACAGGTATTTTCTTAAAACTATTTTAAAGTGAATAGTATTTCTCAATTTTAATTAATTACAATGATCTATATTAAGGAATTAATTAAATTATGTTGATATATTATGTATCTAAATATACTAATTTAAATTTAAATAATTATTATTAATACTCATTGGGTAAATATAAAATCATGTTATGCTCAAAAAATATATTTCTTAGAACACAATATTTTCGTTGCATCTATAGGTTTTATAATAAATTAAATTCTATAAAATTTGTGAATTTAATTTAGTAAAATGAATCCTATATTTTGAATTATAATAATTTATATTCTATAATAATTAGAACCTATTTTTTGACATAATGAAAAGTAAAAATAGGAAAAGTGAAAATATGAAAAGTGAAAACATGAAAAGTCATTTATCACTGTTAAGGAGAAAACTGGTTTATTGGGGGTTAAAATAAAAATATAAGGGTTAAAATACACTAAAAACATTTATAAAATTTATTATATGTAAATATATAAAATTTATCTTATATAAAGATCTGTAATGGTATATTTTTTATACTTGTGACATTTGAAAAATGTAAGTATCTCTTTTTATTTTCAAAAATTACAATAGTGTCCTCTACCCCACTTATAAAATGAAACCCCCATCTTCACACCTTCAAAGAACTTTGTATAAACCTATACCTTACTAAATACCATATATAATTCCCTCAAAATGAACTATATCCCATTGTTTTATTATATATCCATCCTATGAACTCTTTTGTGTCTAACCTATGGTGGATTTCTGAATAAGAGGTGTCATGCTTAACTGTGAATTTTTATTTTATTTATTCTTCCACCTCATTAAGATTTTATTTAATTATTTTGATATAATAACACATTTATCTACCATATAATGAGGTTTTATTTTTTTGATGTAATAACCTACATCCATCTCCTTCTCCATCAAATTAAAAACAAATCCATCATTCCTGTGTACGGCGTAATACCACCTCGTGAACCCATGTAATTTTTTTTCATCATCGCCTCTCATGACATTCCATAATGATGTATTGAATATATAAATATATATATATATATATATATATTATTTTTAAATAATTATTCTTATGGAATCATTATATCACATATACCTTTATACATTCTTTCTGTGGTGGATACACTAACGATGCTGGTGCGTATAGTGAAATACAACCTCATGAAGCATTGTGATTTATTTTTCATTAACACTTTTCATTGAAGGTAATAAGGATAGATTTAATTAATATATCATATATATATATATTACATCAATATGGTATTCATTAAATATTTATGAATCTAAAATTATAATATATCATATTCTTTCTAACATTTCCACTCACTGAAATATTATAATGTCATTTAAGTGTAGGTATGGACAGTCGCCTCCACAAAGTGATTTGATTATTTTTTTCATCACCACATAACATGGATGATATATATGTTAGGTTGGATAGGGTAATAAAACATATTCTAGAGGGTGTGGGTGAGTATAACATATTAAAAAATATAATCAAATAAATTGATTATTTAAATTAATTATGAATGATGATTATTAGAGTCAGTTAGCTGCGGGATAAAAGAATGAATATAAGGATTTTAATAGTAGTTCAGTCCAAAGTGGATCTAGTATAGTCTTATACCTCTCTACCCAGTTTGATATATGTTTTCCACTACCTTGTTTTTATATTGGAATCATAATCCAATTACAAATTACTTTTCTAGTGGAAGAATAACGAGACATCTGACTTTTCAATGGGGTGTCTGAACCCAATTAGAGTCATCACATTAAATACTGGGACTCACAACTCTAATGGTCCTATCATTGAAATCCTGGAGTCACAACCCTAAATTTGTGACTTTAGATACAAGGAAAACTATTTGGATAATTAAAATAGGAATTTATAATGAAAAACTAATCCCCAAAAACTAAAAAATAGTTATAGAGAATATATGTTCATGACCAAAAAACCATAGACCAAATAGTTCTGAAAAGGTCATTGATATCATCAGAGATTTTGATAATAGGATAAAATTTTATTTCAAAATCCTTTTAGAATATACACATACTTGATTTCATATCATATTTACAATATCACTATTAGTTTGTGCCTTTATTAATTTATATATCATTTCTTACTCTAATAATTGAAGTTGAAATCGTAATGCCCAAAGAACTAGTGGATCATAAGATCTATAATGGGTTGAAAAGTCATTCATTTTATATCTAGTTATTATTATACCAAAATTTATAGCATATTTTATCCAATAGGCATAAATATTTATATGGCTATAAAATAAATTATTCTATAAAACCTTATCCAATGTTTAACATAAAAAATTTCATAAATGGTACCTCAGAAGATTAAAATCAAAAACTTTCAAATGAATTTCACTAATGTTTAAAAATAAACATATCATTAATCCCCTAAAAACTTGATGTATCTATTAATTATCACACACCAAAAATTTGAAGATAATTAACATGTGTTCTCTTGATACATGGTAATAACCAAAATTACTATAAAAATTGCTAAAAAATGCATGCTTTTAATAATTAACCCATTCCTCATACCATAAATCCATGAATTATGTTAACTTAATCCAAAAAACCACTATTTCATCATATTACTAACTAGTTCCAAGTTCATCAATATTATCCCATTTATTTTATCATAATCTTATATATCTTTATCTCATTATTATCACAACACAAGGCACATATTAAGGGTTATATTTCTGTTAATCATGTCTTCTCCAAAAATATCACCTTTCCACCTTAATCACTTTTCATGGTTACCAGTACCATTCAACATATAATTTCAATTACATAAGGAAAAAATATAATGTAAAAATCCTTATATGGTTCATTATTCCTTAATACCATAAATGTATTTCTACAACATTATTCTTGAATATAAACACTCAATCATTCTATTTACTTATTAAACCATTAACTAGGATTCATCGGTTATTCCTTAAAACCTATTCAATATTATATTTCATTGGTAGTAACTTTATCATAAACAATATAACCATTACTCATACAACCTTGATTATTATCTTCTTGACAATTCCCTATATGGAATCTATTTTCACAATTCCCTTACATTCCACATTTAAAATATTTAACTGTCGATGGTGCCTTATGAATACCATTATTCACTTCCAATGCATTAAATGAAACTTATAGTTTTATTTTTCAATTACTAGTAATGCTTCATTATTTTCCACATCCAAAGTATATTCTAGATTCTTTGAAAAAAAATTCTTGATTCCTCTTAACATATACTCTAAATTAGAAAAATTGAACATTTGTTCCTCTATGGTCAGCATAAAACTCCATTTTATCTTATTATATGGGTTAGGAAACTCACCGAGGTTGAGATTATTGGTCATATTATGAGATTAAGGATTAATCATAATATAATGGCTTCACCTTTAGACTCTCATTTTATTTTTTTTCTTATGAGGAATATCATTCCATTATCTATAATATTCACCATTAACATGAATCCTCCAAGTTTTATCCATTTACTAAAACCAGAAAGAATAGTGTGAGAAACAATAATCATAATGGATAACCACATAATTATAACAAATAACTTATTGAATATAGAATCTATGAAACCTTCTTATATGAAACCTCAAGTTTAACCTATGTCATTCATGATCATTATCAAAACCTTAAGATTTTATCCTATACTTAATCTTGTCCCCAAAGTTTTCATAAATGTTTTATAAACCTAATATCTAAAATTGTTTAAACCCTTCTCTAATACCAAAAATAACAACCCATTCTTTTTAAACAAAAATATATATCTATTTAGTTGAATATTCAATATATAAAAATAATATCCACAACAAAACTATAAAGGTTTAGATTATTTTAAGATTATATATACAATCTTCTTATTTTATGAGTGGTCTTTAGCATCTCCCAAAAAGATCATATACATAGTACTCCTCTAAGGAATACCCCACCAAAGCCTTTCTTCATCACCTGGGGAAGGAAACATAAGAAAGGGTAAGCTCAGATACCCATTAAGGATAAATATATGAGATATCAATTTTTGATCATATTAAATCATGATATAATAATATGATCATGATCATAACTATCACGACCTATCACCTGGGGCCCATGTCGTGACTACCCCAATTCCACCTTCTATAGGCCAAGGGCTGGAAACTAGCACCAAAAGGCATATTCCCTAAAACTGGGAAGGCATTGCCTTTATATCCTGTAAACTCACAAAACCAAGCACACAACAAGATACGAACAAAAGTAAACTGTATAGTAAAAAGAGTGCTAAAAGTAAGAGGGTCCAGAATACAAGCCTAACAGTAAAGGTACAAGTACAACTGAAATACAATACAACTGAAGAAAAAGAAAGATAGCTATTGGGTCTTCATCTGAGGTTCCTACCTAAAGGGTAGGTACAGGTCACCTCCTAAGCACTCCACGTCCGCCCGTCTCCTTTGCGTACCGACATGCTGTATGGTCCACCTCCAGGCACCGTCCAGTCCTGGTACCCTCAGTCTCAATCAGTGTTGTCTTTCATCTGCACCAAACACAACAAGGTGTGGGCATAGCCCGTATAGGGGTGAGTATAACAATACTCAGTAGGGACCCCGAGACCCTCAAGGTCTCACAAAATCCACAATGGATAAACCAAAAAGCATGAAATCAACTGAAAAAACTACTTAGGTATATGCCCATACATACAACTAAGTTATCAAGTATACCCATCTCAATCATGAGTAAACACAGGGTCCAACCCAAAATCCCAAAGATCAACTATTCCACGAAGGAAGTAATACCACAAAGGTAATTACCAAAATGGTATTCCACATAGAATAATACCACCAAGGTATTACCACGAAGGAACGTACCACATAGGTACAAACTTAGATCACACTAGGTATAACTTAGGCACAATAGTCGAGATGATTAGATGTAACCACTAATTCATCTTACTTTGATAAGAGGCAGACCCATGAAGGATCCTAAATCATCATCAGACCCATAGAGGATCATAGTACATCATCAAACCCACACAAAATCCTAGTACCTCGTCATTACGCTGTCAGACCCACACAGGATCCTAGTACGTCGTCAGACTAACGCAGGATCCTAGTACATTGTCAGTACATTGTCAGTATGTCGTCAGATCCACACAAGATCCTAGTACATCATCAGTATGTCATCATAGCAACACAAGATCCTAGTACATCATCTTTACGTCATCAACCCCACACAGGATCCTAGTACATTGTCAGTACATTGTTAGATGCACACAGGATCCTAGTACATCATCAGTACGTCATCAGACCCACACAGGATCCTAGTACATCACCACATCCAGCTACAGGATTCTCGCACTAAGATTACTCGTCTCTGGGAGGGTACTCTCCTCAAGCCAATGGTCGATAATCCAACAACCATGAAGTCCCATGATGAATTATAACAAAGGACCGCCACATCATATGGGTCTCAATGCAATAGATGGTGCATCAATCAGACACCTGGTCTGTAAGTTATTAGCCTTTTAGTCCCGATGGCCCAGTTGAATTCGTGCTCGATCCAACCCGAATGTTCCCCAACTTTATCCAAAACTCTAGTGGGGTATACCAAAGGGACTGTCTCACTCCAATGTTTTTAGTGTCGTAGATGGTTCATCAAATGGACACTCAGTGCCAAAGTTATGGCCAAAAGAGCAGAAATGGGTCGAAGTAGGTCCGAGTCTGGTCCGACCTGGCCTAACCTGGCCCATTGGGTCCGGCCCGGCCCGTGCTGGGCGGCCCGACCTAGAGGCGGGGTGGCCGCGGGGCGACGCGAGGGCCGTGGTGTGGCGTGGGGTTTTGGGGTGGTGTAGGGGCCGCGGGGCCGCGCGGGGGCCACGGGGCAGCGGTCCATCGCAGCTGGCCGAATGGCCAGCCGTCCCCTTTGTGTGGTGCAGCCGCGTGCTGCAACTTCACCGATGGCTGGCTCGACCAGCTATCTTTCCTTCGCTACCGCAGCACAAGCCACGGTTCTCTTCCGTCAAGTGGCACAGTTGCGTCGACGCCTTCATCGCGGCCGGTCGTGGTGTTGGCCACCGTTCTCGTTCCCCACCAGTGTTGGTTGTCGTCCTTCTCTATCACGTAGAACACAACAATTAATCACAATAATTTCAAAGAGTTCGGGCCATGTTTTTTGGCCCGCACTCTCCTCATTTGAGCGGTAGCAAGTAGCTATAATTTCTTCTTGATTTATGAAGAATCGTCAAGAACGGGTAAGGGGGAAAATTCAAACAACCACCTTACCTTGAAGGTTGATTGATGTTGGCATAAGAAAGAATTCGAAGATGTTGACTTTCGTCATGCCCAACACATGCCTCTGATCCCGGGCTTGTTCATCGGATAATCATTCTTCGATGGAGGTTGTTCTTTATTGTAGAGAAGTTCTCAAAGCTCCCCCTTCTCCTTCGCCAACCAAATCCTATCAAAGGAAAGAGGTTCCAATATAATTTAAATTGGGTAGATTAATTATGTTGGCACGTTGTCATAATTAATTGTCTCAATTAATTGACTCAATTAAATGAAATGTGTTGGTATAAATAAAGTTGGAGGGAGTCCATGGGTTAACTCTTCATTAATGAGGTATTTCAAAGGGTTTCTCCCATTAAGAGAGTTCGGGTGCTACCCACCACTAGAAATTCAAAATGGGGGTTTTAGGCTCGGTGGTCCGCACCTCCATAACATACATGTGGGAGGTTTTATTTCAGTTGTTCCCCACCTTTATAACATCCACATGGGAGGTTTCAACAAATAAAAATGTTAAACATTTTTATTTTGTTTTATTCTTTCACGAAAAACACAAAAACTAACTTTCACCCTCGACCAACTATCATCGAGATGAAAGTCTCCTTAAGTGAATACTGGTGCTACAAGTTCATCGGTGTCCTCAAATTTCAATTCTGAGCACCGGTTCAAAAGTTACAAAAACCCGCTCACACGTTTACTGAACGTACTCAAAAAAAGTTCAAAAATTCATTCTCGACACACCGGGACTCGGAATCACCTGTCGTCAATTTTCACGGACTTGTAAATTTATCATATAATTAAAAAAAATTACATGTAATTTACGAGTCTTTATATTCTCCCCACCTTAGGGCTTTACGTCCCCAAAAGCCTTATTAAAAAAACTAGGAAAACAAGTGGGGATACTGAGCATGATTCTAAGCCTCTCACTCCCATTTTCTCCCCTAGAGGTTCCCGTGCTGCCAGCGAATGCGCACCAGAGGTATCAACCATCCATGAATGACCCACTCCTATCAATCCTCAATCTCTACTGGAACCTCTATAAACGTCGCCCCATCGTCGATGTCTAGCTCGTCGTGGTCGATGACGTGGGTAGGGTGGTGCACGTATCTCCTCAACTGGGATACGTGGAAGATGTCATGCACCCGGTGCAACTAAGGGGGAAGATCTAGGTGGTAAGCCACCTCACCAACTCTTTTGAGGACCTGGAAGGATCCGATGAACCTCAGAGATAACTTTCTGCCTCGGACAAATCTCTATAAACCTCATTGGGGTGAGACCCGTAGAAAGACGTGGTCGCCATCCTCAAACTCCAGAGGTCTCCATCTCCTGTCGGCATAAGACTTATGCCTGCTCTGTGCAGTCTTCATCTGCTCCTGGATGATCTGCACTTTCTCTATGGCAACATGTACCATCTCTAGTCCCATAAGTGATGACTCCCCTGGGCCAGTCCAGCAAAAAGGTGATCTACAAGGTCATTCGTACAATGCCTCAAAAGGTATCATCCCAATGGTGGAGTGGTAGTTGTTGTTGTATGAAAACACTACCAAGGTAAAGTGATCCTTCCAACTACAACCAAAGTCGAGGGCGCAAGCACGTAGCATGTCCTCGAGGGTCTGAATGGTCCGCTCAGTCTAGCCATCCGTTTGAGGGTGGAAGGCGGTGCTCAAACGAAGTTGCGTCCCGAAAGCCTCCTGAAAACCCTTCCATAGCTGGGAAGTAAAACATGCATCACGATTGGAGACAATCATCGAGCGTACTCCATGTAGCCACACAATCTCTGACACATAGAGGTGTCCCAAGATCTCTACTGAACCCGACTCTCTGATCGGTAGGAAGTGGGCCGACTTGGTGAGTCAGTCGACAAACACCCAGATAGAATCATGACCTCTATAAGTATGTGGAAGTTCTTTCACGAAGTCCATGGATATCCCATCCCACTTCTACTATGGGGCCTCTAAAGTTTTAACCAAGCCTTCTGGTACCTAATACTCCACCTTCACTTTTCTAATAAGTGAGGCATTGAGAGATAAACTATGCTATTTCTTTCTTCCTTCCCAGCCACCATTGCTATCGTCGGAGATCCCGGTACATCTTCGCCACTCCTGGATGTACTGCTACTGGGTATTTTTGGAACTCCCTCAACACTTCTTCCTGAAGCAACACCAGTACCATGGTACGTCCTCTAAAAAGTATGATGTGCTCCCCACCTTCAGAAAATCAATCAGGTGCCTGTCCTGTGGATATCTGAGCACATCGAGCCTTACAGTCAGTATCCCCACGCTACACCTCCCTGACTCGCTGAAGAAGTGGGGAAGTGACTATAAGAGACTGAAGAAAAGCTACTCCATCTCGATCTACAAAGGATATATGCAAAGCGGATAGTTGCTCTGTCGCATCGCCTAGCAGCTATATACCAGAACTCATGATGAGTGAATCTGCTACAATATTCCCCTTCTGAGAAGTATATACTATCTCAAAGTCATAGTCTTGGAGGAACTCATGAAAATGTCACTGTCTTAGGTTTAGGTCCTTCTGAGAGAAGATATACCTGAGACTCTTGTGATCATATTACACTGTAAAATGTTTTCCCATCAAGTAATGTTGCCACATCTTCAAGGCGAAGACCACTGCTGCTAACTCCAGGTCATGGGTAGAGTAGTTCTACCCATGTTGTCTCAGCTGTCGAGAACCATATGCGATAACTGCTCACTCCTGCATCAGGACACATTCGATCCCGGTCCATGATGCGTCATTTTATACTACATACCCAACACCCTCCTCGAGAAGCCTCAAGATGGGGGAACTATTCAGCCTTTGCCTCATCTCCTGAAAACTCCACTGGCATCTTTCTAACCACACGAAGGGTTTCCCCTTATTATTCAACACTGATAAAGGTGATGAAACTCTGGAGAAATCTGGTACAAACCTCCAGTAGTATCCAGCCAAACCCAAGAAACTTCGTACCTCCATCACACTCCTGAGTGGATCCCAAGCATGTACCGCCGCAATTTTCGCTGGATCCACTGCAACTCTAGCCTCTGAGATGACATGTCCCAGAAATTGAAACTCTCAGATCCAGAACTAGAACTTCGAGAGCTTACCATAAAGCTGGTGCTCTCAGAGGATGTCCAGTGCTACCTTCAAATCATAGGAATGCTCCTCCTCAGTAGCCCGAGTAGATCAGAATTTCATCAATGAAAAACACCACAAAGTGATCAAGATATGGCTGAAAGATCCTGTTCATGAGTCCCATAAACACTGTTGGAGCATTTTTTATGCTGAATGTCCTGACCAAAAACTCATAATGTCCATACCGACATCTAAAATTTGTCTTCTACACATCCTCATCTCGTACTATGAGTTGGTGATATCCTGATCTGAGGTCTATCTTTGAGAACCAACGTGCTCCCTTCAGCTGATCAAATAGGTTTTCTATCCTTGGGAGTGGGTACTTGTTCTTCACAGTCACCTGTTCCGGGTACCGATCGTCAAAAAAAAGTCTCAAGATACCATCCTCCTTCTTGGCGAACAAATTCGAGGCTGCCCAAGAAGAAATAATGGGCTGAATGAATCCCTTCCCCAGTAAGTTCTCCAGATGTACCCGCATATCATGAAGCTCTGTAGGAGCCATCTAATATGCTACTATAGATATTGGTGCCATCCTGGGGTACAAGTCAATGTAAAAGTCCACCTATCAGTGAGGAGGTAGATGTGGAACATCACCAGGGAAGACATCTGTGTACTGGTCTATGAAAACAGGATAACTTGGACTCTCCATATCAACCAATCTGTGGGTAAGGCTAGACAACTGATGTGGAATCGGCTTCACCCTCCTCCAGATAAGCCCATTCTGTGCTGCAAAGGCTCTCTTCTCATCGGTGAAGGTAAAACTAGTCCCATCTGTGCGGACACACCGCACTTTGTGCCTAATACAGTCAATTTGAGAATTGACTGTAGATAACTAATCCATACCCAAGATAAAGTCATAAGGCCTCGACGCCGCTACTATAAGATCCCAGCCGAATCTCTCACCTCCTAGAGTAAGCTCACACTACTGGCACCAGTGCATAATCATCGAATCCTCTCCTGTATGAGTCTCTAACCATAAGGATAGATCCAATGACTCCATTGGAATCTTCAAGCTCCAAATGAGGGCAGTGGAAATAAAAGAAAGACTGGAACCTGTGCCTAGAAATAATATAGCTAAGGTGGAGTAGACACAGATCGTACCTCGTATCATCTCTAGAGCGTCGTGATCATAGGTCTCGGCTGCATGGGGCTGAGCTCACCCCTATCCTTCTGCTCCCTATGGTCGGGGTGGACCACCTGGTGGTGGTGGTGGTAATATCTAAAATCATCGCTGTAGAGACACAAGCTTGATGCACATGTACATTACATTAATTTTGCGGAATACATAATACATAACAAAAATAGACACACAAGGACCGTAATAGTTTAGTGTCTTTGGAAACTCGGAATATGATATTCTAATCATGGTGAAAGATATTAAACATCTCCCATAAATATATTCCTTTTTTTACCTAAAACCTTTCTTTATATCCTGGGGAAAATAAAACATATAAAGGGTGAGCTCAAATGCTCAGTATGGGTAAGCATGGAGATTATAAAACAAACCATATACATTTGAACATAAAAACATTAACATAATGTTTAAACATCAAAATCTTGAGCAATGACATAAAACATGGCAGTACGTAAGGCATAGATCATAATGGAACATCAATCATGATAAAATAGATTTGAAATAAAACTTTTAATTGTGGAAAAACATTAAGCACATGATATGATTTCTATAGTAGCCAAGACATTGCTGCCAAAACCATCTTAGTGGACAAAGTCCCTTACTGAACCGATTTCACTCCTCATTCCAGTCCTGTATCACTGAACCAAATTAACTTGACGTTCCTTCCATGTCTATCTCATGATATATAAATCTTTACCCAATGCACTGGAGGGAGATATAGGTCTCACCCATCTCATAATGAAACCATTCTTATGTGTGCCACAAAATCATAAATCATAGCACAACCCATGTAATAAAAATGGGATTCTTAAACCTCATGCCATCATAATATAATCCATATAAGATAAAAGGACATCATAAAATTAATTCCATCATAACATAATCAAATAAATGTAAAAATAGGGATAGAAACAGAACCCTATATTATCTTAGATGGAAAATAATTTTGATAAAACACTTGAACTCCATTCTTGAGGAAAATATCCTTTCTACTTCAAAAATAGTTTACCTTTCTTAACATGTAATAGAATTTTAAACTAAAAGAAGTTGATTAAAAATAAACTTGAAAACTTGTAAAGGAATATTCATGGAAATGATGTTCTATGAAATCATAAAAATCCATTCATGTCTTATAAGTTAAAAAAATATTCTTCTCATACTTTGGCCGGAAAAGTCAAAAAGTACCTCATACTAAAAACAAAAAAAGATTACTTTCATATATTTTACTAACCAAAGGGTAAAATTGGATTTAAACAATTGTAGGAGGATAGAAATAATATTACATATTGAGGAAACATGGATATGGATTATAAATATTCCCCAGAAAATTCTGAAGTATAAATAATCTCGGATAAAAATGTGATTGCGAGATTTTCCCTTACAAGGATATTTTTGTAAATAAAATAGATCACTTATCTTTATTCACTATAAGGTCACATAAAGAAATTATAAATACATGATAAGATATAAAAATTCATTTCTCACATAATCAAAGAACGACATAAACAAGAAAGAGAAGATCAACCCAAAGAACAGAAATTGGGTTAAGAAGTTCTCTTACCTCGTGTCTGACTTGACTCGATCGTTCTTTAATCTCATGAATAATAAACCAAAGTTAATTTATACTTGATTAATAACCTTTTTCAAGTTTATTGTTCCTTTTATATCACTCTATTACCATGTTATAAACATTATTTAACCGTTTATGTTAATAACGTTCATTTTGTCGATATTTGCACTTGAGTCAAAAATGGACTTCTTATAATTACATGTTGTTCATGTGGTCAAAGGTTCATTATATCCAGAATTATATTAATGATTTATATATCATATATATCCATCATATACATGTATTTATAATAGTACATAACATATGGAGGTAAGAAATGAAATGCACCGTTAATGGAGACGGTAAGCTGTACGTACGCATGAACGCTACTTTCATTTCTATTTCTTATTTTAATGGAATTAAAACATAATTATACATAGGTATACTATAATTCCAGTATAATATCATATATAATATCATTAAATACATCCTTTATACATCCCACATAAGGCATTAACGAATCACATCACTTTGAGGGGGCGGTAGTCCGCACTTCCTCAAATGAGATTATTGTATTTACCCACTATCGAAAACATAAAGGCTTGACATAATTGGGAATTAAAGAAGAATAAAGAAATAATAAACATAATATATATAATATATAAAAATAGTGCCATCATAATGGCCACCATGAGGGGCGGTAGGATAAAATCGTACAATCATCGTTTCGTGAGGCGTTAGTTTTCCATCCACAGAAACATTATGTTCTTCATCCATTAGATGAAGGTGTGTGTAAGTATAGTTAGAATACTTATCATAAAAACATACTAGTATATTTAGGATACTTTTTTTGTTACAAAATAAAGGATTAAAAATATTTTAGGGGTTGGAGAAGTTGAATAAAAGAAAACAATTTAAGAGAAATTGTTACCTTTAATTTGGGTAACTTCCTTTGGTTTCAACCAAAAGGACTTCTTGAAGTGTCTTATTCTTAAGTTTAGGCTTATATGGGGAGGGGAGGAATGTATAGAGCGTAATTGGGCAGATTTTGGATGAGAAAAATGGCTTGATAGGTGTGAGGAATTGTATAGAAATTGTCTCCTTTTATAAGGGGGAGGAGGGGCTCTTTTGGAAAGTGTGAAAATATTATTTTATTATAAACTTATCTTCGGTTTCAAAAGGTCAAAAAATCATTAAAGATGAATATAAGATGACTCATGGTCGAAATAAAATCATCCAATCAGAATTTTACATGTTTTGGATAATATTGTAATCATTATAATCTTATTTTTTTTAAATCATTTATTAATGAGGTAAATACTGCATCATTATTGTATCATAAATAATTTAATTTATTTGATGTCTAAAAATTATGAAAAAAATACCATGATGTAGGAAATATTTTTATATTTCCAATTAATATTTATAGTCTAAAATATAATTTATATAACTCTTTATAAAAATTAATTACTAAAAGATTTTTATTAATGTCAATTTTGTCTTTACATTAAATTAATTAATCCAAATTGTCATTATCACTACCAAGTGGCACAATGGGGTCCCAAAATCGACCCAAGAATTCCCATGGTTGGAAACTACTAATACAATAAGGTTAGGATAAGTGTTAAGGTAATTTTGAATTATTATAATATTCGTTTAACCTTGAATAACCATATTTACCTTTAGCTACGGAAAATAAAAGTCAAAAGTTTCTATTCACCAAAAATTGTTTCCATCTTATTGAACCACATTTTACTTCTTGATAACAACCATTTATGTCGGATTTTTGAAATTCAATTCATAGAAGTGGTAAAATTTCATTTAAATGAAAGAGTCAATTTTTTAACTACCACCAAGTGGTTTCACTATTCATCAAAAATTGAAGTTTTTCAGAAAAATACTAAAAATTCAGCCAAAGCTATATTTGATATTCAAAAATAAAAAATGATGTCTATTTTTCCAAATTCAAAACATAGAACTGGCATTAATTAATTTTAAAATTAATTCCCATTATCAAAACAAATAGTGTGTTTTTAAGAAACAATAACTATCAAAAGATCGACACTTGTTTATGTCCAATTTCAAAGTGAAATTAATTCCAATGACCAAAATTGTATTAAATGGTACAAATATATTCTAATTAAACTTTAAACCCAATAAAAAATATAATATAACCATATAAATTATTGCGATGAAAAAGTTGTTTTTAATTAAAATATAGCGTGTTTTTACTATTCATTAAAATGTGAAAGTTATCAGAATAATATGAAGAATTTATCCAAATTAAATTTTTATATCCTTATTCCAAAGAAGAATTTTATTTTGTCAAATTGAACTTATAAACATGTAAAAAACTAGATTTAATGTGGGTGGCCATCAAAAGTTGGCAAAACTGCATTTTCTAAAAAATACTTATTTTACCCGAAAAATTTATTTAGTTCTCATACCATGTTCTATAAATTATTTAAGATGAATAATAATGTTATAAAATTCAAAATGTAGTTAATAATATTCATAACAGCTAGTCCATAATAATATTATAACCATATGTCATTGTTTAGTGAAACCTGGTATTGCGTACAACACACGCTATTGAGGAATGTCGTGATTGCGTGTAATCCAAGCCAAGTCAGGGTTGCGTATAGTGAAAGACTCCTTTTTCATTGCTTATAACGGAATCCAACCATATTTCATTTTTACCTTGAATATATATATATATATATATATACTCAATGTTGTGTAGAATAACTACTATCAAACTAACTTGAGATTGTATGTAACATGATCCAAGAATAGTATTGTGTATACTGCAAGCTAATACGGTGTTGCGTATAGCGCAAGATAATATTGGTGTAGTGTACAAAAGAATACATGAAAGAAATTAAAAATAATATATCTCATAAAATCTAGGGGTGTTACATTCTACCCCCCTTAAAATGAATTTCGCCCTCAAAATTCATCGGGGTTATAAATGGTTTATTACTTGAGAGTTTCTTTCATAGAAACCCACATCGTAAAAAGGAATACTAAAACTTAATTTTTAAAAAAGTGAAGTATGAAACATAAAGGTTACCCAAATTAACTCATCAATGGGTTTCCACATAGAAGATCATAGGTGAGAATATGGATATGGAGGAGAAATCTAACAATCAAGTTCTGATGGAGAGTGGTAGAGAACATGGCTATGAAAAATCCAACAATCACAATACCATAAATTTGTGATGATCTAAGGTACCATATGATTCATCATATATGAGGGAAATTGGACAACATTTTTTGTTTTCAAGATCATTTCCCAAAATATTAAAAAAATGGAATTAGAAGAAACACTTTATTTATTTTTCTACAATCTCACCATTGGTCGTTCCTTGAACAATTTCCAGTTCACCTCTTAAAGAAATGAAGTTGAATTTGTCTTTCGTGAAGTTTTAGTAGATCATGCAATAGAATGATAGGTCATTCCATCTGTCTCAAACATAATTTATCACAAGTTATATACATAAGTCCATCTATGGTGATATTAATTGGATATGGTTCCAAAATGGACTTATACTTCATCTATTATCCTGCTTAATAAAATAAAACTAGTTTCTACTAACCGGGGACTACTTGTAGGCCAGTGGTAGGTGATAAAGGCCTGTCGCACTTCGGTTGTGGGTTCGATTCCCGCATCCTTTTTTGACGCAACGGGTTGTGAACCATCCTACAGGTTGTCCTTTTTCTAAAACTATACTATTATAACATTACAAAAAGTTCTAGCCTTAACCAATACTATTTGATGTCTAACTTAATCTATTCCAATATTTAGGTTTATCCAAAATAATTTTGTCCAATCTCATAGTATAAATAAAATGATTACTAGAAAGGTAATCTACCTATCATTGAATACAATCATTTATCGCTCATATATCATAAGATATATATATCTTGTTGGTCACATTCCAAACATGTGAATTCCTTAATCATGTATTCTCTTGAAATATGAGTTACCATAGATCCTTAGTGAAAACATGAATTCTTTCAAAAGTTAACTCTTTCCACATACCAAAATCCCAAAATTATGTATACTCAAAACATGATATCAATTTGTCCTTGTACCAGTCATGATCTCATTAATACTATCAAACATTTCATTATCTCTTTATCCTTTAATTACGCACATATCATCTACCTTCCAAAAATATTTGAATAACCTTTCATGGTTACCGGTACCATTCCACATATACTTTCAAATACCTTAGGAAAAATAATAGTGTGACAATCCTTAGATGATTCTTTATTCCATAGTACCATTAAATTACCTATACAACATAACTCTTGATAAACATTCAATCATTCTACTACCCTCTTAAATCATTGACCGAGCTTCATCATTTTATTCCTCAACACTTCTTTCATCTCATATATCATTTGTATTCTCATAATCATCATCAATATAAATACTACCCATACAACCATACTGATTCTCTTCATGAAATTTTCCCGTAGATCATTGGTTTGAAAAATGCCCGTACATTCCACATTTAAAACATTTAACCGTTGTTGATGTCTTAGCAATACCATTATCCTTGTCCATGGTGTTAACTGAACCTTTTCCTTTGCAATTACTGCATTTTTGTCCTTCTTTTCCACACCCAAAGAATCTTCCAATTCATTTGAAACATTCTCCCCGATTCCTCTTCCCACATGATTTACATGAGGGAATTTGAACTTTCTTTCCTCTATGATCATCATGAAACTCCATCTTTCTCTTATTAGCTGAGTCGGAAAACTTACCAAAGTTGAGATTATTGATCATATTATGAGATTTTTGATTAGGAATAATAACGATATGTGAACTTCCAGATCCAATTTCATTTGGTTTCTCATGAAGAATATCATTCCATTGTCCATCATATCCTCCATTATCGTGAATCTTCTTGTTTCCAGCTATTTTCTAAAACCCAAAAAGAATAGTGTGAGAGGCAAAAATAATTCTAGGGAAAAACAAAAAAATAAAAGGGGAGTACCTTCAATATCTAACATCTTAAGTTTAATTCTAATATCGTTACCATAATTCTAGGACTATAACCAGTACTTATACTTAACCTTAGGGACATCCCTAGACATACCTTAGAAATATCTCTAGGGATCTCACTAAAGTTTTTGCATCCTAGTTTCCAAAGGTTAAATAAACCTTTCCTCTAATACCAACTATAGTGGTCTGGAATTACTTCCAGTGGACTATAATTGATACCTATCAGGGAACTCCATGGGAGGATACACCCCCTGGGCAGGACACACCACCATACCCAGTGGCATCCATTTCCTCATGAAGCCCTTGGGCGGAGAGCCATGCTTCGTCCAACGCTCACATGTGAGAGTTCCCAAGGATCAGATACATTCTTACCTCCTTTTACTCTGATACCAATTGTAGAGACCCAATCTTGGAGCACATGTACATTACATTACTTTTTCATAATACTTAATACATAACAAAAATAGACACACAAGGACCGTAATAGTTTAGTGTCTTTGGAAACTCGGAATATAATCTTCTAATCGTGGTGAAAGATCTTCAACATCTCCCATAAAGATCTTCCTTTTTTTTACCTGAAACCTTTCTTTATATCCTGGGGAAAAGAAAACATATAAAGGGTGAGCTCAAATGCTCAGTATGGGTAATCATGGAAAAAATAAAACAAACCATATACATTTGAACATAAAAACATGAACATAATGTTTAAACATCAAAATCTTGAGCAATGACATAAAACATGGCAGTACGTAAGGCATAGATCATAATGGAACATAAATCATGATAAAATAGCTTGGAAATAAAAGTTGTAACTATGTAAAAACATTAAGCACATGATATGACTTCCATAGTAGCCAAGGCATTGCTTCCAAGACCATCTTAGTGGACAAAGTCCCTTACTGAACTGAGTTCACTCCTCATTCCAGTCCTGTATCACTGAACCGGATTAACTTGTCGTTCCATCCATATCTATCTCATGAGATATAAATCTTTACCCAATTCATTGGTGGGAGATATAGGTCCCACCCATCTCATAATGAAACCATTCTTATGTGTGCCACAAAATCATAAATCAAATCATAACCCATGTAATAAAAATGGGATTCTTAAACATCATGCCATCATAACATAATCCATATAAGATAAAAGGACATCATAAAATTAATTCCATCATAACATAATCAAATCAATGTAAAAATAGGGATATAAATAGAACCCTGTATTATCTTAGATGGAAAATAATTTTGATAAAACAGTTGAACTCCATTCTTGAAGAAAATATCCTTTCTACATCAAAAACATTTTACCTTTCTTAACATGTCATACAATTTTAAACTAAAAGTAGTTGATTAAAAATAAACTTGAAAACTTGTAAAGTAATCTTCATTGAAATAATGTTCTATGAAATCATAAAAATCCATTCATGCCGTATAAGTTAAAAAAATATTCTTCTCATACTTTGGCTGGAAAAGTCAAAAAGTACCTCGTACTGAAACCGAAAAAAGATTCCTTTCATATATTTTACTCACAAAAGGGTAAAATTGGATTTTAACAATTGTATAAGGATATAAATAATATTACATATTGAGGAAAAATGTATGTTTATGATAAATATTCCCCAGTAAATTCTGAAGTATAAACAATCTTGGATAAAAATGAGATTGCAAGATTTTCCCTTACAAAAATCTTTTTGTAAATAAAATAGATCAGTTATGTGTATTCACTATAAGGTCACATAAAAAAGTATAAATACATGATAAGATATAAAAATTAATTTCTCACATAATCAAAGAATGACATAAACAAGAAAGAGAAGATCAACCCAAAGAATGGAAATTGGGTTAAGAAGTTCCCATACCTCGTGTCCGACTTGACTCGATCATTCTTTAATCTCTTGAATAATAAAACAACATTAATTTATACTTGCTTAAGAACATTTTTCAATTTTATTATTCCTTTTATATCACTTATTACCATGTTATAAACATTATGTAACCATTTAAGTTAATAACATTTGTT
Source organism: Viscum album (assembly GCA_963277665.1). Taxonomy (NCBI): domain Eukaryota; kingdom Viridiplantae; phylum Streptophyta; class Magnoliopsida; order Santalales; family Viscaceae; genus Viscum; species Viscum album. The sequence continues at coordinate 1,824,808,227 of OY728161.1, read as the reverse complement.
TTGTCGATATTTGGTGCTTGAGTCAAAAATGGACTTTTTATAATTACATGTTGTTCATGTGGTCAAAGGTTCATTATATCCAGAATTATATTCATGATTTATATATCATATATATCATATATATCCATCATATACATGTATTTATAGTAGTACATAACATATGGAGGTAAGAAATGAAATGCACTGTTCATGGAGACGGTAATCCATACGTACGCATGAACGCTACTTTCATTTCTATTTCTTATTTTAATGGAAATAAAACATAATTATACATAGGTATATTATAATTCCAGTATAATATAATATATAATATAATTAACTCTATCCTTTATAAATCCCATATAAGGCATTAACGAATCACATCACTTTGAGGGGGCGGTAGTCTTCACTTCCTCAAATGAGATTATCATATTTACCCACTATGGAAACCATAAAGGATTGATATAATTGGGAATTAAAGAAGAATAAGGAAATCATAAACATAATATATATCATATATAAATATAGTTCCATCATAATGGACACCATGAGAGTCGGTAGGATAAAATCGAACAATCATCGTTTCGTGAGGCGTTTGTTTTCCATCCATAGAAACATTTTGTTCTTCATCCATTAGAAGGAGGTGTGTATAAGTGTAGTTAGAATACTTATCATAAAAACATACTAGTATATTGAGGATACTGGTGTTGTTACAAAATAAAGGATTAAAAATATTTTAGGGGTTGGAGAAGTAGAATAAAAGAAAACAATTTAAGAGAAATCGTTACCTTTAATTTGGGTAACTTCCTTTGGTTTGAACCCAAAGGACTTTATGAAGTTCCTTCTGCCTAAGGTAAGGCTTCTAGGGGGAGGAGAGGGATTTAGGTAGATTAATTGGGCAGAGGTTGGATGAGCCAAATGGCTTGAGATGTGTGAGGAATTGGATTGAAATGGTCTCCTTTTATAAGGGGGAGGAGGGGCTCTTTTGGAAAGTGTGAAAATATTTTTTTATTATAAACTTATCTTCAGTTTCAAAAGGTCCAAATTCATTAAAGATGAATATAAGATGACTCATGGTCGAAATAAAATCATAAAATCATAATTGGACATGTTTTGGATAATATTTTAGTCATTATAATCTTATTTATTTAAATCATTTATTAATGAGGTAAATAATGCATCATTATTGTGTCATAAATAATTTAATTTATTTGATGTCTAAAAATTATAAAAAAATACCATTATTTAGGAAATATTTTTAGATTTCCAATGAATATTTATAGTCGAAAATATAATTTTTATAACTCCTTATAAAAATTAATTACTAAAAGGTTTTTGTTAATGTCAATTTTGTCTTTACATTAAATTAATTAATCCAAATTGTCATTATCACTACCAAGTGGCTAAATGGGGTCCCAAAATTGACCCAAGGATTCCCATGGTCGGCCACTACTCATACAATAAGTTTATGACAAGTGTTAAGGTAATTTTGAATTATTATAATATTCTTTTAACCTTGAATTACCCTATTTACCTTTAACCGCGGCAAATAAAAGTCAAAAGTTACTATTCACCAAAAATTGTTTTTATCTTATTGAACAACATTTTACTTATTGATAACAACCATATATGTCATATTTTTGAAATTCAATTCACAGAAGTGGTAAAATTTCATTTAAATGAAAGAGTCAGTTTTTTTTAACTACCACTAAGTGGTTTCACTATTCATCATAAATTGATGTTTTTCAGAAAAATACCAAAAAATATGCCTAAGATATATTTGATTTTCCAAATTCAAAAATGATGTATATTTTTCCAAATTCAAAACATTGAAGTGGAATTAATTAATTTTAAAATTAAATCCCTATTATCAAAACAAATAGCGTGTTTTTAAGAAACAATAAATATCAAAATATTGACACTTGTTTATGTCCAATTTCAAAGTGAAATTAATTCCAATGACCAACATTGTATTAAATGGTAAAAATATATTCTAATTAAACTTTAAAATCAATTAAAAAGATAATCTAACCATATAAATTATTGTGATGAAAAAAGTTATTTTTAATTAAAATACAACATGTTTTTACTATTCATTAAAATATGAAAGTTATCAGAATAATATGAAAAATTTATCCAAATTAAATTTTTATATCGTTATTCCAAATAATAATTTTATTTGGTCAAATTGAACTTATAAAAATATCAAAAACAAGATTTAAATTGGGTGCGCCATCAAAAGTCGGCAAAACTGCATTTTTTGAAAAATACGTATTTTACCCGAAAAATTTATTTAGTTCTCATACCATGTTATAGAAAAAATGTAAGATGAATAATAATGTAATAAAATTCAAAATGTAGTTAATACTATTCATAACGGCTTGTCCATAATAATATTATAACCATATGTCGTTGTTTATTGAAACTTGGTATTGCGTACAACACACGCTATCGAGGAAGGTTTCAATTGTGTGTAATGCAAGCCAAGTCAGGGTTGCATGTAGTGCAAGAATCCTTTGTCGTTGCGTATAACAGAATCCAACCATATTTCATTGATACATTGAATATATATATATATATATATACTCAATGTTGCGTAGAATAACTACTATCAAACGAACTTGAGATTGTGTGTAACACGATCCAAGAATAGTATTGTGTATACTCTAAGATAATACGGTGTTGCATATAGCGCAAGATAATCTTGGTGTAGTGTATAACAGATGATATGAAAGAAATTAAAAATAATATATCTCATAAAATCTTAGGGTGTTACAATCACCCACTGCCAGCTACACGGCCAGCTCCTCTTCCACATCCACCTTCTCCCTATAGACCTCCTCGGTCGGACCTCTGTCTCTGTATGGGCGGTCCCTCGACCATCTGCTGATCATTCGTATGGCGGGTCGGACAGTCACGATCCATGTGACCCTGCCCTCCGCATGTGAAACACTACTTGTTCCTCGCATAACTAGCTCTGTCTCCCGTAGCCCGCACAATCGATCCTGAATCATGCGGTTATCCACCTGTATGTCTAGTCCTCTTGGACCTTTGTGACATCTGTCTACTACTAGCTACAGAAGACTCCACTATGTGACATCTGGTGGTGGGTCTCACTACTAGTGACTACTTAGCAAGAAAACTCTCCACTAAGAGGGATCGCTCTAACACCCCCACCTACGTCGGGATGCTGAGAGAAATTATCGAAGCCCTGATCTCCCACCTGAGTCCCTACTCAAAGGTCCGGGCCCTGAAGAATGGGTCCCGCACCATATCAGTGGAGTAGCATGAGAGGTCGGTGAACCTCACTGGGTAGTGAGTCACAGTCATGTTACCCGGCTGCAAATGAAGTAGCTCTTGTATGCGCACTGCGTGAAGAGTCGTTGGGAAAAAATCTGCCTGAAATAGGCTCTTGAAGTCTACCTAGAAAAGATTCACCTCGTCATGAACCTGGAGCATCAAGCTCCACCATCTTCCTATTGCTTCCTATAGAAGGCTGGTGGCAAAGAACACTATGAGATCAGCTGGTGTCCCTACCAGTCAGAAGACTCTCACTACAGCCTCCAGCCAATCCTCAGCTGCCTCTGGGTCCGTCTCTCCCCTAAACCTTGGTGGCCTCTGGCGCTGGAACTCATGCAACGTGGTCAAGAAGCATGCACCCTCTACTGTTGGGGCAGTTGGAATTAGTGGCCCAACTGGTAATGCTACCGATGGTGTCTCCGCTGGTGCCTCTACTAGAAGAGGGCCCTGCACCGAGGTCTCTTTTCTCAATGGGCCATCAGTGCATACTATATCTAGAGCCCTAGTAGGATGTCTATGTGGAGGCATCCTGAAAATAAACAAGTTTTCCATGGTCAATATGTTATACCTAGTGAGATGAATCAAAGAGATCACAATGAAAACTCTCAAAAACACACACGCAATCAGCTTTTTCTTGCACTGAGTTAGAAATCAGAATTCAGTGTCCTAGTGTATGGATACGTCAGCCGCCGCACAAACACTGGATTCCCTATACTGGTAACCACACTCACTACACTTAATACTATTGCCGTTAAAAATATCATAGTCCTATGTTCTATAGTAGAACCGACTCCTCTGAAACCAATTTGTCACGACCCGTCCCCCAGGGCCCATGTCGTGACTACCCCAAGACCGCCTTCCATAGGACAGGGGCTGGCAACTGGCACCAAAAGGTGTATTCCCTAAAACTGGGAAGGCATTTACTTTATATCTTGTAAACTCACTCAACCAAGCATACAACAAGGTACAAACACAAGTAAACTGTATAGCAAAAAGAGTGATGAAAGTAATAGGGGTCGGAATACAAGCCCAACAGTAAAGGTACAAGTACAAATGAAATACAATACAACTGAAGAAAGAGAAAGACGACTATTGGGTCATCTTCCAAGGTTCCTACCTAAAGGGTAGGTAATGTTCGCCTCCTTAGCACTCCATGTCCGCTCGTCTCCTTTGCGTACCGACATGCCGTATGGTCCACCTCCAGGCACCGTCTAGTCCTTGAACCCTTAGCCTCAATCAGCGTCTGTTTTCTGCACCAAACACAACAAGGTGTGGGCATAGCCTGTGTAGGGGTGAGTATAACGATACTCAGTAGGGACCCCGAGACCCTCAAGGTCTCACAGAATCCAAAAAAGATAAACCAAAAAGCATGAAATCAACTAAAAATCCTACTTAGGTATATTCCCATACATATACCTAAGTTATCAAGTATACCCATCTCAATCATGAGAAAAACAGGGTCCAACCCAAAAGCCCAAATCTCAACTATTCCACAAAGGAATTAATACCAAAAAGGTAAGTACCAGACAGGTACACCACACAGAAGAATACCACCAAGGTATTACCACGAAGGAACGTACCACACAAGTACGAACTCATCTCACAACAGGTATAACTTAGGTACATTAGTAGAGATGATTAGATGTAACCACTAATTCATCTTACTCTGATAAGAGGCAGACCTACGAAGGATCCTAAATCGTCATCAAACCCACAGAAGATCATAGTACATAGTCAAACCCACACAAAATCTTAGTACCTCATCAGTACGTTGTCATACCCACACAGGATCCTAGTACATCGTCAGTACGTCGTCAGACCCACATGGGATCCTATTACATCGTTAGTACGTCGTCAGACCAACACAGGATCCTAGTACATCGTCAGTACATCGTCAGACCCACACAGGATCCTAGTACATCATCAGTACATCGTCAGACCCACACAGGATCCTAGTACATCATCAGTACATCGTCACACCCACACAGGATCCTAGTACATAGTCAGTACTTTGTCAGACCCATATAGGATCCTAGTACATCATCAGTATGTCGTCAGACCCACACAGGATCCTAGTACATCGCCACATCCAGCTACAGGATTCCCGCACTAAGATTTCTTGTATCTTGCAGGGTTTGCTCCTCAAGCCACTGGTCAATACTCCAACTGCCATGAAGTCCCACGAAGAAGTATCCCAATGGACCGCCATGTCATAGGGGTCTCAATGCAATAGACAATGCATCAAATGGACGCTCAGTATGTAAGTTATTAGCCTTTTGGTCCTGAGAGCCTGGTTGGATTCATGCTCGATCCAACCCGACCGTTACCCAAATTTATCCAAAACTCTAGTGGGGTATACCAAAGGGACCGTCTCGCTCCAAGGTTTCCAGTGTTGTAGATGGTTCGTCAAACGGACACTCGATGCCAAAGTTAGGGCCAAAAGAGCAGAAATGGGTCGAAGCTGGTCCGGGGCCGATCTAACCCGGTCGGACCGTCCCGGCCCCCTGGGTCTAGCCCGGACCGCTAGGTCAGGCTCAGCCCACGCTGGGCGGCCCGGCCTGGCGGCGGGGTGGTGCGAGGGCCGCGGTGCAGCGCGGGGGTCATAGGGCGGCTTGGGGGCCGCAGTGTGACGGTCCGCCACGGCTGGCCGGATGGCCAGTCATCCCCTCCATGTGGCGTGGTCGCACGTCATGGCTTCACTGGTGGCTGGCTCGGCTGACTGTCCTCCCTTCACCGTCGCGGCACAAGTCATGGTTCTCTTCCATCGGGTGGCACAATTGCGCAGACGCCTTCGTTGTGGCCTTCCATGATGCGGGACTACGTTCTTGTGCCCCACCAGTGTTGGTTTCTGTTCTCCTCCATTGCGTAGAACACAACAATTAATCACAAGAATTTCAAAGAGGTTGGGTCATGTTGGTTTGGCCTGCACTCTCCACGTTAGAGCGGTAGCGAGCGGCTATAATTTCTTCTTGATTTATGAAGAATTGTCAAGAACATGTAAGGGGGAAAATTCAAACACCCACCCTACCTCAAAGGTTTGTTAATGTTGGCACAAGAAATAATTCGAAGATGTCGACGTTCTTCACACCTTCCACACACTTCCGATCCTAGGCTCGTTAATCGGTTCTTCGGATAATCATTCTTTGATGGAGTTTATTCTTCATTGGAGAGAAGTTCTCCAGGCTCTCCCCTTCTACTTATCCAACCAAATCCTCTCAAGGGAAAGTGGTTCCAATATAATTTAAATTGGGTAGATTAATTATGTTGGCACGTTGGAATAATTAATTGTCTCAATTAATTGACTCAATTAAATTAAATGTGTTGGCATAAATAAAGTTGGAGGAATTCCATGGGTTAACTCTTAATTAATGAGGGAGTTCAATGGGTTTCTCCCATTAAGAGGGTTCAGGTGGTCCCCACCACTAGAAATTCAAAATGGAGGTTTTAGGATCGGTGGTCCCCGCCTCCATAACATACATGTGGGAGGTTATAGTTCATGTGGTCCCCACATTTATAACATCCACATGGATGGTTTCAAAAAATAAAAATGTTAAACATTTTTATTTTATTTTATTCTTTCACGAAAAACACAAAAACTAGCTTTCACCCTCAGCCAACTGCCTTCGAGGTGAAAGTCTCCTTAAGTGAATACTGGCGCTGCGAGTTCAACAGTGTCCTTGGATTTCAATTCTGAGAACCGGTTCAAAAGTTACAAAAACCCGGTCGCACGTTTACTGAATGTACCCGAAAAAAAGTTCAAAAATTCATTCTGGGACACAGGGCCTCGAAATCACGCGCTGTCAATTTTTGCAGACTCGTAAAACTACCATATAATTAAAAAAATTGCATAGAATTTTTGAGTGTTTACAATAACTTACGATGTTCATAACCAACCTATCATAGATTATAAACATGATTCATGGAATAAGCATTATCATTTCTGAAATATTGGACTAGAAGAGTGAGAAATCATTATAAATTAATCATGATCCATAATATCATGTCATAAAAGTGTGGAACCATAATAAAGATAGAAACCATTTCATGTGTTTGGGTTAACTACCAAGATAATCAACATAGTGGATCATGATACACTCGTTTCCTATAGCATATCCGGACACACATGTTTCCTATAGTGGATCAAGCTCATCGACTTGTTTCAAATTATTATCTAATGAGATATAAATCTTTAACCAATTAATTGGACGGTGATATAGTTCCCTCCTTCCATATAATAAAAACCATACTTATGTGTTCCATAGGATCATAAATCATTCAACATATCGAAACTCTTGGAATAAAATGGGATTCATATATATTTCATCACAACATAACTCATGGAAAAGTAATGAGATTCATAAACATCATTCCATCATAAAAACAAACCATCTAGTGAAATAATAAGGATGGTATCCATGGATTAGGTCCCCAGTAAATCATAATTAATATAAAATAATGTTTTCTTAGATGTAACATGATTTTGAAATATCACTAGAAAAAAATCTTGAGGAAAATGAATTTTCCATTTTGAAAAAAATATTATAATCGTGCAATAAAAATGGAAAACAATTTCTTTTAAAAGAAAATTGAAATCTAATACAGGATTATTTAATTAATTAAGGCTTCATGGTGGTGGAAAATTTCATTCATTCTAAGTAAGTTTAAAAACATTCACACTTTTATAGGAAAAATTATAAAATACATTTTTAGAAAATGATAAGAATATTCCTTTTTAAATAATTTTTTAAAAAAATAATAAAAAGTTTAAAAATGACTTTAAATAACAATTTTTTAATATCAAAAACATTTTTTAATTTTTTATAGAAAACATGGGTATATAAAATAAATATAACTTAACATATACTTAAACATAAGCAATCTTGAATAATAATGATACTGTAAAATAAAGCCTTACCACTTTATAATCTTTTGAATCGTATGCCCCATGAAATAATTAAACATATATGGATATGTAAATCTAATAATTTTCTTGATTGGAAACATAAAATACATTCATTGTAAATATCTACATCACCCAAAAGAAACTATTAGTGTATAAGAAATGTTTCCCACATAAATAAAAGTGATACAAAATCCCTTAACTCGTGCTTCCTTTTAGTTTTGCATACATTAAACTCTTGTATAATGATTTAAAGAATGTTATTTATTTATTACATAACTATAATCACACTTATAATATTTTATATATTCATTTTATAATATATTTCCACCCATTCATTAATAATATTTCAATTTTTTTATTTTTTTGGTGCATTCATTTCATGGTTTCACAGTCAATTCACTTTTGTATAATTATAGATTTTATTGTCAAATAGAAATAAAACACCCAAACTAAAATAAAATGGCTTTCATGAACTTAGTGAAGTTTAATTTGTCTCATATATTATTTATATTTCTGGTATGAGGATGATTCATTTGATAAAACATTAAAGATAAATACTTAGTTTATTTTTGCAGTTTTTTCGATCATCAATAACTAGTTTTGTTTTATTTAATATTATGTATATATATATAAGTTCTAGAACATGAAACATGTTATAATATATCACTTAAAATCTTATTTACTCAGAATAATACTTGTCTGGTCATCCTTAAAGGTGATAATGGAAAACAAAAAATCATTATCAATAGATATGTTTAATTTCCATAATTTGGAAAATGGGTTCGTTACTTTGAATAAAAGGAGATGAGGAAATGGGTCATTTTGAGTGATTAAAAATAATCATTTTATATTTAAATCCAACCACATTTTGGGGGTATTAATTCCAAATAATTTTGATTATAATTAATTTTTTATGTTTTGGATAGAGTCAAGAAACACATCAATCACTTATTTAATGTTTTATTTTTAGGAATTTTGTGCTTTTACCTTTTAATTTTAACCCACCACATTATTTTACCAATACTATAATATATTTTTTTTTTACCATGGTAACATTATTATGCCTAAAAATGAAAACATCCTTATAATATAGTTTTTACCTCTTGATTCAAAATATGGAATCCATTTTTAGAAATTCAAAACACATAGTTTTCAAAATTATATTTCAAATTAAACTATAAAAACATAATGAAAATTTGTTTTTTGAAAAAATGTGTCTTTAATACAAAAATTGTGTTTACAAAAAAATAAGGTATAAAGATTGTTAAAATGTAATTAATTAGATAATATCAAACTAAAAATAACTTTAGTTTCTTTGATATCAATTTAAAATAATAAAATTACTTTTAAATAAAAAGAAAACGAGGGTTTAATAAAAACCGATATTTTTTAATATTCACAAAAAAATTAATATTTTCAGAAAATTATAAAAAAATAATCCAAATATATTTTTGACATGATAAATAAAAAAATTATATTCATTTTATAAAATAAATTTTCCAAAACTTTCAAAATTTAATTATATTTATTTTTCTCACAAAAATCAATAAAAAACACTTTTTAAAAAATATATATATTTTAAGAATGAAATGAGTATACTAAAAATAATGCTCATATTCAAAAATCATTAATAAATACATTAAAAATGTGTTGGGAACTTATATACTTTATAATATGGTTAATTCTATTAATTTATGGTAATTTAATGGCATGGTTATAATGGTAGTGTTAAAAAATTGTATTTCGGAGTCTGTTTAAGCTTGGTGTTCTATACAACATAAGCTATTGAATAGATTAAATTTATTTAAAGAGAGACATACCAAAAAATATTATGTTGTTACAATAATATCATATATACCATATTATTTCCTTAAATATACTTATATATATATATATATATATCTTCTATGTGGTGCGGTGATGAAAAGAGAGTCACATTATTTAGTAAAGGTTGTAGTCCACGCATACTTGAATGACATTATCATATTTCATTGAGTGAAAAGAGAATAAATGAAATGATATATATATATTATCTTAATAATGATAAATATCTTGTGAATATCATAATTATTTCAATTATATCACATATAATCATTAACTTTAGCCTTATCACTTTCCAAGTAAAATGTTAATGAAAGATGAATCACATGGCTTCGTGAGGAGGTAGTCTATTCTACAAATGAGTGATGTTATAGTATCTCCTATGGAATAGAAATTATAAAGGTATATATGGTATAATTACTCTAGAGGTATAATTATGGTATAATTATCATATATTTACTTTAGATCCATTATCATACCCAACTGTGAGATGTGGTAATGGAAAACAAATTGGACATCAGTTCTGAAGGTGGTAGTCCACCGTACACATGAATGATGATTTAGTAACCCATTTGATGGAAGTGTAGGTGGTTATATGTTATGACCATAAATTAAAAATATCTAATTTTATGTAAGATATTGTGGTTATTATATCATAATGTATTAAAAATAATTTAAGTAGTTGGAAGAATAAATAATATAAAAAATCTTATTGAATAACATGAACTCTTATTCAGATAACCTCAATAGTTTTATACCAGAAACATTTCTAGGATGGATTTATTATAAATATAGGGCTTCTAATTTTAGTGGTGTATTTTTTGAATTTATTCTAGTAGGAAATTTCTGAACAAAAAGGGTGTGAAGGTGTGAATAAAAGGGGAGATGGGTGTCCTTTTATAAGTGAGGTGAGTAGCACACTTGTAATTTTTTGGAATAAAAAAGAATCCCAAATTTTTCTAATTCCAAAAGGGTCCAAAATAGATAATTATTGACCATTATAAAAAATAGTGTATAAGTATGTCCATTCTATATATTTTAGACATGTTTTAGGTCATTTTAATATTTATCTTTCTAGTTTAACTCTTAGTAAATAGATTTTTACCTTAACCACTGTAAATAATTTTTAATTTTTTCACTATTAATTTTGGTAAAAAAATTAAGTTCATTTTATTAGATAATACATTTTATGATTACTCCAAAAAATGAATAATTTTTTAAAAATTCCATTCACATAATTAAAAAAAAAATTAAAATAATTTTTGTAGTCGTGATGAGAAAGCAGGTTTTTAAATGGAAAATGTTTAATAGTTTACAATGTTTTATATCAAAATTCAAAATGAATATAATTAAAATGGAATAAATAGGATTAATAAATATATAATTTAATAAATTTTACTTTAAATCTAATTGAAAATGTAATTTGAAATTGTAAATTATTTAAATGAAAAAGTATGTTTTAAATTAGAATTCATAATTTTTCACTATTCTTCAAAAATGAAACTTTTCAAAAAGAATAACAAAAAAATTATAATAAGATAAATTTGATATTATAATTTTAAAAATTAATTTTATTTTTAAAAATAAATTTTCTAAAAGTGTTATAAATTAATTTTATATTATGTATGTTAAGCGAGACTAAACCGTCCTTTGGAATAATTCAATTTTTCAGAAAAAAAGTTACGTTTATTTTAAATGATTCTTATTTTATTTATAATCAATAGGTATCCATAATATTCATAATTTAGTTTTTAATATTCATATCATTCAAATTAACGACTAGGTTATAAAGGTATATCATATTATGGTTCATTTAGACTTTGGTTTGTGTGTTTTATAAGCTATCAAAAATGTCAAGAAATATATTTATTTTGTTGTTTATGTTTGGTGTTGTATGTCACATATAATATCAAATAAAATGTTCTTATTTTATAATTTCTTGGGGTTACATTCTCCCCAACATAAATAAATTTCATTCTCATAATTTTATCTCTCCCTCAGAAATCATGGGATTAATATCTGAAAATTCCATTGTTGAAAAACCAAATCATAAAAAGGTTCATAAAATATCATTTTTGTAAGAGAGAAAAGTGAAGTAAAAAGGTCATATGGAATAACACATATAGATTTATAGAATGGAAAACATAACTGGTAAGTGAAAAACTATACATAGAATATAAAACCAATAGCCAAATACTGATGTAGAGTGACAGAGATCATGGGAAATAGGAGGCTAATGAACATAAATCCATAAAGAAGGGGTGTGAAAAGGTCATTGATATCATAAAAAATAACGATAATAGGACACTATTTTTTTCAAAATCTTTTTAATAGAGTTTAGGAATGTTATCACTCTATAACAACTATAACTACAACAACATATCATTTTTATTAATGAGTAAAGGAGAAAAAAATGCAAAAGAAAAATAGTATATATGAAAACCAGATTTTGGGGGCCTAAAATGGTGCAACCTTAGGGAATCTCCTCTTAAAATGTTAATCCTTTTAGGGGTGAAAGTAATTCAAGTGAGAGAAGAAGGTGATACCTACGTCTTAGGCCGCTGATGAAGCAAGGTAGTCTACAACCTTATTACACCCCTGCCAAGTATTGAGGACCTTTGTATGGGAGTTGATCATGCTCTTGTACCTTCATGAGATATAAGCTACTAACCAGGCAGATTATCATGCCTCATATAGAATCATAGAGAATAAGAGAATTTTTTTCCACTTCCTATATGACAATATCATTTTGGATGCAAATGTGGAGACTAGTGAGAAAATTCTTGCCTTCATCTTGAAGGGAATAACTGTGGACAGAGAACGCATTCAAAGAAAAAAATGATTGTACCCCTATAGTCACACACCACACCACCATTGTGCATTACCCCCAAACAACATGAGCCATTGTTTTTAATATTGAGTACTAAATAGGGAGGGTTCCAGCATACCCAATGACCATGAAAGGCTCTATGGGCAGAGAGACTTGGCGAGCTTCCCGTGAGAAGAATTCTGAAAGTGGGAGCATCCTCCTAGTTATTTATTAATACGGTCATGTCGATTAGGAGATATTTGTTGCAAGTAACTAGGGTGGACCACTAGTTTTCAATCCCTTTTAAATGCAATAATTTTCATGCCTTCCATATGCACCAGAATCCTACTAACAGAACTATGGTTCTTGCCTTTTTCTCTAGACCGACAGTGCACATGCCATGGAACTATGTATTGAGAAATTGGAGGTTCTATAGGGAAGAGGAATAGAAACCCAAGAATTCACTGAAGGAGATCCATATTGAATAATCCCAGCCTCTCTCAAAGAATAGGTGATATGTGGTCTTCATCCTATCTATACTATAACATGAAAATCTAGAGTTTAGGTTAATACTGAGGTGTTGGATATTATTATTTGTGTCCATTGCACAGTTCCTGATCCTCCATCCAAAGAATTTATATTTCATAGGTATTTATCTACTCCAAATAACCTCCCCCACTTTCCATCATTCCCTTTGGGAATTAATAGTCTGTGATAATCTTTATCTGAGAAGGTCCTTGAGGTAGACTCTATGAAAATGCATTTTTCAAGATTTGTGCTAATTTCAATTAGGATGAAGGTGTCATGTTGTATTTCATTTAGGATGGAATTAATGAAGCTCGGATATGAACATGCATCCCTAAAAGTGAGATCAAAAGTAGGAAACCCAAGAAATATGAGAATGGATTTGGAAAAATTGTGGAACTAGAACAAAATTTCTCTCATCCCCACTATCTAGCAAGAATGGTTTTGACTGATCTGAATATGGGGGATGAACTCCGACCAGATTGTGGAAGATTTACCTTCTACAATTCATATCTCCCTCTTTCATTTTTCTCCCATAAACTTCTCCCAGAGAGTTTATTCCTCCAATATTTTCCAAGAAAATTTTTTATTCATGTAATGTAGTTTATTCTTGAGGTTCCTCGAGTTAATTATCCCTCCCTCATGGTCCTATCCATCTACTCCCATGACACCCAATTATGTTTACCATTTTATTGGTCATCTCAAATGAAATAGGAAAGTATGATGTCAATGTCATCTAAAACTCACTTTGGGAATTTGACGATGGAGAGAGCATGAATTGGAATTGAAGAAAAGATGATATTAACTAATGAAATTCTACTTATGAAGGATAGATAAAAAAATTTCCAGTTCAAAATCATATCTGTGGTCTTCCCAGTGATTTGGCCAAAATTTTAGATGTGTAGTGCCCATGAAAAGATAAGGTCACTGAGGTAATTCATGGGAAAACTACCAAGTTGTATGTTCAGGCTAGTCATGAGAGAATTATCACACATTTTTGATCATCTATCAAAGATATAAAAGTTACTCTTTAAAATGTTAATTAATTTCCCCACTAGTTATATTGTATTCAAGGACCCTTTTTATACCTCTAATTTATCTTTTTATAGAATTCAAAAAAATAGTGGATTTTCCTACATACATTAGGTGGGATATACAATATGATTGTTTCTGTAATCTGTAAGGATGTATATTTCAACTAGAGATATTCATGTTGTTGAGATGGCAGAGAAAGTCTTTTGTAAGGATGACAATGTTTGGGGGAAGTAGGTCTCCCTTTCTGAGACCACACAGATCCTTGAAGGTGTAATTTTCCTAAGAAGTGGATAGAAATCCAAGATTAACTGAATCGTATAAAAATAATATTAGTATCCTGAGAATATAATCTCCTACTCTAAATAAATTTGATAATAAAACTCCATTAAAATTTTTTAAAAGCTTTGTCCATGTCAAGCTTGAGGTCCATGTTTGATCCTTATGTCTTTTAGTTGTTGTCACTGATAAGATCCTGGGATACAAAAATTGCACCTTGTATTGACCTTACCTTAATAAACCCATGATTCTTAGTTGATATCCACTAAGTAAGATGAATGGAAATATGCATGTTGACAATAATTTATAGAACCTTGTAAGTAAAATTGCATAAACTCTCCAGTCTGTACTAGAGGAGGGATGAGGGTCCTTGATTTTGGGGATAAGAACTAGGGTCGTGGAACTAGCTACTCAAGGGAGAATACCTTCCCAAAATAAGTCTTGCATGGCTCTGACCATCATGGGCCTAATTAGGTTATAGGAGCCTCTATAAAACACACTTGAAAATCCATCAGGCCCAGGGGTTATCTCTAAATTGAGACCTTGCATTGCTTTATAAACCACATGCTCATTTGGCTCTGACCCAAAGGCCATGTTATCTTCATTGGAAATAGTTTGGTGTATAACATCCTAGATCTCTTCAAATCCCTCTGGATACCCATCAATCATGCGAGGATTGGGGCCTACTAGAACATCTTTGAATTTTTTTTATGCATAGAGGAATAAAATTAACCTTTAATAGATAATAATATCTATAAAAAATTAAAAATATATTCCTCCTCTATTTATTAAAAACAAAATGTCTAGTACATGTTATCCAATAACACCAAAATTATAACTTAATTCGTTCCAAAAATAATTGATCTTAAGGCTCATCCAAAATATGTTTGATAATATTTATAAGGAAGGTAACTAAATCAACATTATTTCTCGAGACAATATATATTAGATATTAATGAAACATTCAAAATATTTGACTATCTTGATCACCATAAAACCTTAATGTAAACATGAAATATTCTAAAAATAATATCTCAAGTTGTCAAATATATTCCATAGATCCAAACATGTAGTAAACTATAGTAGAAATAACATAAAAAATTAAATAACTAACCAATTTCATTTTCACTGATACTATCCCAAAAAAATATCATTATTATTTCAACATTAATCACATATTAAAGTTTATCTACCCTTAATCGTGTTTTTTTCAAAAAAAACTCAACTTTCCACTGAATCACTTTTCTTGGTACCATTCAACACATGATTTCAAATCCTTTATGAAATAGTACTACAGAAGAATCCTTGTAAGTTTCATGATTCTTATAATGACCATAACATTAATAAAATAATTTTTCAATATAATTCTTGGGACCAAATAAATATAGAAAATTAATTATTCCACTTCGAGTGTATCAATAGCACAAACTTGACCTTGATCCCTTAGCTTCTTATGATTTATATTCCTTAGACGATTAGGGAATTAATTTTCATAGTGAAACATATCATTATAGAGGAATAATTTCACATTTTTACTTTCTTTCTTGTCTATGTAGTCATGATCATATTTTCTTGTCTCTCCATACTTTTAAGAAACTATCATTTCCTTCATGCATGTACTAGGGTGTTTCATTCCAAAAATTATCTCATGTGGGAAAATATTTCTTTCCCTTCTGCCATTTATCCACTATTTTATTTTCTATCTTATCCTTATCTTACTTCCCTTTGAATCCATAATACATGGAAAACATTTCTCCTTCTTGATAGTACATAAAAGTATTTCATTGTATGATGAAAATGATTGAGTGGCTACTTCCCATCAAAGAATTCGATTAATCCCTCAATAAAATGGTCAATATTCTACTCCATGTTTCATATGTAATACAAAATATACTTAGATAAACTTGTAAATATAGCTTCATACTTTTCAAAACATTCTACTTCCTTGTCCATTAAGATAAGAAACATTCTCTTCATATCATTTTGTTTCTCATGAGGGAAATATTTTTTGAAGAATGGAAGCTTAAAATCCTTCGATTCCATGTGTTCTATTTCAAATTCCTCCTTGGTATTTTGGATCAACTAAAACCATTAACACTACTATAAAACTGGCCTTTAAAAATGATATAAATGAAATTTATTAGTGCTAGAAAATTTTTGACTACATGAGAGAGGTTAAAATACCTGGTCTTTTATCGGTGCACTAATTTATCACCGCTAAAGTAACTATAATCAGCGTTTATAAAAGAGCTGATAAAATAGACCTTTATCAGTGCTTCTATGAGAACTGATAAAGTAGAAATTCATTAGTTCTTTTAAAATCACTCATAAATTTGGACTTTATCATCCATTTTTAAAAGTGTTGATAAAGGGTTATATTATAGTGTGCTATAACAACACACCGCGGCACCAAAAACACGCCAAATATCAAAAAAAATAAGTTCTGATATAGGATTTAAATGAAATAGAATTTACAACAAAAACAAAAGAAAATATATATATTATATAAATTTAAAATATTGTTTCATACAATTACATGAATATAAATTATTATATACATTCAAAAACATCAATGTTATTTTATCTTTTAATCCTGGCCTTACTCATGCTATTTCTGAAAAAACCACCCCCACTCGATCAAAAGAATGCACCTGTATAATAAAACAATTATTATGTTCGTAATAATATAAAGAAATAAATTAACATAAAGTTTTAATTTTACTAAAATTGATGTTAATTTTTAATTAAAAGGTTCACTTAGAGTCATACCAGTTACACCATGCATCGTATTGAGGTGTGGCTAATTACTACACATAAAAAATGATTTATGGATCATTTTTATAAAGTATCAAAACAATCGGAATTTTTTGTTTAGTTTTGAGTTAGTCTGTTTGTTTTTTTACTAAAATTGATGTTAATTTTAAATAAAGATGTACTTAGAGTCATACTAGTCACATCATGCATTAGATTGAGGTAAGACTTATTTGTACACGTTCCAAATCACTTATGGATTTTTCTCTTAAAGTATCAAAAAAATATACATGTGTTTGCTCAGTTTTGAGTACGTCACTTCTATTTTTTACTAAAATGTCATTTTAAACTTAAAACACATAATTTGACTCATATGGATCACATTGTGTATCGGTTTGATGTTAGATCAATTTCTACATGTCACAAATGATTTATTAATTGATTACCTAAATTATAAAGAAAATCCAAGAGCATTTTCTTGGTTTTAAGTGAGTGAAATTTTTTAAAGTCAAATATCTATTTTAAACTAATAATGGACACATTGATTTATTTGTATTTTTTACTAAAATTAATGTCAATTTAAAATAGAAATAAGTACTTGGAGTCAAACTGGTCACATCGTGTGTTGGATTGAGGTGTGGATGATTTCTACACATCCCAAAGTCTCAAAACAATCCTAACTGTCAATGTTGCCATGATTTCCATTGACTTTCTTTGTCGAACTTCTAACACTGCATGAGAAAATTTGAATAAACCACATCATCTCAAAAAAATAATCCACATGTATAGTAAAACAATTATTAATATTAATACTAAAAAATAAATTAATTAAACATAAATATGAAATAATACATCAATTCTATAGACAATGATTTTACTGTGCGAATATCAATATTACCTCTATGATTGAGCAGTAGAGGGAACTTGAAGGAAAGTTATAAATTTAAACACTACAAGGGTGAAATATTTTGAGGGAGAAGAAGTATGGGGATTTTTTAGTATAGAAAGGCATGAAAGATGGACAGAGCATATAACACCCCAAACATTTTATGGTATGTTGCTCTTAAATACTTTCTATTCATTAGATAGCCTATATTTCATGAGGCACTAAGTCTTTTGTGAAATGAAACATCATAGGATAAAGTTATATGTTATCCATTAACCAAAAATATTCCACTTCTATGTTTTGAATTTCGAGAAATGATCATCTAGAGTTGAGACCAGTAAGTCATTTGGAGTCTGATAGAACCAACTTGATTTTTTGATGAATAGTAACATACCCTTATGAATAGTAATATGAATTGTAATATAACCCTTATAAATAGTAAATAATGATAATATATTATTTTCTTAAGGTAATAAGATAATGAGAAGTTAATTAATTTTTCAATCTAATACAAAACTAATTATACCTTTAAATTATTATTTTTCGAATTAAATTTGATTTTATTTAAAAATTAAATTAAAAATAATTATAAAATTATTTTTAAAAAATGGATTTCATTTTTGAATTCTGCACATCGAAAAATGGTTAGAGTAAATTGTTGGGATTTTTCTAAAATACTTGAATTTTTGTGAATAGTAAAAATACAGATTTGAGTTTTCGGTAGTTTAATGAAATCATAATGATTTAATTATTAACATAAAGGTCTGGTAGACTTGTGTATAGTATCTTATGACATTGGGTGTCCCAAGTGACTTAAACCATGGGAAAATACTGTGGGAAAGCCCATGGTTTTGCGAAAACCACCAACGAGGTGTCCCTTTTAATTGATAAAAAACTCTCTCTTAATTATTATAAATACCCAATCACCCCCCCTCGTTTTCTTTCATTAAAAACTAAATATACTGGAATATATGGTGGTATTAACTCCCTATTAGTCCTCCCAAGGTGTCCTTAATCCCCCAAGGACCCATCCTTCAAGATCTAGGAGTTACTCTATAGGGTAAGGGAATCATTCATTCTCTTCTTTTAGTTGACACTTCCTTTATGTTATCTATTTGATTTTCTATTATTATATTTTGGGGTTTAATTTTATGTTTTATTATTACTTTCCATTTTTATTTCAATATGATGAGATAATCTTTTTCTCTCATCATTTAATTTTATGAAATTTTAAGCGACGTCATTAGGCTGCCGAATTTTCATAAGGGATCTCTCACCTTTTCTTTTATTTTCAAGTTCATCTATTTTATTTTCCTATCATCGCTTCCTCTATCCAAATAACCATGATAAACTCTAGTATCATATATATGATGAAATTTTATTATGTTAATGTAAGAACTACCATCAATATCCTTACTCTCTCTGTAACATCCCAAGTAAGTAATGAATAATAGATATTTTTAACTATGTATATTAATGAATTAGATAGTGTTTTAGAGGCTTAAAATGAGAATAAATTCAATATTAAGCATGCAATACACTAATATTTTTAAAAGATTGTTTTACTGCCTTTTGATGGAAAACCATTTTTAAATCAAACTTTTGAAAATTTTATAAGCTCTATTTTTTTAAATAAACTTATTCTTTATGATTGGGACATTGAAATTTACTTTGGGTAAAGTTTTGGTATTTTTCCGATAAAGTTCATTTTTTAATGAATAGTGAAAAATGTTGTATTTTAATTAAAAACCAATTTTTAATCTAATTTATTTATATGATTAGATTATCTTTCGAATTGGTTTTAAAGTTAAATTAGAATATATTTTTACCATTTAATCCAATAGTGGTCGTTGTAATTAATTTCACTTTGAAATTGGACTTCAACTGGTGTCAATCTTTTGATAATTATTATTTCATAAAAACAAGCTATTTGCTCTGACAGTGGGAATTAATTATTAAATTAATTAATTCAACTTATATGTTTTGAATTTTTTAAAATAGACATCATTTTTGAATTTGGAATATCAAATATATCTTAGGGTGAAGTTTTGGTATTTTTCTGAAAAACTGTAATTCATGATGAATAGTGAAACCACTAAGTGGTACTTAAAAAACTGATTTTTCGTTTAAATGTAACTTTACCACTTCTGTGTTTTGAATTTCAAAAATCCGACATACATGGTTGTCATTAAGAAGTAAAATGTGGTTCAATTGGATTAAAATAATTTTTTGGTGAATAGTAACTTTTAAGTTTTTAATCGCGATTAGAGGTAATTAGTGCAATTTATGGAAAAAATGATATTATAATAAAATGAAAATACCTAGACACATGTCCTATCATTATTGGATGTGTCATGGACGACCAATAAAATCCATGGGACAACTTGGGGATCCCATGGAGCCACTTTGGTAGGAAAATGACATTAATATCTTTTTATTTAATGTTAACATTAAAATGTCACAAACATGAGTTGTTTTACTAAAACAATTTTTAAATGGGGTTATACAAGTCAAGTTATTGACTATAAATAGTCATTGGAAATATAAAAATATTTCCTACATCATAGTATTTTTTTTATAATTTTTATACATTAAATAAATTACATTATTTATGACACCATGATGATGCAGCGATTACCTCATTATTTAACGATTTAAATAAAATGAAAATATAATGTAAAATCTAAGACCTACACTTGTCAAAAACCTATTGGATGGGTGTATTTCGAACTCTTATAACCTTATCCTCGAAATATATAATTTTGGGACCTTTTTATCCGAAAATCATTTTATAACAAAGTATCGTTTCTTAACTTTCCAAGAGTGTCCCTCCTCTCCTCTTATAAAAGGCCCCCACCTCTACCACCTTAACCACACTTCCAAAGCCTTTGGATCGGCCAACCCCTGCCAATGTTTTCTCTCCACATCCCTCTCTAACTCCTAGAAGCCTCACTTTGGGCAGAAGTCTTCCCAAGGAAGCCTTTGAGCTCAAATCAAAAAGAGTTACCCGATTTAAAGGTAGTGTCTTCTCTTGTGTTCTTATGTTTTATTTTGCTTCTCCAACCCCCTAAACTCTTTTTATTCATTTCTTTTGTAACAAAACCATTATATTACATATACTAGTATGTAGTTATAATAAGGATTCGAGCAACACTTACACACACCTACATCTAATGTTTAAAGAACATACTGTTTCCGTGGATGGAGAATTTCTGCCTCACGAAACGATGATTGTTCAATATTCTTTTAATACCTTCCAAGGTGGCCATTAAGATGACACTATATTTATATATGATATATAATATGTTTATGTTTTACTTAATCTTCTGTATTTTTCATTTATGGCATACCTTTATGGTTTCCATTGTGGGTAAATGTGATATCTTCATTTTAGGAAGTGCGGACTACCGCCCCCTCAAAGTGATTTGATTCGTTAATGCCATATGTGGGACGTATAAAGGATGTAATTAATGGTATTATATATGACATTATACTGAAATTATAATACACCTTTATATAATTATGATTCCATTCCATAAAATATGAAAAAGAAATGAAAGTAGCGTTCATGCGTACGTACGGCTTACCGTCTCCATGAACGGTGCATTTAATTTCTTACCTCTAAACGTTATGTAATATTATAAATGCATGTATATACTAGATATATATGATATATATGATATCTAAATCTTGAATATAACTCTGGATATAATGGATACATAAACAAACATGTAATTATAAAGAATTTATTTTTGACTCAAGTAGCAATGATGGACAAAACGACCATTATTAACATAAATAATTACATAGTGTTCATAACATGGTAATAAGTGATATAAAAGGAATAATGAACTTGAAAAAGTTTCTTAAGCAAGTAAAATTAACTCAAGTTTATTATTCAGGAGTTTAAAGAATGATCGAGTCAAGTCGGACCCGAGGTAATGGAACTTCCTAACCCAAATTCATTTCTTTGGGTTGATCTTCTACTTCTTGTTTATTTCATGATATGATTATGTGAGAAATGAATTTTTATATCCTATATTTTATTTATACATTCTTTATGTGTACTTGTAGTGAATACACATAATTGATCTATTTTATTTACAAAATGATCTCGGTAAGGGAATCCGTCTCAATCTCCTTTCATTGAGACATATTTTGTTTTATACACAACTTTATTTTATATGGGGTATAAACCCCTTTGACTTTTACGCTTATTGAAAAGGAATATTTTTTATACGAATCATTTACTAAATGAAAAAGGGGAATGTTTTTTTTCGTACATATGTGGCGACAACGACTTCTCCGCCGCCGTGACCATTATTTGAGTTTCGGCTTCCTCTACAAGCCATAACCTTTTTTGAAAATAAAAATAAATACCATGTTTTACTTTTCTTTTATTTTGGTATTGAAAATGGTTTTCATAATGTTTTTATATCAATGTGTTGTATTGATATCTTGTGATTGAAAGGTTGAAATGTTATGTTTCCTTTATGCATGTTTTATGTGATACGATTATGTTATGGTTCTTGGGCATTGTTATGAAGACGGGTGGTTCTGTGATAAACTAAGGGTGGGTGAGCCCAATACAGCTCTCCAATGCATTGGGTAACGCGAAGGGGGTAAACTTTAAGGTTTCTCCAAAGAGATTTAGGGAATATATTGTGATGGGTATTCCAAACGTAACCAAGAGGGTTACTCCCTACGAAAGAATGTTATGAATGCCTCAAGTTACCTTTATGTCTTATGATTTCTATGATTTATTCATGATTTGATGAGGTATGTTAAAGTGGTTATGTTTTATGAGTAAAGTATGATTTCATTGATTCTTATGTATACATGTACTCATGTTTCCTTTCCATATTTTTATATCCCTTACTGAACTTTTTATGCTCATCCCAAGTTTTTGAAATGTTTTTCACAGGTCAAGGGAAGGGTACATGATATGATGATAGTGTCAAGGAAGTGTCAAGAAAGAATCCATGTTTTATTTTAAATATGTTTCCATTGATGGGAAAAAATGAATACTATCTTTTATTGTAACCACTTTGTTTAAATGTGGTATGTAATGCTTGTTTTATGATCTAATTCTCTAAAACTCTAAACCTGAAAAGATCCTCAAGCTGTATTCTTGAAATATCTCAAGATTAATTAATGTTTAAGGCTGGGGCCTTATAGTTGGTATCAGAGGTCGGTTTAGATAACTTTAGGAGTTAGAATTATATTAAATGATTATCCAAAAATATTTTTTTATGGTCAAATTGAAATGATATATCATTTGAAGATTTCCATGTTGCTTCTCCTAGGATATTTTTGTGTTAAGAATGGTTTTTCATAGAGGAAACAGAACAGATTTTCTAGGAAGCAATACAGAGGGAAATGACCTTTGAAATCAGCATCCTGAGATGGTCGGAATTGGAACTAAACGGTTTGTTGCAGTAATGGCTCATTTGACTCAGGTGAAAAATGTTGGTTGTCTTTATTGATGATATTTTGGTGTTTTCTAAAAGTAAAGAGGTGCATGAAAGACAATTAAGGGTTATTTTGCAAACCTTAAAAGAAAAGAAATTATATGGGAAATTCAGCAAGTGTGAGTTTTGGTTGCAACAAATTTCTTTCCTTGGTCACATTGTTTCAAAAGATGAGATAATTGTTGATCCTGCAAAAACAAAAGTTATTGAAGAATGGCCAAGACCCAAAAATGTAACAGAGATTCGTAGCTTCCTTGTTTTGGTAGGCTATTATTGAAGGTTTGTTAGAAATTTTTCACGGTTTTCTAGTCCAATGACTTAGATAACTCGGAAGGGTGTTAAGTTTATCTGGACAAAAGAATGTGATGATTGTTTTCAGGAATTGAAAAGAAGATTGGTGAATTCTCCAGTTTTGGCACTACCTTCCAAGAATGGTGAGTTTGTTATCTACAGTATAACACCCAAAGATTTCATAGTGTGTTATTTCTTCAAAATAATTCAATAACTTGCACTACACGCAACACCGAGTTCAAGCGCACCATGACTTACCAAACAAGTCATAAAAAAGAGGTTATGAGTAGTATTAACTAAATTTTAAACTTTATATAATCCTTATAATTTTAGAATCTATATTATGAGTTTCTTAGACATAATGTAAGAACAAACTCATTTTCAGTATTGCACTTTTACCAACTTTTAATAGTGAACCCTTTTTAAATAAAATATTTTAAACTTTGTGACTAAATGGGGACATCAAAAATTTAAAATGAAACATCCCAAGCTTCCATGGTACGCTTTCCTTTTAATAATATAGTAGCGTGTGTTGTACGCAACTTCGAGTTCTAACACACACCATAACTAATCAAACTAGCCGTTATGAATAGTAATACCTACTTTTTGAAATTATATATATTTTATATTTCAAAATGGACTTCATTTTTGGATTCAGAATATCGAATTTAGTCTAGGGTGAAATTTTGTAACTTTTCGGATAACACTTATATTTTGATGAATAGTGAAAATTACTAAATTTTAATTAAAAACAACTTTTTTAATCGAAATAATTTATATTGATAAATTATGAATTTGAGTGGTTTTAAAGTATATTTAGAATATATTTTTAACATTTAATATAATTTTGGTCATTATACATAATTTTACAATTAAACCGGATATAAACAAGTGTCAATCTTTTGATAGTTATTATCTCTTAAAACACGCTTTTCGTTTTAACAACGGGAATTAATTTTAAATTAATTTCTTCCACTTATGTGTTTTGAATTTGGAAAAATGGATTCCATATTTTGAATCAGGCTGTTCATATTGTGTAAATAGGTAACTTTTATTTTTAGACATTTTGAATAATTACTGCGGTAAATATTTTACTTACCATGGTTAAAGGTAAATCCGGTAAATAAGGGTTAAAAAATAATATTATAATAATACTAAATTACCCTAAAATGTGTCCTAACCATATTTTTGGATACATGTACGACCATGGGCATCTTTGGGTTAATTTTGGGACCCCATGGAGCCACTTGTAGGTGATAGGGACACTTTATTTTAATCAAGTTAAAATAAGTACAAAAATGACATAAGCATATATCTTTTAGAAAAACAATTTTTACATAGGGTTATATATGTTGAATTTTCGACTATAAATATTCATTAGAAATCCAAAACGATTTCCTACATAATGATATTTTATTTATAATTTTTAGAAATTAAATAATTTAATTTATTTATGACACAATGGGGATGCAGTAATTATCATAATAGTGAAAAAATTAAAATAATTGATATTATAAATACCCAAATAAATATAATTTGAGACTTTTATTGAATTAAACTAATTATATAGGTTAATATGACATATTAGGATTGAGTTAATGGACTTTTTGTGAAGTAATAATTCTGTTATGAGTTTCAAAAAAATCAATTATTGAATAGTGTCAAAATTGACATAAAAGAGTTTTTAAAACAAATATTATATTATTAATTGATATTAAATTCTTAAAAATATAATTTTCGGCCAAGAGACTTATATAATGATAGGTGTATAATTAATGGACCACTTTGGGGTCTCTTGGATGTATATAGTATGTTTATTAACCATATAATATAAAAATACAAAGAGACATTGTAAAAGTGAAACTAATTAACTTAGAGTTAATACTTAAAGATAAGGTTAATATAGTAACCCAAACCTATCTAAATTATATTGGTTGAATGGTTTTAGACCCATCACCACCTTAAAATTTAAATAATTAACTTTTGATCCATTAGAAACCGAATATTAATTTATTATAAATTAATATTTCTAGCTTTTCCAAAGGTTCCCCTCACCCCTCTTATAAAAGGGCACTCCCTCTTCTCATTACTTAACACCTTCAAAGACTTTTGGTTCAGACAACCCCTACCCAAATACTCTCCCAACTTCCCTAAATACAACATAGAAGCCTTATTTTGATCATAAATCCAACCTAAGGAGCCCTTTTGATCAAATCAAAAGGAATAACCCAAAGAAGAGGTAATGATTTCACCACCCTTTTTCAAGTTCCTTTCTTCTTCCACTTCCTCTTCCTTTGTTGTTACCATTCTAAAATAATAAATTTAGTATCATATATATACTGTGATGTTATTATAAATATGGTACAACTATATTCAGTATTCTATCCATCCTTTGAATAACATGTCTCCATACGTGCGTACGTATGGCTTACCGTCTCCACGTCGTGGTGTAATTGTTATTCAATAAATTATTATTTGGATGGGTATAATAATGATGTGTAATTCATGTAAATAATAAATTTAACATGATAATGATTCTGTATATATGATATACCATCCATTTATATATTATTTTAATATCAAAATAATTATATTGTCGCTCGTGCGTACGTATGGACTACCGTCTCCACGAACGCGATGAGATTCATTCTCCATCATATTCATTCAAGTATAATTCTCATTTGATGATTAATAATAGTATATAAGGACTTGATATCATTCTGGATATGATTAATATACAACCTATCCATTACAAACATGACCTATGTAACAAAACATATAAAAGAAAACGAGTAAGTTAACACCCAAAACAACGATAATACTAAGATATTATTAACAAATCAATGTTAAAAGATCATATATGATATCATATTAATGTATATGATTCTTGTATAATTTAATAAAAATTATTTCACCATTATACAGGAGGTTAACCTACCCCAACCAAGGAAAAGTACAAGGTAAGGGTTATTTCACAATCTCTTCATTATCTGAGGTTGTTTATGCGTAATAATCTACTGGGATCTCTTTATCATCCACATCCATGTTTCTTAAAAATGTATTTCAAAACATTTTTACTATTTAAAAGAATATGGGTTAAAGTAATTTATACCCTTGTTTGAATTTTTATAAGATTTTTATAAAGGAATCTTGCCGTCGTTTTCCAAACAAGGTGCTTTTTAACCTTTTCGACAGAATTAAGGTAATAATGTTTTTTTTAACTTATACGGCGGGTGTGGTTATTTTCCGCCGTTATAAAATCGTTAAATCTTACCTTACAAGCTTATAAGATTATTTTCAAAGTAAATGTTTTATTTTATAATTATGTGACTTTTAAATGATTTCAAAATGAATATTTTAATAATTTTTGAAAGGTACTCTTTTTCAAGATCGTAATTTTAAATGTTTTAAAGATTTATCTTTCTAAATATTTTAATTAATTTCCATGTTTTCAAATTGATTTTAAGGATTTATTTATATATACATGAATGTTTTGAAATGATATTTCTTTTCAAAAGTTTCAAAGTGGTATGGGACACTTTGATTCAAAAAAATCTTTTAAATTACATTATAAATGTGTGACTTTTCAATGATTTCGAGAAAAGAGATATTTCTTTCAAATTGTTTTGATTTAATCTATGTCAACATCCTTTGATAAATTTTAAGCTTATTTTAAGTTGATTTATTATGATACAAAACTTTTGTATTGTATTGAAGGTTTTGTGATATGTTTTACTGTGGATGTGTTATATTTATACCATTCATGGTTTATGGAGAAAGTATTGACATTTCATGTGCTAGTTTTAATACAAATGTTTATGTTATGTTTAAACCTTTTCATATGGGAATGCATTGGACTTATTAAGTGGAGGGTGGAGCCCGCTATAGCTCCTTGATGCATCGGTAGGTCTCATGAGAAAAACTAGTGTCTTGGCACAAGGCCTTGGCAAAATCTTATTTGTAGTCTTCGCACGAGGCCTTGGCTATGTGGTTATGATAGTTTGGCATTATGCATTCCATTATTATGAAAGTGGTTATTGATATTGCATGTGATTGTTCGACTAGTAGAACATCCATGTGAATAAGTAAATGGAATTATTTCATTTTATCTTTTCCATATTAGGTTGAAGTTAAAGTTTAAAAGGCTTTTGTTTTAGTTATACATTGCCTTAAATGTTTATGCTTATTTATGAAAGTTTCCGCTTTATTTCTTACCCTTACGGAGTGTTTGAGCTCACCCCTTTTCTATGTTTTATTTTTCCCCGGATTCCAAGAAGTATATTGTGATTGATAATAAGGGTTAAGACAAGGGAATAATGTCATTCATAAAGGATTATTTATGTTGTTTTGTATGTTATGAAGTGTAATGTAACATTCATGTATGTAATCTATTTTCCAAGACTGCTAAACTAATCGGTCCTTTGGGACTTGATTCCTTGTAATCATGCCAATGTTATGTAATAATGCACCGACTCTGGGTAACTGGGGTCGGGGCGTTACATACAGTGATGCTTCATTGAAAGTAATTGTTTGTGTCCTAATGAAGAATGATCAGGTAATTGGTTATGCTTCACGACAGTTGAAAACTCATGAGGTAAATTACCCTACACATGATTTGGAATTAGCTGCTATAGTTTTTGCTTTAAAAATTTGGAGGAATCATTTGTATGGAGTAAAGTGTGAAATATATACCAATCAAAAAAGTTTAAAGTATATATTCACTCAGAAATAATTGAACATGAGACAGAGGAGATGGCTAGAATTAATCAAGGAATATGATTGTACAATTAATTACCATCTGGGAAAAGAAAATAAAGTGGATGATGCTTTGAGTTGAAAAAGTAATGCTTCATTAACAATATTGTGTTTGGAACGTGATCCTTTGGTTAAGGATTTGATGAACTTTGGCATAGAAGTTGTTGGTGCAGGGTGTCCTTCTATTTTGTTTCAGGTATTAGTGAAATCTTCTCTATCAGACAGAATCAAGCAAGCACAGAAGCAAGACAGTGAGTTGCAGAAAAGGTAGAGCTAGTTCAGAAGGGTAAGTTGCCTAAATTCAACATTGATAATGATTGTGTTTTGAGATTTGGGAAGAGATTGCGTGTGCCTCGTGATTCACTGTTGAAGAGAGAGTTGTTATTCGAATATCATAGTTCTCCGTTTTCAGTTCATCCTAGCAGTACTAAGATGTACAGAGATCTGCGAGAGTATTACTGGTGGGATGGAATGAAAAGAGATATTGCTGATTTTACTGTGAAGTGTTTGACTTGTCAGCAGGTTAAAGTAGAGCGGCAGTTACCGAAAGGGATGCTTCAGCCTTTACCAGTGCCATAGTGGAAATGGGAAAATATATCCATGGACTTCGTTGTGGGATTGCCGAAGACACCTCGAGGTAATAATGAAATCTGGGTTATTGTTGATCGCTTGACTAAATCTTCTCATTTCCTTGCTATACGAGATACTTTTTCCCTAGATCAACTTTCCTGTTTGTATATTAAAGAGATAGTCAGGTTACATGGAGTTCCTCTCTCCATTGTATATGATCGTGATCCCGGTTTTACTTCTAACTTTTGGAAAGGCCTTCAGAAGTCGTTGGGTACTGAATTAAATTTTAGTACAGCTTTTCATCCTCAATCAGATGGGCAGTCAGAATGAACAATCCAGACATTGGAAGATATGCTATGTGCTTGTTCGATGGATTATCAGGGAAGTTGGGACCAACATCTTTCTTTGGTTGAATTTTCATATAATAAAATTTTTCATTCTAGTATACAGATGGAACCGTTTGAGGCGTTATATGGGAAGCGGTGTCGAACTCCAGATTTCCGGGATGAAGTGGGTGAAAGAAAGCTGATGGGACCAGAATTGGTAGAAGAGTTGGCAGAAAAAGTTCAGCTGATACAGAAACACATGAGAACAGCTCAGAGCAGGCAGAAGAGTTATGCGGACAATAGGAGGAAGGATCTCTATTTTGAGGTAGGTGATCATGTTTTTCTCAAAGTCTCACCATGGAAAAGTGTGATGCGATTTGGTAAGAAAGGAAAGCTGAGTCCAAGGTTTATTGGACCATATGAAATTATGGAGAGATTTGGATCAATTGCTTACCTAGTGGCTTTATCTACGAGTTTATCTCAGGTACACAATGTTTTTCATGTTTCGATGTTGAGAAAGTATCTGCCAGATCCATCTCATGTTTTTGAGTCCATAGGTAGTTCAGCTGGAAGAGAACCTATCTTATGAGGAACAACCGGTCCAGATTCTTGACCACAGGGAGCAAGTGTTAAGGAATAAGGTGATTCATCAGGTAAAGGTTTTGTGGAAAAACCACATGATTGAAGAGGCAACATGGGAATCTGAAAATGCAATGAGGGATAAATACCCCCACTTATTCGATAAGTAAATAAATTGCGGGGTCGTAATTTTCTAAAGGGGGGAAGGATGTAACATCCAAAGTAAGTAATGAATAATAGATATTTTTATCTATGTCTATTAATGAATTAGATAGTGTTTTAGAGGCTTAAAATGAGAATAAATCAAATCTTAAGCATGGAATACACTAATATTTTTAAAAGATTGTTTTACTGCCTTTTGATGGCAAACCATTTTTAAATCAAACTTTTGACAATTTTATAAGCACTATTTGTCAAAATAAACTTATTCTTTATGATTGGGACATTAAAATTTACTTTGGGTAAATTTTTGTTATTTTTCCGATAAAGTTCATTTTTAATGAATAGTGAAAAATGTTGTATTTTAATTCAAAACCTCTTTTTAATATAATTTATTTATATGATTATATTATCTTTTGAATTGGTTTTAAATTTAAATTAGAATATATTTTTACCATTTAATCCAATATATGTCATTGGAATTAATTTCACTTTGAAATTGGACTTCAACTAGTGTCAATATTTTGATACTTATTGTTTCATAAAAACACGTTATTTGCTCTGACAGCGGGAATTAATTATTAAATTAATTAATTAAACTTATATGTTTTGAATTTTGTAAAATAGAAATCATTTTTTAATTCAGAATATCAAATATAGCTAAGGGTGATGTTTTGGTATTTTTTTGAAAAACTTCAATTTTTGATGAATAGTGAAACCACTCATGGTACTTAAAAAACTGATTTTTTGTTTAAATGTAACTTTACCACTTCTGTGTTTTGAATTTCAAAAATCTGACATACATGGTTGTCATTAATAATTAAAATGTGGTTCAATGGGATTAAAATAATTTTTTGGTGAATAGTAACTTTTAAGTTTTTAATCGCGATTAGAGGTAATTAGTGCAATTTAAGGAAAAAATGATATTATAATAAAATGAAAATACCTAAAAACATGTCCTACACTTATTGGATGTGTCATGGACGACCAAGAAAATCCATGGGACAACTTGGTGACCCCATGGAGCCACTTTTGTAGGAAAATGACATTAATATCTTTTTATTTAATGTTAAAATTAAAATGTCACAAACATGAGTTGTTTTAATAAAACATTTTTTAAATGGGGTTATACAAGTCATATTTTTGACTATAAAAATTAATTGGAAAGATAAAAAGATTTCCTACATCATAGTATTTTTTTATAATTTTTAGACATTAAATAAATTAAATTATTTATGACACCATGATGATGTAGCGATTACCTCATTATTTAACGATTTAAATAAAATGAAAATATAATGTAAAATCTAAGATCTACACTTGTCAAAAAACTATTGGATGGGTGTATTTAGAATTCTTATAACCTTATCCTCTAAATATATAATTTTGGGACCTTTTTATCCGAAAATAGTTTTATAACAAAGTATCTTTTCTTAACTTTCCAAGAGTGCCCCTCCTCTCCTCTTATAAAAGGCCCCCACCTCTACCACCTTACCCACAATTCCAAAGCCTTTGGCTCGGCCAACCCCTGCCCATTTTGTCTCTCCACATCCCTATCTAACTTCTAGAAGCCTCAATTTGGGCAGAAATCATCCCAAGGAAGCCTTTGAGCTCAAATCAAAAAGAGTTACCCGATTTAAAGGTAGTGTCTTCTCTTGGGTTCTTATGTTTTATTTTGCTTCTCAAACCCCCTAAACTCTTTTTATTAATTTATTTTGTAAAAAAACCAGTATCTTAAATATACTAGGATGTTTTTATAAGAATTATTCGAGCTACACTTACACACACCTACATCTATTGGTTAAAGAACATACTGTTTCCGTGGATGGAGAATTTCTGCCTCACGAAATGATGATTGTTCAATATTCTTTTAACACCTTCATAGGTGGCCATTAAGATGAAACTATATTTATATATGATATATAATATGTTTATGTTTTACTTAAGCTTATTTATTTTCCATTTATGTCATACCTTTATGGTTTCCATTATGGGTAAACGAGATATCTTCATTTTAGGAAGTGCGGACTACCGCCCCCTCAAAGTGATTTGATTCGTTAATTCCATATGTGGGACATATAAAGGATGTAATTAATGATATTATATATGATATTATACTGGAATTATAATACAACTTTATATCATTATGATTCCATTCCATAAAATACGAAATAGAAATGAAAGTAGCGTTCATGCGTACGTACGGCTTACCGTCTCCATGAACGGTGCATTTCATTTCTAACCTCTAAACGTTATGTAATATTATAAATTCATGTATATACTAGATATATATGATATATATTATATCTAAATCATGAATATAACTCTGGATATAATGGATACATGGACAAACATGTAATTATAAATAGTTTATTTTTGACTCAAGTAGCAATGATCGACAAAACGACCATTATTAACATAAATAATTACATAGTGTTCATAACATGGTAATAAGTGATATAAAAGGAATAATGAACTTGAAAAAGGTTCTTAAGAAAGTAGAAATTAACTCAAGTTTATTATTCATGAGGTTAAAGAACAATCGAGTCAAGTCGGACCCGAGGTAAGAGAACTTCTTAACCCAAATTCCTTTCTTTGGGTTGATCTTCTACTTCTTGTTTATTTCATGATATGATTATGTGAGAAATGAATTTTGATATCCTATATTTTATTTATACATTATTTATGTGTAATTATAGTGAATACACATAATTGATCTATTTTATTTACAAAATGATCTTGGTAAGGGAATCTGTCTCAATCTCCTTTCATTGAGGCATATTTTGTTTTATACACAACTTTCTTTTATATGTTGTATAAACCCCTTTGACTTTTACTCTTATTCAAAAGGAATATTTTTTTATACGAAGCGTTTACTAAATGACAAAAGGGAATGTTTTTTTTGTCGTACGTATGCGGCGACAACTACTGCTCCGCCGCCGTGACCATTATTTGAGTTTTGGCTTCCTCTACAAGCCATAACCTTTTTTGAAAAGAAAAATAAATACTATGTTTTACTTTTCATTTATTTTGGTATTGAAAATGGTTTTCATAATGTTTTTATATCAATGTGTTGTATTGATATCTTGTGATTGAAAGGTGGAAATGTTATGTTTCCTTTATTCATGTTTTATGTGATACGATTATGTTATGGTTCTTGGGCATTGTTATGAAGACGGGTGGTTCCGTGATAAACTAAGGGTGGGTGAGCCCGATATAGCTCTCCAATGCATTTGGTAACGTGAAGGGGTTAAACGTTAAGGTTTCTCCGAAGAGATTTAGGGAATATACTATGATGGGTATTCCAAACGTAACCAAGAGGGTTACTCCCTATGAAAGAATGTTATGAATGCCTCAAGTTACCTTTATGTCTTATGATTTCTATGATTTATTCATGATTTGATGAGGTATGTTAAAGTGATTATGTTTTATGAGTAAAGTATGATTTCATTGATTCTTATGTATACATGTACTCATGTTTCCTTTCCATATTTTTATATCCCTTACTCAGCTTGTTATGCTCATCCCATGTTTTTGAAATGTTTTTCACAGGTCAAGGGAAGGGTACATGATATGATGATAGTGTCAAGGAAGTGTCAATAAAGAATCCATGTTTTATTTTAAATATGTTTCTATTGATGGGAAAAAATGAATACTATCTTTTATTGTAACCACTTTGTTTAAATGTGGGATGTAATGCTTGTTTTATGATCTAATTCTATAAAACTCTAAACCTGAAAAGATCCTCAAGTTGTATTCTTGAAATATCTCAAGATTAAGTAATGTTTAAGGTTGGGTCCTTATACTCTCACTTTTATTTTTATAAACGAAATCAATGTCCATGAGGTTCCAATTTATAACCTTTGTGGACGACGGAGTTTCGTTCTTCACTTTCTCCCTCATTACTGATCATGAAACCATTTTAATGGTTAAACCAGATAATAATATATTTATTTCATCCCATTAATGTTATGTAATCTTTACACACTAATAATATGAAATAATAATACAAAACAAGTTCATTATGAACAAAATGTCCAAGTTAATCCAAATATTTGTAATAAACTTTTAACTAAAGAATCATCATCATGGTATATAACACAAAATAATTATAAGATCATTTATATCTCCTTAATTTCATTTATAAGATATATTAACAATTAAGTATGTTAAACCACATTTGAAATGAACTTCTATTCATCAAAACAAGTAAACGAATCATGAAAACCAAGGAAGAAAATGCTTCCAAAACAAGAAAATTGAACCTCTTAAACCCATTAAAAGGGCCATGAATGAACCTAATAAGGTTATAATAAATAAATTAAATTTATATGAGGTTTTGGATTTATTAATTAATAGAGCTAAATTTTGTTATTCTGGTCATTAAAACAAACAAATAACACACTCGAGCAAAAGGTAAGGGATTGCTTAACTCAATTTTCGTTCTTTGAGTTAAACATCTATTTCATTGGTTACATTGTTCCAAGAATATGTATGAATGACCTATGATTGTTTTATACTGTATATACACATATATTTTGTGTATTTTTATTTGTCACACATAAAAATTTCATTTATTTATCGTCGCTCTAATGACATAATCTTTGTAAGGAATCCTCTCTCTCACTTTTGTTCAAGAATATCCCCTATGTTGTGCTCTTTTATTTTTAATTCCTAATGATGGGTTATGTTTTCAAACCTCCCCCATACTTCCCTTGTGACATATAAATAATGGAATACCCCATTAACTCTCATTAATACCTCACAATAACACTCGTTACCATGCCAAAATGTTTGTAATGGGTTTCTCATCTCACTTTCATTTCTATGATATTTTCATTGTTTGCCACTTATTTCTTGTATGTGGTATATGTGTAATACCATTTGATATATAATAACATGATTCTATTTATATTCATTTTATTCAATGTTTAATTTTAGGGTTATTTATTTTTGGTCATATGATATGACCGATTACATTGTGGTTAGAGACTTTGTCTCAACTACTATTTCGTTGTGACTAACTTTGTATGGTGCACCTATCAATCCTTATGTGGTGTACCTAATGCCCATTTTAGATCACTTTTCATTTGAAATTATATTTATATTAAATATCCATAATCTCATGCCATGGATATGTTTGTTTTCTAAACCGTATATCATTTTACATATGGTGTTTATTTGGAAAGTGATTTTAATTATAGAAATATTGATGAATCTGTATACACTATTCTATACAGAATTTGAAAAGGCATATTGATCTTGTATTGAATCAATGTATAAAGAATTATTTGGACATGCAGTGGCGGTTGGGGCTCACTATATCCCCTCGATGCATCGGTAGGTCTCATGCGACAAATCAGTTGGCGATAAACCCTTCAAGTTTGTTTCCAAAAAACAGACGGGTTTCTACCCATAGAACTAAACTGTTTTAATGGTATTATGGTTTCATGTTCTAGATACATGATTTCCAATTAATAATAATTCTATTTATTCATTATCAGTTATTACGATACATGAGGTTTTCACTATGAAAAAATCTATGGATATAGTTTCATTCTCAGATTATTAATGGTGTGAGTTTTCATTTATTCACCATGCCATATTGATTATGTCAGATTGATTAAGATTAAATTATTATTATTATATTCATTCTTCCACTATTTTTAACCCTTACTGAGCATTTGAGCTCACCCCTTTCATTTTTTACTTTCAACAGGTGACAAAGAGGAGTTCATTTATTGAGTTCTTGTGGATGCAGTTTTTAGTTTTTGTTATGTATTGTATTTTGTAAACTTTTCAAATATAATTTGAGTTACATCTATGTATATAGTTTCTTTAAGAATACAAAACTGATTGTTCCTTTTGGATTTTCATTCCTTCTAACCATGCCAATATCACAAGTAATACACTGGCTACAACCTAGAGTGGTCGTGGTGTTACAGTTGGTATCAGATGAAGTTTAGTAGAAAACTTGGAAACTAGAGTAGGAAATTTATAGTAGAGAACAAATCCCTAAGGTAGTATTTGAGCATAAAAGTACAAGAATATCCTGGTATTTTGGTAAAGAGTATATTATTTGAATCCTTCTAGCAAATACATCCATGTCTGGATACGAGCAGGTAGAGGTGGCTCTGGAATAGAGGTACCTAGGAGTGAAAGCTCTGAAAAGGAGTTTCAAGTTTGACCCGGGGTATCCTGGTACACAATAACAGGACTTGATGCACTCTTGGTTACAAAAATCCCCGGGGATATTCTTAGGATGATTCATATTTTCCTTACAATCCATTATGAAGGACTGAAATGTAAATTATTCCTCA
Organism: Viscum album; assembly: GCA_963277665.1. Taxonomy (NCBI): domain Eukaryota; kingdom Viridiplantae; phylum Streptophyta; class Magnoliopsida; order Santalales; family Viscaceae; genus Viscum; species Viscum album. Next base: position 1,824,771,471 of record OY728161.1, on the reverse strand, counting down.
AAGAAACCATTTTTATGATTATGGGATTAGCCATTCCTAGGATCTCAATTTATTCTAAGTATTTTGTTAAGTTAAGATTATACATTATGATCATACCCTAATATTGAGTGTTCAATTATTTAGAAATGGTGTCTAATGGAAGAAGGGGAATCAATACTCGTGGGAAACATAGGGATCTCCCCACTGAGAAAGTCAACACAGTCAGTGTTGGAGAAGATCAGATCATGACCATATTGGGACAACTTACTCAGGTTGTAACGAATAACCATTCCACACCTGTGTTGGATCGTTTCATGCGGCAGAAGCCCCCATATTTAAGTTGGACTACTAATCCAGTGGTTGTTGAGCAATGGATCAAGTCCCTTGAAAAGATATTCGTGGATTTAAGATGCAATGAAAATGGAAAAATAGTACTTGTAGTATATTGTCTTAAGGGAAACGCTGATCAATGGTGGTCCTTGATTCAGAATACCACAGAGGAAGAAGAAATAAAATATATATAATAGAGGAATTTTAAGTAAATATTCTTTGAAAAATATTTCCCTCATGAGCAATGAGCCGAAATGAAGAAGAAATTCCTTGGCTTAAAGAAAAGGGAAGAATACAGTGTTGCAGAGTATGAGGATAACTTCACAAGGCTATCTAGGTATGCCATAGATTATGTATATGACTCATCAGAAAATATTGATCATTTCTTTGAAGGTCTTAAGAAAAGTCTTCAAAGGGCACTGGATTCTCAAACAGTTTCATCATATGATGAAATTGTATCAAGTACCATCAAAATAGAGAAGGAATTTGCTAGATCAAATTTGTTCAATGGAAACCAAGATAATAAGAGGTACTCTGATAACCAAGGGAAATTTGAAGCACCAAATAAAAATAAGGGAATGAATAAATTCCCAATATTTTAAAAATGTGGAAAGAATCATCTCGGGAAATTATTAAAAGGAAAGGGAGTCTACTATAATTGTGGAGAAAAGGGTCATCCATCTCATGAATGCAAGGGGAAGAAACAATTTGATGATGTTCAATGCTAAAATTGTAGAGAGATGGGACATTATGAAAATGATTGTCCAAATCGCCAAGGAAACATGCCACAAAAAAATCCAATAGAAAAAGGGAGAGCTTATGCGATTACAACCACGGAAGTTGAAGTTCCTAATGGTGTGGTGGCAGGTACTTTAATTGTTTCCTCAAACTTAGCCAACACTTTATTTGATTCTAGATCATAGCATTCATTTATATCTTCCTAGTTTTTAAAGAAAATTAGACATGCCCAATTTGACTTAATAAATGATTTATCAGTCAAAACTCCTAGGGGATGCATCATTGCAACAAAGGCATGTCGACTAGTAACCCTTGTGACACATTAATGTGATTTAGTTTCTAACCTTATCATTATACCAATTAATGAATTTGATATAATTCTCGGTATGTATTGGCTGTCAAATTATGATGCGAAGATTTATTGAAAGAAAAAAGAAGTTACAATTTTTGAAAATGGTGTAGAATATCTTATCTTTATAGAGGAGACCTCGCTATCTGATTCTTATCTAGACCCATCCCCAATAGCTCTATTAAATGCAATTGTTGGAGAGGAAGATAACCCAATATCTATTGGTGAGGAAACAAATATTCAAATTGAAGATGTGCATATAGTGAAATAATACATTGATGTGTTTCTAAAGGATTTACCTGGACATCCTCCAGAGTGAGAAATTGAGTTTTCTATTGACTTAATTCTGGGTGCAAAACCTATATCAAAGACCCCCTATAGAATGGCCATTGTGGAGTTAGTGGAGCTAAAGAAACAACTGTAGGAGTTGAATGAAAAATGATTTATTTGACCTAGTGTTTCTCCATGGGGAGCCTCGGTCTTTTTTATCAAAAATAAATATGGATCCATGAGGCTATGAATTGATTATAGGGAAATCAATTCTATCACAATAAAGAATAAGTATCCTCTTCCCCGGATTGATGATTTATTTGATCAACTTCATGGAGATCAATACTTTTCAAATATTGACCTTATATCTAGATATCATCAACTACGTGTTAGGAAGGAAGATATTCTGAAGACAGCATTTCGAACCAGGTATGGGAATTACGAGTTTACAGTGATGCCTTTTGGACTAACGAATGCACCATATATTTTCATGGATTTAATGAATAGAGTTTTCAAGAAATATCATGATAACTTTGTTGTGGTATTCATCGATGATATCCTGGTATACTCAAAGAGCTATAAAGACCATGAGGATCACTTACGGATTATTTTGAAAACTCTTAGAAGAAATGAATAACGTGGGAAGTTTAGAAAGTGCGAATTCTTGCTCCAATCAATTTATTTTCTAGGTCATATTGTCTCTAAGGATGTAATCCTAGTTGATCCTACGAAGACAAAGGAAATCCAATATTGGATCACGCCAACAAACATAACTGAGGTACATAGTTTTATTGTATTAGAAGGATACTATTGGCATTTCATTCAAAATTTCAACTGACTGGCTAACCTGCTAACCAAGATCACATGTAAAGGAGTTAAGTTTGTGTGGAAAAAAAAGTGTATGGAATGTTTCAAATAATTGAAAAGAATATTGGTAAATGCTCCAATTTTGACTCTTATATCTGGATTTGATGGATTTTTTATATACAATAATTCATCAAAGAATGGGATGGGTTGTGTCCTTATGCAAAACGATAAATTTATTGCTTATGCATCAAGACAGTTGAAGGCCCATGAGAAAAATTATCCAACTCATGATCTTGAGTTAGTAGTCGTAATATTTTCTCTAAAAATATAGAGACATTATCTCTACGGAGAAAGATGTGAGATTTATATGGACCACAAGAGTTTGAAATACATTTTAACACAAAAAAAACTCAACATGAGGCAAAGTAGATGGCTAGAGTTACTTAAAGATTATAAATATTAAATACACTACTACCCAGGAAAGGTGAATAAGGTGGAAGATGCATTAAGAAGGAAGGATCATGTACTTCTGACTCAAATGAGGATTGAGATAGATCCTATATTTTTGGATCTACTAAAGATTAATATGGGAATTTTTAAGGAAGGGGAAACATATTTTCTCTTTCAAAGGATTTCTAAACCATCTTTATTAGAGAAGATAAAAATATCTCAGTATGATGATGATAATCTACACAAGTAAATTAATGTTATCAAAGATGGGAGACTGGTTGACTTCATGTATGAAGAAGGAGTTCTGAAATTTGGGAATAGGTTATGTGTTCCATCAGTTCCTGAGATAAAAAGGTAATTATTAGACGATGGTCATAGCTCAAATTTCTCTATACAACTGGGTAGAACAAAGATGTATAGAGATCAAAAGGAATATTTCTAGTGGGATAATATAAAGCAGGAAATTGCTGACTACATATCAAGGTGTCTAATTTGTCAACAAGTGAAGGCAGAGAGGCAACATCCTAGAGGAGTGATAAAACCTCTACCTATTTCTATGTGGAAGTGGGATAACATTATGATGGATTTTTTCACCGGACTACTGAGGAAATCTAGAAGGAACAATGCAATATGGGTAATTGTTGATCGCCTCACAAAATCAGCACATTTCCTTCCTATAATAGAGGATTTACCGCTTGAGTGCCTAGCAAGACTTTATATTAATGAAGTTGTAAGACTTCATGGTGCACCTCTATCGATCGTGTCCGATCGAGATCCCCAATTTGCATCAAAATTTTGGAAAAGTCTCCAGAAGTCTCTGAATACTGAGCTCAGTATGAGTATTGTTTATCACCCCCAAAACTGATGGATATTCTAAAAGGACTATTCAAACTCTAGAAGATATTCTGAGGTCATGCTCTCTTGACTTCCAAGGTATGTGGGATAAATACTTTCATTTGGTGGAATTTTCATACAACAATAGTTTCCATTATAGTATTCAAATGGATCCATATAAAGCATTATATGGAAAGATATATCAAACTCCAACTTGTTGGGATGAAGTTTTTGAGAGGAAACTTAAATGACCAGAACTTATTGAAGAGACCACGACAAAGGTGAAGACAATCCAAACCCATTTTAAATCAGCCCAAAGTAGGCATAAGAGTTATGCTGAAAACTAGAGGAAAGATTTGGAATTACAAGTGGGATATCATGTCTTTCTAAAAGTATCCCCATGGAAGGGTGTCTTAAGATTCGGTAAGAAAGGAAAACTGAGCCCCAGGTACATCAGACCATTTGAAATTCTTGAAAGAATCAAATAAGTATCTTACCATTTAGCAATGTCGCCAAATATCTCCAAAGTTCATAATATGTTTCATGTGTCATTGTTAAATAAATACATGCCAGACCCAATGCATGTACTCACATATGAATAAATAGAACTGGAACTTGATTTTTCATACTATGAAGATCCTATTGGGATTCTTGACACAAGGGAGCAGATATTGAGAAATCAAACAACTCGTCTAGTAAAGGTTCTCTGGAAAAACCAGAATATGGAGGAAGCAACATGGGAACTAGAGAATTTCATGAAGAAGAACCACCCACATCTTTTTGGTGGGATTTATACATAAATTTTTGAGGAAAAAATTTCCGAAGGAGGGAATATTATAACACCCAAAACATTTTATGGTATGTTTCTCTTAAATACTTTCTATTAATTAGATAGCCTATATTGAATGAGGCACTATGTATTTTGTGAAATGAAACATCATAGGAGAAAGTTATATTCTATCCATTAAACATAAATTTTCAACTTTTATGTTTTGAATTTCGAGAAATGGCCATCTAGAGTTGTGACCAGTAAGTCATTTGGAGTCTGATAGAACCAAATTGATTTTTTTGATGAATAGTAACATACCCTTATGAATAGTAATATGAACCTTATAAATAGTAAATAATGATAATATTTTATTTTCACAAGGTAATAAGATAATGAGAAGTTAATTAATTTTTCAACGTAATACAAAACTAATTATACCTTTAAATTGTTATTTTTTGAATTAAATTTGATTTTATTTAAAAATTAAATTAAAAATAATTAGAAAATTATTTTCAAAAAATGGAGTTTATTTTTTAATTCTACACGTCAAAAAATGGTTAGAGTGAATTTTTGGTATTTTTCTAAAATACTTTAATTTTTTGTGAATAGTAAAAATACAGATTTGAGTTTTCGGTTGTTTCATGACATCATAATGATGTACTTTTTGATATAAAGTTTTGGTCGACTTGTGTACAGTATCTTATGACATGAGGTGTCCCACGTGGCTTAAACCATGGGAAAATTCTAGGGGCACGCCTATGGTTTTGTGAAAACCACCAACGAGGTGTCCCTTTTATTTAATTAAAAACTCTCTCTTAATTACTATAAATACCCACTCACCCCCCTAGTTTTCTTTCATTACATACTCAATATCCTAGAATATCTGGTGGTATTACCTCCATAGTAGTCCTCCCAAGTTTTCCTTAATCCCCCAAGGTCCCATCCTTCAAGATCTAGGAGTTACTCTACAAGGTAAGAGAATCCTTCATTCTCTTCTTTTAGTCGACACTTCCTTTATGTTATCTATTTTATTTTCTATTATCATATGTTGGGGTTTGATTTTATGTGTTCTTATTACTGTAATTTTTTATTTCAATATGATTAGATACCCTTTTTCACTCATCATTTCAATTTATGAAATTTTAAGCGACGTCGTTAGGCTGCCGAAATTTCATAAGGGATCTCTCACATTTTCTTTTATTTTCAAGATCATCTCTTTTATTTTCCTATATTCACCTCCTCTATCCAAATGAAAATGATAAACTCCAGTATAATCTATATAATGGAATTATATCATGTTAATGGAATAACTATCATAAATATCCTTACTCTCTCCCTTTTATTTTTATAAACGAAATCAACATCCATGAGGTTCCAATTTATAAACATTGTGGACGACGAAGTTTCATTCTTCACTTTCTCCCTCATTACTAGTCATGAAAAAAAATTAATGGTTTAACCAGATAAAAATATTTGTATTTCATCCCATTAATTTTCTAGAATCTTTACACACTAATAATATGAAATAATAATACAAAACAAGTTCATTATGAACCAAACGGCCAAGTTAATTCAAATATTTGTAATAAACTTTTAACTAAAGAATCATCATCATGGTATATAACCCAAAATAATTATAAGATCATTTATATATACTTAATTTCATTTATAAGATATATTAAAAATTCTTTATGTTAAACCACATTTTAAATGAACTTCCATTCATGAAAACAAGTAAATGAATGATGAAAACCAAGGAAGAAAATGCTTCCAAAAGAAGAAAATTGAACCTCTTAAACCCATTAAAAGGGACATGAATGAACCTAATAAGGTTATAATAAATCAATTAAATTTATAGGAGGTTTTGGAGTTATTAATTAATGGAGCTAAATTTTTTATTCATGTTATTAAAACAAACGAAGAACACACTCGATCAAAAGGTAAGGGATTGCTTAACTCAATTTTCATTCTTTGAGATAAACATCTATTTCATTGGTTACATTGTTCCAATAATATGTGTGAATGACCTATGATTGTTTTATACTATATATACACTTATATTTTTTTGATTTTTATTTGTCACACATAAATATTTCATTTATTTATCGTCACTCTAATGACACAATCTTTGTAAGGGATCCTCTCTCACACTTTTGTTCAAGAATATCCCCTATGTTGTGCTCTTTTATTTTTAATTCCTAATGATGGGGTATGTTTTATCACCTCCACCATACTACCTTTGTGACATATAAATAATGGAATACCCCTTTACCTCTCATTAATCTCTCACAATAACACTCGTTACCATGACGAAATGTTTGTAAGGGATTTCTCATCTCACTTTCATTTCTGTGAGATTTTCATTGTTCGCCACTTATTTCTTGTATGTGGTATATTTTTACTACCATTTGATATATAATAACATGATTCTATTTATATTCATGTTATTGAATGATTCATTTGGGGGTTATTAAGTTTTGGTCATATGATACGACTGATTACATTGTGGTAAGAGACTTTGTCTCAACTACTATTTTATTGTGACTAACTTTGTATGGTGCACCTAATATGTCTTATGTGGTGTACCTACTACCAATTTGAGATCAATTTTCATTTGAAATTATATTTATATTAAATATCCATAATCTCATGTCATGGACATGTTTGTTTTCTAAACCGTATATCATTTTACATAAGGTGTTTATTGGGAAAGTTATTTTAATTTAGGAAATATTGATGAATCTGTATTCTCTACCCTATACAGATATTGAAAAGGCATATTTCTCTTGTATTGAATCAATTTATAAATAATTATTTGGACATGAAGTGGCGGTTGGGCCTGCTATATCCCCTCGATGCATCGGTAGGTCTCATGAGAAAAATCAGTTGGTGACAACCCCTTCAAGTTTGTTTCCAAAAATCAGACGGGTTTCAACCCATAGAACTAAAATGTTTTAACAGTATTATGTTTTCATGTTTCAGATACATGACATCCAATTAATAATAATTCTCTTTATTCATTATCATTTATTACTATCCATGAGGTTTTTCACTATGACAAAATCTATGGATGCAGTTTCATTCTCAGTTTATTAATGGTGTGAGTTTTTCATTTATTCACCATGCCATATTGATTTTGTTAGATTTATTAAGATTAAATTATTATTTTATTCATGATTCCACTATTTGTAACTTTTAATGAGTGTTTGAGCTCACCCCTTTCATTGTTTACTTTCAACAGGTGACAAATATGAGGTCATTTATTGAGTTCTTATGGATGCAGTTTTTAGTTTTCATTATGTATTGTATTTTGTAAACTTTTCAAATTTAATTTGAGTTATATATATGTAACTAGTTTCTTAAAGACTACTAAACTGATCGTTCCTTCAGGATTTTCATTCCTTCTAACCATGCCAATATCACAAGTAATGCACCGGATCTAGCCTAGAGTGGTCGGGGTGTTTCAGAGCACCCCAACGCAAACAAAAGAATCCACCTGTATAAGAAAATAATTATTATGTGAGTAATATGATAAAGAAATAATTTTAACATAAATATTAAATAATAAATTAATTCTATGGAAAATTATTTTACTATGAAAACATCAATATTTCCTATATAATTGAGTAGAGGTAGCATTGTTTTTTTCCTACAAAGGTAGTGGTGGTAACATGAAAGATAATGATAAATTAACCCCTGTAGGGGTGAAAAGGTTTCATGGTATAAGAAGCATGAAAGTTAGACAGAGCACTCGAACTCGAACAAAATAATCCACTTGTATAAGAAAACAATTATTATGTGAGTAATACTAAAAAAAATAAATTAAATATAAATATTAAACAATACATTAATTCTATGGATAATGATTTTACTGTGAAAATATCAATATTACCTATGTATTTGAGAAGAGTCATTATCATTGCTCTTTCTAAAAAGGCAGTAGAGAGAACTTGAAATAAAGTAATAAATACAACACTATTGTGGTGAAAATGCTTTGAGGGAGAATAAGCATGAAAGTTGGATAGATCACTCCAACTTGAACAAAATAATCCACCTTAATAAGAAAACAAATATTATGTGAGTAATACTAAAAAGAAATAAATTAAACATAAATATGAAACAATACATTAATTCTATGGACAATGATTTTACTATGAAAACATCAAGATTACCACTATGATTGAGTACAGATGGTGTTGTTTCTCTTCCTACAAAGGCATGACACATGGACATAAATCTTCTAAAATAAATGAAATCTTCAAGGAATAATGAAAATTTAATTAATGTTTCATTATATAATTTTTCGGTAAAATAGATAAAGTATATTGTAACATTACCTTTACATCTTTACAAAGGGTTTCATTTATTATAGTGTGTTCTTCCATCATGCGCATGAGACATTTTATACATGATTAGTCAAATATTTAATTTATATTTTGTTAATGTAGTAGATAAAATATAAAATTATAAGGAAAAACATAATATATTAAAAAAACTTTTACCTTCTCATTGAACCCTATTTCGTTTTTTAAATATTTCAAGGATCTAGTTCCTCTATTGAGAATCCAAATCCCCTCTTTGCGGTCCCCTCTAATATACAATACATTGTATACATTCATACTGACATTAACTAATTGTTATTTCCCAATGAAAGGGCATCCTTGATTGAATTTTCATCTGAATCAACATTTTTTTTGGTCACCAACAGGATAATAAACCAATTATTGTTTATTATATCAGAGACATAAAATACTTACACTGCTTTTGATACCATTGTGAATGTATCATCTTTTTCCCCTTCCACATTAAAATTCACCTTCACAAAGCCCATTTCATCAACTCTCACTCCATTGATATTTTCAACCCAATTTCAATGGAAAAGAGGCACTTGAAATGTCATATAATCCAACTTGTATATCTATTAAATAATGAAAAAATATGACATATTTTTATAAATTGAATTTCTATCCTTAGAACCAAATATGTGCATCACTTCACCCACAAGAGTAACACCACTATTTTTCATATTAATAATTTCATCATGTTCATTTATAGAGAAAATATAACCATTTATTACAAAACTAGTTTAAGATATAACATTTTCATTCTGTCCTATAGCTAGACATTGAAGTCATTCGGTAATTGAATTTGGATTTTCAGATAACTATTTATAAATTTGATCTCTAAACCATATTATAAACTGTTGATTATGTTTATTTGATATCCATCCTTCAACCTTTTATGGATTCAAATCTTTACTAATTCATTTTTGGGATTCAATGTATAGATTAACATCTTCACTATTATGTAATATGTAAAGATGTACTTACTCCTAATCTTTCAAATTAATCGTAACAACATATCTTAAAAAAATCCCCTCACCTATAAGGAATCCATTTTGATGAAACTTTTGGAGACCGATCCTTTCACACATCTGATAGGTAATTGGTAAAAGATTCAATAGCTTCTTCAACAATATATCATTCTACAATACAAACTTCTGGCCAAATTTGATTCTTGACATACCCTTTCAAAATATTCATATATCATTCAATGGGGTACATCCATCTGTAATGGATAGGACCACATAGTTGAACCTCTTTGACTAAGTGAACCATCAGGTGTACCATTATATCAAAGAATGATGGTGGGAATAACATCTCTAATTCACATAATATTACTGAAATCTTCTTATTTGTGATAGGAAAATTTTGTGGGTATACAACTTTAATGTATATGGATTTGAAAAATAAGTAGAGTTAGCTAATTTATATCATACATTTTGAGGCAGAATGAAACAGAAAGCAATGGGAATTAAATATTTAATAAAAACATGACAGCCATTTGATTTTAGTCCTTGTAACTTCCAATTAGTCATTGACACGACATTCTTGATATTTTATGAATACCCCTGTCAAACTTTTACACAAGTAAGGAAAAGTAAAAATTGTAATTTTTTCTGTCTAGATAGAGTGTAAACTATTGGAGGAAGATAAGTCTACCTTTTACCCTTCACTGATGCCAACTCTTCCCTTATCCCCATTTCAATCAAGTCCAACCTAGCCTTGATTCCATCTTTCATTTTTTAAGGAACATTTATTAGCATTCCAATAACACTATCAAATATTATTTTTTCTACATGTATGACATTAAGAAAATTTCTAACATGCAAATAATTACAATACAGTAATTCAAAGAAAATTTATCTCTTCTTCCAACCTAGTTTTTTATGGTTTTTCAAAGACAGTTTACAGAAAAAAGTGTCAATATTTGGTACTTTTTTGTATATTTGATCACAAATTGTTAGAGATGGTGTTATACCTTGTTTGTTATTCCCATTGAATGTCTTCATATAGGATCGGTATTTATGCCATTGAGGTAAAAATTTCTGATGTCCTAAAGACATAGTCTTTGATGAATGTTTCAACCAAAATGAGTATGTGTATTTTTTACAAATGGGACACCCCAACATTCATTTAATGTTGTAGCCTGATAAATTTCCATAAGTATGGAATTAATTTATCATTCTATATAACATGGCCCTCAATGTGAATTTTTCACTTCTATGAGCATCATACATTGTAACACTAGTATCCCACATAAATTTCAGATCTTCGATCAATGGATCCAAATAGACAGGTTAATTTGGTCTAGATATAAGCAGAGACAATATAATGTATTTATGCTTCATGCATAACCATGGTGGCAAGTTATAATTTACCAACATGATGGGCCATGTACTATGAGTACTAATATATACACCAAAAGGATTTATTCCATCTGTAGATAACTCAAGATGAAAGTTTCTTGGCTCATCTCCAAATTCATGAAACTCATAATAAATTTTATTCCACTAAGGAGAATCTATTGGATGACATGGGTTCCCATATCTTATTCTTGTATCTATACACCATGTTAATTTTCCCATGTTTTCCCGACATCTAAATAGTCTTCAAAACCATAGAATGATTCATTTATCTTGTATTGATCTGCGCCACACTTAGGGAATTTTTATGAGTGATTCATGGTCCTTGAAAAAAAATATGAAATCATTTGTACAAGCATGTATTTTTATAGAGAACATTATCATTGAACATAACATTCATTTAGCATCATATGTTTGGAATTATAGTTCATTTTATTTTGGTAGCATATCTTTTAGAATACCAAGTAGTTCTATAAATATATTGTCACTCCATCCACTTCGAGTATTCAAATTATATAACTTTAATAAAGCAGAAAATGTTGTGTATTTAGTACAACTGGTATACAATAGTTTCTTATAAAAAATATTTAACTCCTCAAACAACTTTGGAAAATCATGAAGGTCATTTTCAATTGCCATTGTCATTTCTTCTATGCAATCTACATCATATTTTACAAAGGTATTCATATCGAATGATTCATAAATCGTAGTATCATCCCAATCGATGTCCACATTCAGTTTTTTCCCATGTTTAGTCCAAAATTTATAGATTTGATTTATTCTATGAAAAATAAAATGTTCTTCCAACTCTTCCAGACTAATTTTTCTTGAATAAAAACAATTTAAACACGGACAAAGGATTTTAGAAGGTTCATTTGTATTCTCTCTTGAAAACATGATGAACTCTCTAACTCCATCTTCATATTAATTTTTTAAACGATTAACATGCATCCATTTTCAGTTCATATCCATCCTATTGGGTTTATAAAATATTAATTTTATAAAATATATAAATAAATACACATAAGATATTCATTATAAAAATTGAAATTTATAGACAATTGTAATAAGATAAACTCAACATTTGATTGTTTCAAATAACTTAAGTAGGTTGAAGAAAATGGTTAATTGAATTTAAGAAAATAATTATTTCGCATTAAATATTTCTTAATTCCCCTAAAAAAATGAAAATATAATATAAGAAATTAATGAGTAATAAGAAAATAAAATATTATAAACAAGAATAATAAACTCTCATTTAATCAACTAGAAGATATAAAAATGTATTGGAACAAGTGATGTAGAAACCCAAGGAATTACTACATTTAAAATTAATGGTATATCAATATTTGAAAACATCTAAAGACTCTTGGGATTTTATATCACCACACCAACCCATCCCAATTAAATTCAAGGTAATCTAACTAGATATAAAATTAGAATTTACTAATGGATTACACGAATACTAGGTTTAAATGAAAAAAATAGATAGTTTTATCAGTATTTAATATGATAATAATGTTTTTAAATTGAAAAAGATGATGTATAAATTAAAATAAGAACTAAGAGCTTGGTATTAAAGGTTAGATGAATTATTAAAGAAACTTTAATTTAAAAATGAGGAATTTATCATAATCATTACATAATAAATAATTTTATGGATATATTGAAAGTGTTTATTAATGTGGATGATATAATATTTAAAGGTCCAAGTAATGAATGATGAAAATAATTTTCTACATTAACAATGACCAATATTTAAATATTGATGTTTAGTGAGTTGACATTTTCTTTAGTTTATAGGAAACTCATGGAATTCATGGGATATTTATTTCCCAATCCATGTATGTGAGGGAAGTGTTTTATAGATTTCAAAAGGAAGATTGAAAACCCAGGTTAACACCCATTGAAAATTGAATAAAATTTTCAAATTTTGTGGATTGAATGTCAATCTATATCATGGAGTGTGGTAGATTCATTATATGCCAACTTTTTTTATAGTAAGATGTTTTGACATAATATTTTTCAAATTTTCATATAGCTAGGTTTCAAAGTGATTCCATGGAATAACACTTGTTATTAGTTAAATAAATACTCAAAAGGAGGAAAAAATTATTGAAAATCTACATTTTCGAGCAAGAAATTATAATGTATTACAGTTGTATATAGGTCTCAAAATAGCGGTATAACTAGAAATGGGTCATCTCAAAAGGATATTTTTTGAAAATTATTAAGATAGGTGGAGTAAGATGATGATGAAAAATTATAATATAGTTGGAAATAGTACATAGCATCAAGGTATAATATTTCATATATTATTATTAAAAGTATTTACAAATAATGTTGGATTAATCTAAAGAGGGAGAAAAATAAAATAGTTTTTTTTAAGTGTAGAGACATAAGAAGTTGGATTATTGAGAAAAGGTATAACAAATTTAACAATAGATATAGTTTCCAAAACAAACCCAAGACAACCATATATCAAACACCCAAGTTGGCCCATGATAGTGTCCCAAGGACATTCTTGATCTCCCTCAGGCTGGCAACAAGAACTAGGGCATGAAAAACAACACAGTGGGAATGATTTGGCCCAAAAAAATAAATAAAACTAGTAGAAATAAAATTTAAATAAAAACTTTCATGATGCGTCCATACATTTTAGTCCTACACCAACCAAGATAAATAGAAAAAATAAGATATAAATTAGTATAATATGAAATAAATCCCTTAACCTAACTTCAACTCCCCCACACACAAAATCCCCAGTTTAAATTTCTAAAATTTCACATTTATGGAATACGAGTGATAAAATAAAGAATGAAAAATATGTATAATATCATTGGGAGATCAATTTGGGAAATGTAAACAAAATAAAACAACCAACTAAACTCTATGTGACTCCATGTGTCACCATCGAGTCCAAAAAAAATAAACTCTCCAAGATTGATCAAGAGTTGAATCAAAATTGGAAACTGAGAAAATCAGAAGGCTTCCCTCACTAGTATACAATCACTAGACCACAAATAATGACATCATCGAAGAATAAATCAAAAACAAAACAAAAAATACACACAGAAAATCAGAAGTCCTACCTTTCTAGGTTAAAGAAAATTTGAAACCCTCTTCAGAAACCCTAACTTCAATCGAACACCGGATATCAGAAGAGATGTTCAATAGGCAGTAAAGTAGTTTGATTCAAGGTTCAATTCACTGAGAAGGAGTGCTGAGAGCGGGTGAATTCTGTATAAATCTTCTGTTATCGTGATGGGTTCGTAGATGGTTTGGTTATTTTAATTTGATCGGGACATTTTTATCAGCACTTATAAATAAGTACTGATAATGGTAGGTCTTCATCAGTGCTAAAAAATACTGATAAAATCAATCTTTATCAGTACTAAAATTATAACACTAATTAATGTTTATTTTATCAGCTCTTTTTTAGCACAAATAAAGCCTCATCTTTATCATTGCGAAAAAAACACTGATAAAGATGTTTTTATCAGCGCTTATTACTTAAGTGCTGATAAATGATTTATAATTATAATTATAAATAAAAAATTGTAAATATTTATATATACTTAATAAATATATATAAATATAAATATAGTAAATATATTCTTTTTAGATATATTTATTATAATTTTATAATTATTTACTTATAATTATAGAAATATTTTTAAAAAATAATATTTATATCATTATATATATTTATATACTTATACATATATATTTAATAAATATTTATAAATATAGTAAATTAATTAATTATTTAATTAAATTTATTATAAAATCAATAATTATTTACAAATATATAATTATTTATTTATTATTATATAAATATTTTCAAAAAAATATTTATTTATTTATAATTATAAATATATAATTTTATAAATATAGTAAATTTACATTTATAAATATATTAATTTATAAATATTTTTTTACAAATATAATTTTAACATTATTAATGAATATTTAATTTTAAGTGTATGCATATATGTTAAAAATGAGAGAAATTGAATAAATTAAGAATAAGTACACTTTAACAATATTAAAAAATAGATAAGTTTTATGTGTGTGTGTTGTATATAAAAATGAATTAATTATGTATATATAAAATCAATATAACACATATTTGATCTATGTTAAATTAAAAAATCAAACGACACTCAATTATATGTCGATTACTATACAATTAATCAATATTTTTAATTCCAATTAATTTTTAATTATAATCCATTATTCAATAAATATATAACTATTTAATGTAAAGCACATAAATATTTTTTAATATATAAATCATATTTATATACATTAATATATATCTATAAATTTAATATATACAATTTAATAACATTAATTATCATAATTATCTAATTAATAAAATGTTTAATATTTAATAATGTATAATCAAATTATTCATTTTTATCAATAATTATTTAATTAACAAAATTTGTAATATTTTTTTAATAAACTCATTTTTTATTTTTTATTTATTTCATTATTTCATTTTATTTATTCAGACCTTTATCGGTTCTAAAAAATCACTGATAAAAGAACTATCTATCAGTGCTAAACATAAATCATTGATAAAGGGAACCTTTATCAGTGCTAAAAATAAAGCGCTGATAAAGGGTACCCTTTATCAGCACTAAAAATAAAGCGCTGATAAAGGATACCCTTTATCAGTGATAAAAATAAAGCACTGATAAAAGGTTAAATTTATCATCACTTTCCTTAGTATTGATAAATATGTCATTTGTCATCATTTTTTTAGCACTAATAAATGCCAACAATGTTAAACATGGGTTTTGTAGTAGTGTGATATGCATCACTATTGATATAATATGATAAAAGTGTATACTTTTCCTTTTCACTGCATCCCAACTCTATAAATATCTTCTCTAGAGACTTAATCCATTTCTCAGCTACCATTGGATTAGTAATCTACCAAATGATGGGGGATTCTATCATGTAAATAAATCAAACATAGGTGAATCTTTCTATGGAAAAATTATCTCCATCTAGGCATGTATAATTTTCATAACCAAATTAAGCTACTCTAATGTAGCATTAATTTTCTCAGTTACAATACCATCTGTTTTTGCTTCCTTGGAATGAAAATATCTACACTATCCATGAGTATTGATACATTTATTCTTTCCAGGTGGTATTTCTAAAAATCGAAATAGATGGTTTTATCTCAAAAAAATTGGAATTTTAAATCATAATATACAATTCAAAATATGGTGTAACACATAAAATAAATTAAAATTTATGCTATGTTAATATCAGAGTCGTAAATTTTATTTCTTTGGGGATATCATACTTTTCAAATCATTTATAATTGTTTGTAAGGAAAATGTGAACTATCCTAAGAAAATCCCCCAAGAGTGTTGAACCACATGCATATTAAGGTATGTTGTCATGAACTTAGTCACGATTTGGTCAAGACCAACGCACCCTTTTCATACTGATTACCCCTAGGTACCTCTATGTGAGAACCACATCCACTTTTAGCATCCATACATGGATGTATTACTAGGAAAACCCATATAATATCTTCCATAAAAAACATTAGAATGTTATTCAATACTTATCCCCAAAATCTATCATAGATTTATGTTCCCTATTCTATTTTTTCCTCAATCTAGTGAAAATGGATTATACTAAAATTACTCTAATACTAACATTAGGTACCCCAACCCTAGTAGCCCAGATCCAATGTCTTACTTTATTACATTTTCTTAAATAAATGGAACCAAATGTCGATGGACCGATTAGTTTAGCAGTTTTGGAGAACCAAATACATACATGGTACCCATTTTACATTAGTAAATAGAATATAAAACATAATACATAACAGAATAAAATGAACTGAATCCATGAAAACACATTCCAAGAATTATTCTTTATAATTTGAGGAAAAGTAAAAAAAATAACGGTGATCTCAAATGCTCAGTAAGGTTTATGTACAGTAGAACCTATCAAGAATCAATATGTGTAATCAATATGAAAAGGTAAATAACTGAATATACATTCCATTTCAATAACTTTAATATTATGAAAAAATATATAATAATCAATATATAAAGGTAAAAAACTGAACCCACGTGCTATTTAAATAACTTTCATGTCATGATAAGATATGGGTGAATCAATATGGAAAGGTAAAAAATTGAACTCACATGCCATTTAAATCAATAAACTGGTTAAGAAATACATCTAGTTATAATATCATTTAAAAAATATCATGTATACTAACAAAAATAAATTCTTAGTGAAGGAAATTCTTAATTATTGAATTTCATATCTCAGCTACATGAAAGCCTCTACTTTTAAGATCTATCATGGATATAGTTTAAAACTACAGGTAGAGACCCATTTAATTTTTTTTAATTGATTTGTCTCATGGGACATGTCGATGCATTGTGGGGATTTCTATAATTGATCCCCACCAATAAATTCATGTTAAAAACAATCCTCACATCTCATATAATCTATTTAATTCATTAATTATTATGGATTATAATCGAATATATATACTGAGTAAAATATACGAATTTATAAATATTTCCCAAGTTAATAAAATAAATTAAAAAGGTTAAATTACATGTAAAAATGGTATAACATTTATTAAATATTCATATCCATCATAAAATTATATGGATATTTAAGATAAACCTAATGAATAAATAAAAATTATCAAAAGAAAGTGATTGTATCAATAAAAGGTTAACAATCACAAAAACAGTGTGAGATGGTACAATAACTTTTACCACATGGTAATTTTCAAGTAAAATACACATTGATGATATAATTCAAATCAATACTTAAAATAACATGAATATTGAATGAATAATGATGTTACATGTCATTGGGGAAGTTTATACACCACATAAATGTGAATTGGTGCATAATAAAAATAATAATCATCAGTAGAATGTAAATTGAGAGGAAAACCCTTACCTCACGCTTCCTTTTGGTTAAATATGATTTAATATCCTTTATAGTGGTTTTAAATATTTCATTAACTTATAAGATAAATATATTAATATTTATAATAACATATATGATCCTTTTATAAAATCTTATTACCCATTCATTAATAATCTTACATTATTTTCATTATGTGTTAATTGCCTTCTTTTATTATTCGTTCTTTATCATGAATGTATGTGTTCTTTTGATTAATATATGTATTAATAAACTCCAAAATAATAGTCCAAACATTATTATATTATTTATAAATCAATTATACTTTTAAAACAATAAATAATGTTGTTTTCTAGAAATTGAGTGTGATGCAATCATGGAGAGAGTAGGTCATACGTACACATGAGTAACCTTTCCATTTTGTAATGATCATTATGGAATGAAGGTAATTAATATATTATCTTTACATAATGATCATAATATCATATATACCATATTATTTATTTAAATATACTTAAATATTTCATCCATGTGGTGTGGTGATGAAGATATAGTTACATCATTTTATGAAGTTGGTAGTCCACGCGTATATGAACAACATTATCATCTTTCATTGAGTGAAAAGGGAAGAAAGAAAATGATATATATATATATATATATATATTATTTTTAGAATTATAAATATGTCATTAATATTATAATTATTTCATTTATATCACATAAAATCATTACCTTTATTTTTATCACATTCCATGTTAAATGTTAGTGAAATAATAATCACATCGTTTTGTGAAGCTATAGTATGTCGTACACATGAGCGATGTTATCGTATCGCCTATGGAATAAAAGTCAAAATGGAATATATTATATAAGGAATAAAAAAGTATAATTATGTTATATATATGATATATATAAATTATATCAATCATAATACCCACCCATGAATGTTTGTAACAGAAAAATGAATATCATCAGTTCACGAGGCAGTAGTCCGTCGTACACACGAATGATGATTTGGTAACCCATTTGATGGAATTGGGGGTTATTTTAAGTCATGACCTCAACATAAAAAAATATAAGTATATGGAAGATACTGAGTCTATGATATCAACCTTTTTTAATAATAATTTAAATAGGAGTAGTAATAAATAAAATAAAAATGCTTGTGGAAGAACGTTACCTCTTCTTTGGGTAACATCCTTAGGTTTGCACCAAAATTCATCTAAGGATGGATTTATGAAAAATATAAGGCTTCTAAGATGAGGGTATAAATTTTTTTAAGTGATATGGGTAGGTATTTTATGAACCAAAAAGGGTGTGATAGTGAGAAGAATATGGGAGAGGGGTGGTCTTTTATAAGTGATGTGAGTGGCACACTTGTAATTTTTGAAAAGAAAAAGGTATACCCATGTTTATAACATTAAAAAAGGGTCTAAAATGGTGTATTATAAATAATAAGACATGATAGGGTCTATATATGACAAGAATATAAATTTTAGACATGTTTATAAATAAAATTAAACCTTTTCTTTCTATTTTAACACCTGATAAATCCATTTTTACTTTAACTGTGGTAAATAATTTTTATTATTTTCACTATTAATTTTGGTAATAAAATTAAGTTGAACTTATTATATAATATAAAGGATGATGATTTAAAATATTGAATCCATTTTTCAAAATTAAATTCAAATGAGTGGCGATGTTTAATTTAAAATTAGTCTCACATTCGCGATGAGAAAGAAGCTTTTTAAAGAGAAAATGATCAAAAGTTTAAAATTTTTTAATATAAAAAATCAATATGAAAATTATTATATAGACCTATATTAGATTAATATATATATATAATGGAATTAATTTTAATTTAAAACCAAATAAAAATATAATTTTACATTATTAATTACTCGAATTAAATGGTAGTTTTAAATTAATAAACTGTATTTTTTAGTATTCATAAAAAATTATTATTTTCATAAAAAATCCCTAAAATACACCCTTAGATATTTTTTATATTCTGATTTAAAAATAAATTTTTTTCAAATAAATTTTCTAGAAAATTATTTTTTAATTTTTTTCTCAAAGCACGACTAAGCCATCATTTATAAAAATATAGTTTTTAGAAAAAATTTCATTTTATTCTAAATGAATTTTATTTTATTTCAAACAAAAAAGTAATTATAATTTTCATAATTTAGTTAGTAAAATTCACATATTCCAAATTAATAGATAGGTTATAATAGTATAACATGTTATTTTTCATTTAGACATGGGGTTTTGTGTTCCAAAAGCTATTAATAATTTAATGAAATATATTTCAAGAGTTGTTTAAGTTCAATTTTATGTGTCACATATGTTATTGAATATAATGTTATTATTTTAGAATTTTGGGTGTTAAAAATTTTCCATGGTTAATAAAATTCCATTCATCATTTAAATTCATACAATATACCATATACAGAATTGGTATATGGGTTAGGTAACAAGAATATCCTTGATACAATGTATAACATCCCTAGTCCCACACTCCTGGATCTGGTGCTAAAAAATAATCTTTACATTTTTATTGATACCAATTAACATGAACCAATTTTATGAATTAAAAACATACATATTCAAGTGTAATTATTGGATCACTTATATAACTTGTTATCTTTTAGTTTTAGAGTTTTATAGAATTAAGAAAAATTATTACCTAATAATACCCATGTCATCAAGTGATCATTTTTTCTAGTATTCCTATCATTTATTATTTCACATTATTTCTTCAAAAAGATCCATAAAATTATTCACACCTGATTACATTATATAAATAATTCATTTAACTTCAATAGTTATAACTTGAGGAAATGGAAAACTCAATAAGGGTGATAAAAAATGATCATTTAGTGTAAATATAAGAATTAACAATTAAATAACATCAGTGAGCATAAGATGAGAATATATGTGTGATTCCATAGTAAATGTTCATGAGTATAACATAATATAATTTAGACACATAAAAATGTGGATCAAAAATCATGTGTCATGGAATAAAAATTTAAAATAAGCTAATATTCATATAATTTCATAATCGTGGTCTATTTTAATACAATCCTTAATAAAAGGATTCATTAGATCTCATAGAAAGAACTAAAAAACTATGAAAATATCTTTGAGCATCAAACATTCATTATGGGATCTCTTACGAAATAACACCCACATCACTTTTAAGTAACCAATAACTGATAAACGTTATCATTTATTAGGAGTAACTTATTGTAATTAACTTCATTTTATCTTAGAAGTAAGGTTTTACTTCCATCCAATTTACTCTATCTTGTTACACAATGTGTTGGTGGGATATAACTTACCCACCCATCACATATCAAACAATTTTCTTTAATTATCTCAATTTATACACCAATCCTTCTTTCATATGTAATTTCCATGAACCACATCATTGAACAAAACATATGTATTCTTGTATTTTATCAAAACTATCTTAGATTGATTTACCCAGAACAAATGAAATGGTTTTCTTAGAAATTGATTTAAAACATCATCATAAACCATTCATATAAAGTATATTAATTGTATCTTAAAATTATATCCCCTTGTTAAGCATATTAATTGTTAATTAATTTCTACATAGATTAAAAATGTCATTAAAAGGTCATTCAAACATTTTTTTAACCTAAAAAATATCATTTTTCATTGATAACATTTTATCTCAAATTTCAAAAAAAAAGGGAAAAAATTATTAGAAATTATTCATTGAAATTTTTAATTAATTTTTCAATTAATAGAATAGTAATGTTGGTTAGAAAATATATTCATGTCATAAATATTGAAAAATAAACATTCTTTTCAATATTTTTTAAATATAGTAAAAAATGTACCATATAGAAAAAGTTAATAAATTTCTTTCGAATCCAATTTTTTAGAAGGTAAATGATCATGGAAAATAACATTATGTAATAATTTATGTTATGAAATGAACATTCTTTAAATAGGTTAAATGAAATAGAGGAAGAGTTTGGTTAAAATCCTATATTGACATTAAAATAATGTTTTTAAAGAAAACCCCTTTACAACCTTTTAAAAATAAAGAAAACATGTGAAAGAAAGAAAATAATATCGATTATAAATGTCATGACCCCCTCCCTCCAAAGATACCCCTCCTAGGATATAAATGAAGAAATGGAGGTAATAACCTCCCAAGTCCCACCTTCAGTAGGCCCCAAGTTGGTGACTAGCACCAAGGGTGTACAAATCCCAAAACATGGAAGGCATTACCCTTTATAAGAAACAAGATCGGTAGATATAATGAATCATCCACAAAAACACCAAGAAATAATATAAAAAGGAATCCAAAAATCATCCCACAATGCATGTATAAAATATAACTATTACAATCAAATAAAGTCTCTAAAGTAAATACCCAAAAGTAAGGCTAAAGCAGCGATACAACAACTATCCCAAGGCCCAAGATAGTAACACCCAGCACGGTCCATGAAATCATCTTGGAATCCTGAAAATAGTTTTTTATACATAGTGTGAGCATACAAGCATACTCAATAGGAAATCCAAAGTATCTCATGAACATGTGAAATAAGAAAACTAATTCCCCTGTGATAAAATAGCAGAACCAAACAACGCCTATCAAGGTATACTAATTATCCCAACCTCACCAAGGCACACTCACCAAGTAATGAAATTCAAATAACATAATATAAAGTAAAGAACATCAATGATAGGGTAACCCTCACCACATTCCCACTGGTATGCCACTCTCACCCAACATCGTACGTCCCGGTGCTACCATCCCTTCCATATACCACATCATACCCTGCCCACACACACTTGGGACTTACAACACATATCACCTGCACATACCTGGGCTTCACAACACATCCCTCCAAAACACACCTAGGAATCACAAAACATGTCATCACATCTCATCTCAAAGACACCTGAGAAATCACATCACAACTCATCCTGAAGACTCCTGGGAAAAAAATCACCTCACTCGCAAACTCTTGGGCTATCACATCTCACCTGAAGACACATGGGACACAAATCAACTTGTCTAAAAACACTAGGGCTAACACAAACACCATCTAAATAACTAATAAACCTTAATCTATCATAGCTTATTCCATACCTACCTATCCTGTAAGAGAGACCAAAAAAAAAAGTACCCAGCCATCCATACTCTTCACCATATGTTGGTAAAAACACCCCTGACATGACGATGTGGGTGTTTAACACATAGTACTCAACATGGATGGGGTGCATATAGAAATTACAAGAATATTAAATATATATATATATATATAATACCAAACACTCCAGCCTAACCTATGGGCTCACAAACAACAAACTAACTCACAACACCATTACCTTTTACTGCCACCTCTAAATGCACAACAGCACACAACAATCCACAAATCCCATTTCACATTTCCAACCAATTCCATTTAACCATTTCTATATCTATAACAAAACCAAAAAAATACATTCCAACCCTTATTAAATAATTATTTATTTATTCCATCACTACTCGAGAAACTATTAGGCATGACTCATATCAAGAAACCTGGTAATAGTCATTCAGGAGATGAAGAGCCCTGGTAAATTAACGCGACTTCAAATTACCACTATGATCAACACCTAACCTCTAGATATGGGGTGAATAATTTTTATGTTATCAATGAAAATAATATCAATAATTACCAATAAAAATACTATTTTCCTTCTTCAAAATCTCCCACCGCAGTTCATTATATCAGTAGAACCAACTCTATGTGCACAACTATGCCCAAAACCACATCACCATAGGTACCAAGGGAAAACATATTTTTAGATTTAATAAGGCATCCCTTATTTAATTCCACTTGTTAATTTAGGAGTTATCACAAAAACTGTATGGTCCTGGGGAATCTAATTATTGACCAAATGTACATAATTAACCAATTTCTATAAGCATTAAACCAAAACCAAAAAAAATGCATTCCACAAACCATCAGGTGAAAAAAAAGGACCCCCAATGAATATGATTTTAAGTGGGTAGGTATCCCATACAAATCACAATATTAACAATAGCAATCACACAACAAGATCATGTGTCACTTTCCCCATCCCCTATATATTGATTTTTAAACTTACTCAATTATCCATATTAATTCAGAAACAACTATATTCATAATGGAAATTATATATATACTCATCCTACATGATAAAAAATTAATAAATACAAATGAAATACTACTTGGAAGAAAAGATGATCGGCACTTTCTGGTTACACCAAAAATAGGGGCGCGTGTATAGAAGGTAACCCTCCAGGGAATCACAAACCAATTTTAGCTACTAGGTCACACAACTCCTATGGGAAGAGTGATTTATTACATCATGTATCAAGATAAAGTAAGAAGTAATGAACAAGGGTGGTGATATCTCAAATTTAGGAGGATTAGATCTGATTCACAAGATTAGATATAGTTTTAATTTTCCATTAAAGGCAGATTTGTCCAAGACAATGCATTTTGACTATTTAAAGGTCTCTAGAATCTTAGGGAATTAATGATATAATTTATGTAATTTTAATTGATCCCAAAGACTTTAAAATTTTTCATTAAACCCATTTTATGTGAAATAAAGATGTCAAAAGGAAAAAAATGAAAGAACTAGAAACACTGCTCACATGGTGCCGCCAGGGAGACACTACTAGACGAGGCACCACTTGCAAGCCACTGCTATATGAGGCACTTCCAAATGAGGCACTACCATATGAACGACCGGTTGCGAGGGACCACCGCATGAGGCACCTCCCATGATTCACCACCATATGAGGCACTGCCAGACGAGCGAGCACCGGCAACCCACCACTAACGAGCGACTGCCAGCGACGCACCATCAGGATGACACAACACCAACAAGCCATCGCCATTGAGGAACAACTGGGATGAGACACCGTTAGGGTGAGATAACATTGGGATGAGACACCGTTGGAAAATTGAGAAAACTGTGAATTTTTTAAAGTGTTGAAATGAGTCACCTCGACTCCCCATGACACCTCAAAGACCAGATTTTCCACAAAGTAATGGACCAAATGGTACAGTCCATTACATTAGATACCTCTCAAACTATTCTCATCATCGAGAATATAAAAAACCCTGGAAGAAAGAGAGGAAAGGTCAGAAAAACCATCCCTTGATATACCTCTCAAGGATCTCATCACACTTGAAACACTACTATAAACTAAACCCATCAATGTTCAATGATAAAGCACCTTATATTGTTCGAAGGATCGAGTGGAAACCTCTACACCCATGAACACCTCCTCTGACATCTGCTAACTAGGACTTATCATCATATTTTTTGACACGTCAACCCAAACAACCACAAAACACACTACAAAACAACAACAAACTTCATTGTCCCAAACACACGAATCAGGGAATTTCATCCTCCATGTCAAGATATTATTTGATCTAGGTAGAACTGAATTTACTGAATGTGTTTAATCACATCATAGATAATTCATCTTGATAATGAATCAGGTCCTACCATTTTCATATGTTAGTACTTTATCACACATCACACCACACACATTGAAAACCAAGGATAACAATACATTTCCAAAAACATGGTTCAAACATCACATAATAACGAAAAACAGAACAAGGAAAGACTCAAAACAACATTGGGTACTGAGAACACATCTGGGTCTCTCACTCCCAAGTACTATCATCTTTGTTGGGCGTGTATTATATCAAAAATACTCTATAATTTATTATTGATTTTGATGCTCACAAATACCCTTATTTTTTTCTAATGATATTACTTTAATTGTATCTTAGAAAATTATTATTAATTGTCTTATTTATTCTATAATTATATTCAATCTTTTAATTTTCTCAGAATATTTGTTAAAGTGTTCAGAAGGCTCTTAATTGTATTCTGGAAATACTATTCATACCCTACATTCAAAACGTAATGTAAGGAATAAAACCTATGATTGGAACAACATGTATAGATCATGAGCCTTATATTTTTATTCAAACTTAAGATAGAAGAAGGTTTGTATGGATCACTAAACCTATGCTTGAAGGAATATATGGATAAAGAACTTTAAGTTTGGATGGAACCTTATGTATGAGAAGAGAAGAAATTATGGTTAAAGAAACCTATGTAAGTAAGGAACCCTATATTTAAGGACACAAATGTATGGTTCATCAACCTTAATTTTATGGTCAACATTATGTTGTCAAACTCACACTTAAAGAATGAATTCTATGTATTTGAACCCTTTTTTTGATATTTTATCATTTTATAAAGGAACTCTATATTTGACTTTTCAACATCATAGATTTTATTTTGTGATTTTATATAAGATTTAAAAAATGGTATTTACAGATTTAAAGGCAATTTTTAATCTCAATTTTGACCAATTTAAAGATAAATATAACTGATTCAAAGAACCATATTCAATAGAGAAAATATATCATATTATTAAGTGAAGTTACGACTCCCCTGGTCAATTTCAGTTTTAATTTTTGCAATCTATCAGGCGACTTTTTTGGATATGAAGTTCTAGAAAACAGAGTATCAACTATATATATTCTACCAGTATATTGTTTCCCAATATGGGATATAAAATTCACTATTTTTATATACAATTTTATTCTTGTAAAAATCTCTTACAGTGCTACTGTAACAAATTATTGATTCTGAAAGAAGCTGTACTTTGGGGACATACATGTTCTACCTCATTTACTATAAGTTTTCTGCTGCTATTTATCACTTCTTTTATTGAAGATACTTTTGTAACTGGGATCACTTTAGATCTACACCTTCTTGAAGAATTTAATTTTTGAAGAGGAAGATTAATATACTATTGATTTTTTCTACTTCAATTGTAAATTTCAACCAGATCCATCTTCAAATCAATATTTTTTGATTTTTTTAGTTTCAACTGCTCAGACTCAGTTTTGGTGGAGTATCAGCTTTTCGATCTAAGTTGTGGATAACTGATTCCCTATTAAAGAACTAGAAGTCTCTTTTTAGCATTATTTTGTAAAGGTGTCAAATACCTGCACTCAGTTTTGGATCTATAGTCTTATGATAATAGTAACTTGATAGTGGAATTCACCAAGCTCGTAGAGAGAGTGATTGGTGTAGTGGACTAGGGGATATTTGTGCCCCAAACCACTATAGAAATATGTGTTCTTTATTTCTATTTTATTCACTTCTTATTCTCATTAAAGAAGTAAACATTGCATATCCACATAAATCACAGAGGCTTTCAAATTCTATAGTTGTGGAATATTTTTAAAAAGACACAATTCACCCTCCTCTTGTGTTAATTTGTATTATTATGACCTAGTAATTGGTATCAGATGAGAGCTGTTTGGATAAAGCTATAGTAAGCTAAAAGTATATGGTATATACAAATATGGAAATGGATGATCTTAGAGAAGGAATGTCTATGGTACGTTATCCATATTTTAGTGGTGAAAATTATGGATACTATAAATCTCAAATGATTATCTATCTGAAAAATCTTGGATTCAAATTGTAATAAAAAATCAATACTCCTTATAAGATTTTTGAGAAACCAAAAACTTGGACTGCTGAAAAAGAAGTCGATTATGATATCAATTCTAAAGCAGTGAATATTATTATTTTTGGTCCTGGACCAGATAAATTCAATCATGTATCACAATTTCCAACTACCTATAAAATATATAAAACTATATCATTTTCTTATTAAGGGACAGATAATGTCAGATAGATGAGGTGTGCTATAAAAAACTAAAATTTGACACCTTTATAATGTTTGATGGAGATAGAATCACACAAATAAATTGAATTATTATATAAATTGTAAACAATATAACTACCTTGGGATAACCCATCAAGAAATCTGATAAATATTTGAAAGTACTTAGAGTACTACCTTTTAAATGGAATGGCATATCTACGGTTATTCGCTAATCACCACCTATCAAGGATCTGATAATGGAAGAACTAATTTGGACACTGGTGATGTGTGAAGAAGAAATATAGGATAAAGATGAATATTATAAGATTATATTGAAGAAGGAAAATACTTTTCTGAAGGTGACATCTCATAATCATAGCATAAGATCAAAGTTAAAAGTCAAAGAAGAGAAAAATTCTGATTCCCCTGATTCTGAAATGGAACTGGCTCGGCTAGCTAGAAGATTTAGTAAATTATACAAGAATAAAAGAGGTTTTAGAAAATCATTCAAGATATATGATAAATAACCAAGAGAAGTTTAATGTTATAAATGAAATAAATTGGTTCATATTAGACCTGATTTTCCTCAGATGAAATATAAAAATAAAAGGCCTGAAAAGAAGTATCATAAGTATACTAATCATGATCATAAAGGAAAAGGAGTAATGAAAGATACATGGAGTATATATGAATACTCCAATATCCCTTCAAAGTCTGATTCAGAGAAGGATAAAACAAATCTATAATAAAACATGTACTTTATGGTAGAAGAGGAAAAGGTACAAACTTATTACTCTTCTAATTTTTATTCTAGTAGTTGCTCAAATAACAAATCATCTTCCTATTTATTAATTTTAGAAACAAAATATGATTATTTGTTAAAGAAGAATAATTCATTGAAAAACATTCATAATATTTTTTAGGTGAAATAGATACCATTCTAAAACAACATCAAGAGTTACTTGAAAAATTCAATTCATCTACATCAAATAGTGTCAATAATGAAAAGTGAATCAAGGAATTAGAGAATGAAGAGGAATCCTTAAAGAGTGCTCATCTTGTTTTTAACAAGGGATAAAATAACTTAAATGATATTCTTGGAAATAATTTCATTAAAAGGGAAATATTTGGAATAGAAATTAAGGGAGAGAAATCAAAATTGTATAAAAATTATTTTTTGTACAATTCTAAAAATACTACCTGTTATTTTTGTGGAATAAAATGTCATGTCACCGATAATTTTTATTTGAAAAATCCTCTAATTAGTGGAATTAAAAGATATTTTATTTCTAATAGTTTTTTTTCAAGATAGTGATATAAATTATGGAAAAATAAAGTAGATCTGGATTCCCAAACCATTGATCACTAACACTACAGGACCCAGGAAGATATGGGTACCAAAACAAACATTTGTTTAATTACTTTTTTAGGAAACAATTCATAGAAAAATAAAATACACATGGTATATGGACAGTATATATTCTAGGAATATGAGTGGAGACTCAACAATTTTTCATACATTAACTCAAATGAATAGAGGTTTAGTCACTTTTTGTGATAATTCCAAAGGAAAAATTGTTGTAGTTGTAACTTTTGTATATCTAGTAACTATCTCAATAAAAAAATTATTGTATATACAAGGGATAAATAAAAATCTGATAAGTATCTCTAAACTTTGTGATGATGGTTTTTATTTTGATTTTTCTAACAATTTCTTTTCAATTTTTAAAGATAAACTGCTTAAGTTCAGAGCACCAAGAACTGATAATGTTTATACATTGGATTTAAATTATTTTTGTAAAAAAAAGTGAATTATTTAATTGCTAAGAAAAATGAGTCATGGATTTGGAATAGGAGACTTGGACATTTTAATACTTATATTTTACATAAATTATCTAAGTAAGAATTAATTTCGAATTTTCCTAGTCTTAAATTTCATAATTAAAGATTTTGTGATGGATGACAAATTGGAAAAAAACACAAATATTCTTTTAAATCTATTAAAAAAATTGATACATCTAAACCTTTAGAACTTATTCATATAGATTTTTTTGGACCATCCAGAGTAGAAAGTTTGGATGGTAAATTATATGTCTATGTTTTAGTTGATGATTAGTCTAGATTTACTTGGGTTTATATTCTAAAACTCAAAATGAATTTTTCACTATTTTTGAAAGTTTTTGTAAAATTTTTTAAAATGAAAAAGGTTTTAAAATAATTTCATTAAGAAATGATAATGGTGGAGAATTTTAGAATCATGAATTTAATTCTTTTTTCTCAAATTTGGGTATTAAACACACCTTTTATGCACAAAGAACACCTCCTCAAAATGGAATTATTGAAAGAATAAATAGAACTATTCAAGAAATGGAAAGGATTATACTAAATTAATATAGTATTCCTACCTATTTTTGGGAAAAAGTTGTAATCACAACATGTTATATCATGAATACAGTTTTAATAAGTCATATTTTAAAAAGGAAACCCTATGAAATTTTGAATAATAGAAAACCTAAAGTTAAGTAGTTTAAATTTTTTTGATGCAAAATTTACATCATGAACATTAAGGAAAATCTTGGTCAGTTCGATCCAAAGGTTTATGAAAGAATATTTTTGGGATATCCTTCTACTGCTAAATCTTATAGAGTGTTTAATAACAATTTAATGATTGTTGAACAATCTGTTCATGTGAAGTTTGATGAAATTGACCATTTTATTAAAGAGAAATATTAAACTGATAAATTTACTTATTCATTTGATAACATGAGACTTTAAACCTCTAAAAATTATTTTTAAAATGATATTAATGAAATTAAGTCCAATTCAGAAGAACATGAAACTAAAAAACCTAAAAGTGTCTTGCCTAGAAAATTAGAACCCAAAATAATCATCCTCTAGAAACTGTTATAGGATACCTAGATATAGGAATTAGAACCAGAAGAAATGTAGTAAACCTAGATGAATTATATACCTTTTAATCTTATTTATAACCTAAGTCTATTGATAAAACCTTAGAAGATGAGAGTTATATGCTTACAATGCAAGAAGAACTAAACCAGTTTAAAAGAAATGAAGTTTGGAATCTAGTAGAAAGACTAACCAATTATCCAGTAATAGGAACTAAGTGGGTCTTTAGAAATAAATAGGATTATTAAGGGATTATTACTAGAAATAAATCTATATTAGTAGCTAAATGATATAATTAGGAATAAGGTATAGATTATGATGAAACCTTTTCACCTATATCTATATTAGAAGCCATTAGAATCCTTATAGCTTATGCATATCATATGAATTTTTAATTATATTATATGGATGCTAAATATGTTTGTTGAAATATTTATTTAATGGAAGAAGTTTATGTTGAAAAACCTCATTGTTTTGAAAATCCTCAAAACCCAAACTCTATTTTTAAATTTATTAAAGCTCTCTATGGCCTTAAACAAGCACCTAGAGCTTGGTATGAAATATTGAGTTATTTTATTTTGAAAAATGGATTTACTGTTATATTGGTAGATCCAAAACTTTTTAAGAAACTTTTTTCTTTTAATATTTCATTAGTTCAATTTTATGTTGATTATGTTATTTTTGGTTCAAGAAATAAAAATATTTGTAATGATTTTTTAAAACTAATGAAAAAAGAATTTGAAATGAGTATGATGGGAGAAATTAATTTATTTATAGGATTTCAAATTTATTAAAAAAATTATGAATTTTTTTTAAATCAAAGTAAATATATTATATATTTACTAAGAAAAAAAATACTTGAGAACAGAAAGACATACACAACTCTTATGTGTACCAATATAAAACTTGATTTGGATGAAACTGGAAAACCAATGGATAACAATTTATATAGAGGTATGATTGACAGTTTGTTATATCTTACTACTAGCAGATAAGACATTATGTTTTTTGTATGTTTATGTGATATATTTCAATAAAATACAAAAGGATCTCATCTTACTACTGTTAAAATAATTTTTATATATTTAAAAGGAACTGCAATTCAATCTCTTCTTTACCCCAAAACTTTTGATTTTAAGTTAATTTCATATTAAGATGCTGATTTTTGAGGTTGTAGGTTAGTTAGAAAAATTACCTCAAGAACCTATCACTTTTTAGGAAAAGCTTTGGTATCATGATCGATTAAGAAACAACACCTAGTTTCCCTATCAACAATTGAGGAAGAATATGTTTCTACATGAAGTTTTTGTGCATGGGTATTGTGGATGAAAAAACTTCTACTAGACTTTAAACTAAATTTTTATAGTATACCTATTTTATGTGATAATACAAGTGCTATAAATATATCAAGAAATCCTATAAGTCATTCTAGGACTAATCACATTAACATAAGGCAACATTTTCTAAGAGATCATGTTCTTAAAAAGTGTATATCTTTTGAATGTATTAATACCGAATATCAATTAGATGATATTTTCACTAAACCATTTCTTAATGTAAGTTTTTATTTTATTAAGGGGGAGTTGGGTTTATTTAATTTTAAATAAATAGTTATTAGTTTATTTCAATTAATATGTTTTTAGTTTTTATTTATTTTAATTAAAATTGTTTACTATTTTTACTTATTTGTTTATTTATTTTCACTGTCAAGTTTAGTATTTCATTTATTTGCTTAAATAAATCCTTATTCTTTTTTAATTTCAAATCGTGTGTTTTCAAAATCTAAAAACAAATGATTACCCTATATAATTGGCATGAGAAACAAGACCGCAACATTACCAGTCAGAAAACCCTTCGAATTATCCTTCTATTTTGTTTTTGAACTGTTTCCCCTTCCAAAAACCTTATCTTTCTCCTAAACCCAAGATTCTGAAAACCTTAAACATTTAAATTCTCATAAATGGTGAAAACCAAGTGAACCGATGAAGGTGAACCCAGTGACCTAAAGAATTAGTGTGTTTCCTCAAGAAATATTCTTCAAGGAAAAGTAGCTGATTTAGAGTGGATGTATGAGACGAATCTTATGCTCAAGAAATCACTTGTGTTTCAAGGTTTGGAATTTCTATTCAATGTGGAAAATACATACATTCTTTAAAAAGTAGAATTGAATCATTTCTATAGTAATGTTCAGTTTATTTTTGTGGAAATAGAAGATACTGTAAGAATAGAATATAAAAAGTTTTCAATTTCTTCAGTTGAAATAGCTCAAATTTTGAAATGTCCTCATGAAGGTGTATTTAATTTTTACCTTAGATATATTTAAAATAAATATCATAAGTATGAATATATTATGTTCTTTCTATTTAGATTGAAAAATATAAGAAATATGTTTGTTAAGGATCTTGAGGCAGATCAAAAAGTGTTAGTTGAGTTTATTCAAACTGCAATTTCCCTAAGATTATATGAGACGGAGAAAATCATATACCCTAATATGGATATTATGTTTTTATTATTCAGTGATATCAAGCTGAATTTTCCTTGATACATGATGAGGTATCTAAATTATTTTTTCCAAGAATAAGCAATAATGTCATTTTATCCTTATTGATGGATATTTTCTCTTGTCATGTTGAGAAAAGAAATGATTTTTTTATTTGATACAAGAGTGAAGTTTCATCATAGAAATGTGTTGAATGTAGAAAATATAAGAAATTTTTGTTTCTATTGGAGTATTGTGAAAGGAAATCTCATGTCATTTGGTGTAGATGACCAATAGAAATCTGGATCTTTTTCTCAGGGGGAGCAAAGTGCTTTAAGTAATGAAAAAGTTATAGAATCTAGGACCAAAGGTGTTGCTAAATAAACCAAGATAATATTAATATTTTATGATACAATAAACCTTTTGAGGAAGAAGAATAATAATTTCAAGAGGCCCTTATTTTAAAACCTAGAAACAGAGAAGAACAACATATTGAAGAACCATTGTTAGGTTCTAGAGAAGCCACTCACTCAGTTCATTTATAAGAATCGAAACATGTTGAGGACTAACGGGCAGAGAGACAACCCTAAGAAATTCAGGTTTTTGTTCAACCATAAATTTTGGAAGAATCTTTTCAAGGAGAATAGAAAGTGCATATATCAGTAAATGAGGCCATAGATATTGTTGAGCATTAGGATATCTCATCCATTGATCAATATTTAGAGAGACCTGCATTAGTTTCTGGAGAAATAACATAATTTTTGGATGGTATATCCTATTTGAGTGAGAATCCAGTTGAGAAATATTTTTCTAATCCCTTAAAAATTGTTAAAGTTATTGATTAGTCAAAAAAATCCAGATGAACGAACATCTAATTCCATCACTGATCAGATTGAGGATCTTGTGATCATGTTTAATAAAGTTTAGTAAGAAAATATGAATCTTAGATAGGAGCTAGAAGCTACAATAAAATCCTATGATGATTTGAAAAATTCATCTTCTCTAAGGATATAATTTGAATCTTTTTAGAATCAAATTCAAAATCTTAAAGAGAATTCGGTGTCAAAGAAAGATTTTGATGCTTTTAAGATGGAAATGTTGGATTATATTTGTAATATCAAATCTAAATCTATTTCAAAAATATATTTTTCATATCTGAAATGGTATTTGGGAAGCCAGTTTGAATCCATAAAGGGTAGTGTTAGTCAAGTCAGTGCTTCTACCTCTACCTCTCCAACCTCACTAGATCTAATCATAATATTTCAATATATCACATATGTCATGGCCAATATGAATGATAGACTGCAAAAACATCATTGAAATAGTTTACCATTTTCATTACTACTAGATAATTAGAGATATCTTTTTTATAAAATCCCTTTAAGTGAACCAGGTATTAGGCTACTACTAAATAAGTACAGTGATAAGTTATCTCAGTTTTTGCAAAAAGAGGAGAATTTTCATAAATTTTTGAGATTCAATTTGATTTAGAATCTGAAATTCAGTCAAGATTCAATAATTTTTATAAGGAATCTGAGAGATAATCTTGAAAATGGTTATAGGCATGAATGGCAGAACTGAAAGTTGTTTTTGAAGTGGCTCAGGCTCCTACAAAACCGGAACCAGAACCAGTTGCAGTAGCCAATCCTGACCAAACCCTTTAACCTTTCACCTAACTAGATGAACACCTTTTTTTCCTTATCCCAAAACTATATTCTTGTATTTTTATAGTTTTTATAATAAAATTCCTTTTTTATTTTTATTTTCGGTTCTTTATATTTATTTTTATATATTTATATCTATTTTTAGAATCAATGTCTTATTTATCCAATAAGTATACTATAAACATTCATTCACTGTTTTGTACAAAATTAAAAGTGTTTTAATCTTTTTGTTACTTTATTTTTGATATCAAAAAATGGGGAAGGAAATTGGATGAATACAAAATTTCATTTTATATTGAAATAGTTCTGTAAAATCAAAAATATTTTCTTTGAGTCTATTTACAAAATTATATAATGTGTTCTATAATGTTTTAATTATTCTATGGGTTTTGTGATCATCTAAAAGTGTGATATTTTTGGGAATGTATTGTATAAAAAATACTCTATAATTTATTATTGATTTTGATGCTCACAAATACCCTTGTTTGTTTTACTAATAATATTAGTTTAAGTGTATTTCCAAAAATTGTTATTAATCATCTTATTTATTCTGGAATTATATTCAAGCTTCTAATTCACTTGAAACATTTGTTAAAGTGTTTGGAATGCTCTTAATTGTATTCTGGAAACCATATTCATACCCTATGTTCAGAATGTAACGTAAGGAATAAACCCTACCCTTGGGATAACAAGTATGGATCATGAACCTTACATTTTTCATTCAACCTTATATTATAAGAAGGTTCGTATGGATCATTAACCCTATGCTTGAAGGAATGTATGGATAAAGAACCTTACATTTTGATGGAACCTTATGTATGAGAAAAGAAGAAATTATGGTTAAATAACCCTATGTTTGAGGACACAAATGTATGGTTCATCAACCTTACTTTTATGATCAACCTTATGTTGTCAACCTTACACTCATAGAATGAACGCTATGTAGTTAAACCATACATTTGGTATTTTTTTTTTATGAAGGAAGCTTCTGTTTGACTTTTCAACATCGGAGATTTAATTTCATGATTTTATCTGAGATTTATACAACAGTCTTTATAGATTTATAGGCTATTTTTAAGCTTGTTTTCTGACCTATTCAAATCTAAATATAATTTATTCAAAGAACTGAATTCAATGGATAAAAAAAATCTTATTCTTAATGAAAGTTGCGAATCCCCTGGACAATTTTGATTTGAATTTCTGTGACTTATTAGGTGACTTTTGTGGGTTTTAAATTCTGAAAAATAGAGTATCTACTATATATATTCTACTAGTATTTCATTTCCCAATATGGGATATATAAGTCACTATTTTTATATATGATTTCATTCTTGTAAAAAACTCTAATAGTGCTACTGTAACAAATTATTGATTCTAAAAGAAGCTACACTTTGGATACATACATGTAATACCACATTCTACTGTAATTTTATTAATGCTATTTATTTATAATTTTATTGAATATCTTTTTTCAATTGGGATCACTTCAGATATACACCTTCTTGAAGACTTTCATTTATGGAGAAGAAGATCCATCTACTATCAATTGTTGTTGTTGCAATTGTGAAGTTCAACCTGATCCATCTTCAAATAAATCTATTTTGATTTGTTTGACTTTCAACTACTCAGAATTAGTTGTGGTGGAGTATAAGCTTCTCAATCTAAACTATGGATAACTGGTTTCCTATTAATTAATCAAAAGGCTCTGTTTATCCTTATTTTGTAAAGGTTTTAACTTATTTCACTCAGTTATTAATATATGGTATTTTTATAAGATTTCCTTGCTAGTGGAATTCACCAAGCTCGTAGAGAGAGTGATTTGTGGGGTATACTAGGGGATTTTTGTGCCCCAAACCACTATAAAACGTTGTTTTCTTTATTTATGTTTTATCTGCTACTTATAATCATTACAAAAGTAAACACTGCATATCTTCATAAATCACAGAGGTTTCAAAAATAGAATTTTGGAAGATTTTTGAAAAGCACAATTCACCCCCCTCTTATGTTACTTTGTATTATTTAAACCTAACACTCATAGCCACTATGCCTCTACAACACATGAACTAACGGAATGGTCCATTTGCGCAACACCTTCTCTTGGAGATCTTGGATCTCTACTAGCTTCTCCACAAATGTTGCATCATCCTCGATATCTAACACTCCCCAATAAATAACATGGGAGTCTTCTTGAATATACCGAATAAGATAAGAAAAATGAAAGATGTTGTGGATCCACTCTAATAATGGTGGAGACACTAATCGATACGCCACCTTTCCAACTAGCCCCAACACCACAAAGGGTCCAACGAAACTGGGGGAAATAATTCACCCCTGCCAAACCTCCACTACTCACATTGAGGGGAAACCTTCAAGAACATGTAGACCCAAACCTAGAACTCCAAGGGCCTACTCCTTTGATCGACATAAGAATTATTTTGGTCATGTTCTACTTTCATCCTCTCATGAACGAGCTGAACTTTCTCTATAGTTATGTGCCTCACATCAGGACCAAGAATGGTTATCTCCCCAACCTCCATCCAGTACAATGGAGAATGACATAGTCTTCCATAAAAATACTCAAACGGATCCACACTAATGGAAGAGTGATAGCTATTATTATAATAAAAAACTATTAAAGGCAGTTGTCTTACCCAACATTCACCAAAGTCCAAGATGCATGCTCATATCATATCATCCAATGACTGGATAGAATATTCTATCTTCCCATCTTTATGTGGGTGGAAAGTGGTGTTGAGGCATAAATAAGTTCCAAAAGCAAGCTACAATCCACTCTAGACTCATGAGGTAAACCATGCATCTTGATCTAAGAAAATGGACCTCGTAACTACATGAAACCACACCACTTCATCCACATACCTCTTATCCAAGGAATCTACTTCACCTAAATCCTTGATTGCTAAGAAGTAGGCCAATTTCATCAATTGATCCACTATCACCCAAATAGTATCCCAACCTCTTTGAGATTTGGGTAACCCTATGATGAAATATATCAATATGTCATCCCATTTCCACTTAGGAACATCCAGGGGTTGCAACAAACCACTAGGAATATCATTCTCATCCTTTAATTATTGGAAAACCAATAATTTTTTCACAAACTCTGCCACTTCCCATCTCATCTTGGGATACCAAAATTGCATCCTCAAGATATGGTGCATCTTGTAAACTCCTTGGTGTGCTGCCAATCATGAGCTATGAAACTCATGAAGGACTCCATCACGCATCTCCAATGGAACAAACAACTTTCCCTAGAATAACATTTGGTTCCAAACTACTTCTAACCATCCTTCTGAGGCATCACTATGGACAACATGATCACGCATCATCTCCACCTATAAGTCTCCCCACTGAGACTCCTTCACCTTCTTCATCAGATATGAATGAACCATCATTTGAAATAAACATCATCTACCTCTATCAACCCTTACATATAAGTGCAGGGCTATAAAATCCTACATTGCTCTCCAAGAATCTGTAGATTCCTAAACAACATCCTTATGTGACTTTTAGATTTAAGAATCAGACAAAAAATTCCTCTATCATGAGGTATAGGAGATCCCAAAATAATAATACCAAGAAAATCCATCCATATACACTACCACAAGTTCATATCATGCTTAGAAAAGATATACCTCAAACTCATGTGATCCATAAAGACCATAGAGCACTCCCCAATGAGGTAATTCCACCACAACTTCAATGCAGACACAACTGATACTAGTTCTAAATCATGGGTGGAGTAGTTACTCTTGTGGGGACATAAATTTATAGACCCATAAGAGATCATTCCCCGATGTTGCATCAACATTTATCCCCAGCCTAGATGAGAAGCATCACAAAACACCTCAAACATCACCCCTTCCTCCGGTAGCTAAAGAACTTGAGCACTAACTAGATTTTATTTTTGGAAACTGAATGCTATCTAGCACTGATCACTCTATGAAAAATCTTGATCCTTCTTAGTCAAAACTATCAATAGGAATATAACTCAAGATAAATCGAGTACAAACCTCCAATAATAGCCTATGAGACTAAGCAAACTGCAAACCTATACCATGTTCCTGGGTGCTTCCCAAGAAAAAACTTCTTCATCCTTCAATGGGTATACTAACACACACTACTAAGACAGCACATTCCCAAGGAAATGCACCTCTCATATCCAAAACTTACACTTGGAAAACTTTCCATAGAGCTAGCAGTGTTGAAGAACATGCAAGATAGTTCTGAGATGCTTGGAATTGTCTTCCTCAAACTTCAAGTAGATTAAGATATAATCGATGAATATGAAGACGAACCACTCTAGGAACTCACATAACACGGATTCCATAATCCCCATGAACATGAATGGTACATTCATAACACCTAATGGCATGACCACAAACTCAAAGTGCTTATACTTGCATATGAAGGAAGCCTTTAGGATATCACCCTCTTTCACCTTCAACTGGTGATATCTAGACCACAGATCGATCTTAAAAAACCAAATTTCCCATCTCATATGGTGTAAAATATCATATATCCTTGTAATAAGGTAACAGTTTTTGACCTTCACCTGATTCAACCTCTGGTAGTCTATACACAACCATAGACTACCATCCTCCTTTGTGAACAACACTGGAGCACCCCACGGTGATACACTAGGCTAGATAAAACCCTTCTTTATATGATCATCTATCTAAATCATAAACTCCCACAACTCATAAGTTTCCATTTGATAAAGAAACATAGAAATTAGCAAAGCACCGGACTGCAAGTCTATCCCGATCTCAACATCATGCTAAGGGAGTAGAATCACAACCTCCTAGAGGAAATAATCTAGGAACTCCCCCAATGACCCTAGAAATCTCTATTGTCTCAGCACACACTGATTCCATTTAAAGATCATACAATAAGGAAATAAGGGGATCTACACACTGATTACCCACCTGAAAACCCAGCTCTCCAATGAAAACTGCATGCTGACCATACACATCCGAAAACATGACTCTCATCCAGAAGCATTCGATAATAAAATGTAAATAATACAACCAATTGATGTTGAGGATGACATTGTATGGATACATCTATAGAAATAAAATATCACCATAGGACTAATGTGTTCCCATCATCAGTCTACACCTCCAACACACATCAAACAAGTTGGTCTGACCTCAGACTGGCATACTCAACACCAGGGGCACGGGAAGCCTCTCTAAATCTACTCCCAAAACAAGGGCTAGATCAGTTTTAATAAATGATTAAGAAGTTATTGAGTTAAAAAATTAACCAACAAGAGTACTAAACAAATTTATCATACCTCATATGATCTATGGCCCCTCTAGAACTACTACCTCTGCTGCATGCAACTAACCACGCCCAGCTCCTCTACCTCACTGTTGATTACCACCTTGATATCCATGCTTATATAATGGTCCTTTAACATGAGGAACATCCTCAGGCTAGACTCTACCAACTCTATCTCCCCTTAGTGGAGAAAAACCTACTACCTCTGCTGCTGAAACAGTATCACTGGAAACTATTGTTGAGTCAGGCATTGAACCTATCCACCTCCACTAAACTGACCTCAATGAACTACTGGGCACTGGCTCTAGCGATGGACATGAATCCCACAACCAAAACATACTGGCATAAATCTCCCAATAAAATCATGTAACCCACTAGCTCCAAAAGGTCAGAAAGGAAGTTATAGAGATTAACTCCCTACTTATTGAAACCTTTAAGGTTCTAGATCCTGTGATATGCCACTGACAACTCCACCCCTCTAATAACTCTTCTGGATCCCCTATCATAGTATACCTACTCGTGATTGCATCCTCTTGATCACCTCTACCTTCTTTTGAACCTCCAGATACATCTGTAATGAAAAAGGGGTAACTAAATGCTAGATAGAAGGACAAAGTGGATTCTTCAGATGTCCCACACGATACTCCTCATCTGGAAAAAGATCTAGAGAAAAATACATAAGGACCCTGAACTTGATTCCAAGCTCCCGTATAGGCATATTGTCCTACTGATGGGAGAGTAGCTCTTGCCTCTTCTCATCCTTCATGGCCAACAAAAGGAACTCCGATAAGAACTCCTTTTGGAATTCGACCCACAAAACATCCACCTCCTTATTCTCTCCCATATATTGCATCCACCACTGACGTGAAACACCCCAAATTTGAATAACTACCAAAGGGAAGCAGTAACATGTTGGGTCTAGCATCAAACTAAAAATGATCTTGATCTCCTCTAGCCAGCTCTCTGTCTCAACGTCTGAAACACTACCCTCGTATTTCCCCAAGACCTTCTGCTAGAAATCATGAAACATCCTCTACCACTTATCATCCTCCTCAACTCAATCAACCCTATGGTGATCAACTGGATATGCTTGAAAAACCTCCATTTTTTGAGCAACACATGGATGATAACCTGGATCCATAACTAAAAGGAAAACAAGGATTTCCTAATCCCAATTAGTATGGAATTTTTATTAAGATTCATTTTAATTCATTTTATTCATTTTATCCATTTTAACCTTCCCAAAACAACCCAAAAAAACAATAACACAAGTCATTATGATTCATTTACCATTCCTAGGTCTCTACCCTGCAAGAAAATTTATCTCACTTGGTCGTTCAATAAGCTCATAGTCAGTACACTAGATCATGGGGGGCCTAAAATCACATGTCCTAGCTGGTCTCCCTAGACTATGTCATGCACCAAGGTCAAATGGATCTGTTTCCATACCACCCCATGCAATCCTCACTATACCTAACTCTAAACGAAATCCTATCTCTCAAAAATAGCCTTTGATACCACTCTGTCATGACCCCCTCTCTCCAAAGATACCCCTCCTAGGTTGATATGAATAAAGGGAGATAATGACCCATGAGTCCCGCCTCCAATTTTCCCTGAGTAAGTGACTAGCACTAAGGGTGTACAAATCCCACAACATGGAAGGCATTTCCCTTTATAAGAAATAAGATTGGTAGATATAATAAATCATCCAAAACAGCCAAAATACATAGTATAAAAAGAAATCCAAAAATCATCCCACAATTCATGTATAAAATAGAACTATTATAATACAATAAAGTTTTCAAATTAAATACCCAAAATTAAGGCTAAAGCAGAGACATGGTAATTATACCAAGGCCCAAGCTAGTAATGCTCAACACAGTCCATGAAATCTTCCTGAAATCCTGAAAATAGTTTTATATATACAAGGTGAGAATACAAGAATACTCATTAGGAAATCCAAAGTCTCTCGTTCACATGTGAAAGAAGCATACTAATTTCCCTGTGAGAAAATAGCAGAACCAAACAGCACCTATCAAGGTATACTAACCATCCCAACCTCACCAAGGAACAATCACCATGTTACACAAGTTGTAATGGTTTGGACCTCTTTGGTCCATTACTTTGCGAAAATCAGGTGTATGAGGTGTTTTGGGAGGTCAAGGTGACATATCCCCAACACTTTTCCAAATTTTCCATTTTGGAGAATAGTTACAACAGTAGACCGTTGTGAACAGTGCATCGGCAAACCTCTATGAATAGTATCATCGGTGACCTTCTATGAACAGTGTCATTGGTGGGCTTATGTGAATAGTGCATCGGTAACCTTCTGGGAACAGTGTCATCGGTGACCTTGTGTGAACAGTGCATCGGTGACCTTATGTGAACAGTGTCATTAGTGACCTTCTATGAACAATGTCATCAGTAACCTTATGTGAACAGTGCATTGGTGACCTTCTTTGAATAGTTTCATTAGAGACCTAATGTGAACTGTATCATTGGTAACCTTATGTGAACAGTGCAGCGGTAACCTTAAGTAAACAATCCAAAGGTGAGGTTCCAACGGTGACCTTTTCTTTCCTTTTCTAAATTTTGAGTTCTGTGAACAGTGTTTCCAAAACGGTGAGGTTCCAATAGTGA
This sequence comes from Viscum album, assembly GCA_963277665.1. Lineage (NCBI taxonomy): Eukaryota > Viridiplantae > Streptophyta > Magnoliopsida > Santalales > Viscaceae > Viscum > Viscum album. The sequence goes on along the minus strand of OY728161.1, from coordinate 1,824,728,567 downwards.
CCTTTTCTTTCCTTTTCCAAATTTTGAGTTCTATGAATAGTGTTTCTAGAATGGTAGGTGTACAGTGTTTCTCGAACAGTAGGTGTACTGTGTTTCCAGAATGGTAGGTGTACAGTGTTTCTAGAATGGTAGGTGTATAGTGTTTCCAGAATGGTAGGTGTACAATGTTTCTAGAATGGTAGGTGTACAGTGTTTCCAACTTCTGACAGTTTCTCCCCTTTACATTTCCTTTGATGTAAAATGCATTTAAAGCCTCGTTTTAAGGACTCTAAGGTCGATTCAAAGGTCATAACTCCTATATTAATTATTCCTAAGGCTCAGAATGTTTTTACTTGGTCAAACCGTGTGGTTTAATATGATCCAGTTTTAATGGGAAATCAAGTGTATCTTAAACTATCCCTCTATTAAATCTTCAAAAGGTACAAGATATCTTCCTCCCTTTTTTTCCTCCTTGTTCTCTGGTGCAAGACACTCAAACATTTCCTTCTTTCCCATAGGAATCGTGAGATCAAACTTTTCCCCGTGGATCGGTTTCCCTAGACATCCTTCTTGCTATAAGTGCACCCCCTATTTCAGTGAAACCAAGAAGTATCCATCAATCTTCAATATAAGATATGTTTTATTGTCAATATTTTGGGTTTCATCTTCTTATGTTTCTCCTTTCCATATTATAGCATGTGATCTCCATGCTTCTAATGGAGTTTTCTTGGGTTTCGGTTGGTGTGGTCGTACCGTGGCATCCTTGGGTGGATGCAATTGTCACAAGAGTAGGTGATTGTGATCTGTTGTGTGGATTGTTCTCGTATAAAGAACATCAAGAACCATTTGAGGTAGGGGATTCATTTCTTCTCTATACTTTTACATGCAACTATATCGTTATCATGTTTTATCCCACTAGATGACAATGGAATTGACATAAAAAAATATTTGAACTAGATAAATAAATTGATATGAATCATATGTTTTTGCCTCTTTTTTTGCTAGATAGTGTGATATCTATGCTTGATTTGATTATTTGTTCATTGTTGATGTAAATTGGTAAAGAATCTAAACCATGATTAATTGATAATTGTTTGGATAAAGATAAATAGGCATGTAAACAAATCTGGTTCTTATTGTAATTTGATGTTAAACAAATTGGTGCAGTAATCATGTTTAATTATTTGTGATAACTTACTGATTAGGTTTCCCAAATTTGGAACCTGCGAATAATAATCGGTTAACCCAAGATGTATTAAATAATTGGTTGTTTGATAAAAGATAATTCATTGTAGGGTTCTAAGTTACCCTCTTAATTATTAAAGGGCCAAGAGACAAATTGTTAAGATGTTTGTTTTCCTGCTACTTGTGTTGTGATGTGATCCTAGATGGTAGTTGTGATATGTGGGGGAATGTATGCCTTTTGGTTGTGGCAGAAAATGATGCCTAGGGTGGATAGATGCATCGGTTTATGCATGTGGGTGTCTGGGAGGACCCCAGGGATGATGGAATGAGATGGATGTGATTGTTGGATGCTTGCTGTTTCTTTTTGGTTGATTATCTATTTTAAATTTCCCCACTACCTAAGGAAACTAATATTGATTAACCTTCTTCCGAAATAGGTGAAGACACGCGGGGGTATGCCACGTGCTTTCCGTGTTTAGCTTTTCAAGGGAGGATGGGTGTATGCTTTTTCTATAGGCAGAAAAGACTCGACGGGTAGTACATCTACTCACTGTGTTGATCCCCCTTGTGTTTAGTAGCATATAATGTTTTTCTAGAATGCTTAGGAATGTGGGAAAGTAATTCTATGATTAATAATTGAATAAATGGTGTTAACCCATGGTGTTGGATTTTTCTAGAACATAATGATGAGGTTGTAATTTTAAAGGGACATTGGATTTTGTGTGTGATGCTAATGAAATTTAATGTGGAATTGTAAATGGTTAATTAATGTTTAAATAATTAATTAACTTAAAGTGGAACTGATAAAAAGGGAATTAAGTAAGGAAATAAATCTTTTTAAATGGTTGTGTGCTTATAGGATACCTAGTCTTAGAAGTGGAAGCTGGGAGTCCAAGAGACGTTATCTTCAGTTGAGTCTAAGACTAGGTTATGCCCATAATGTGGTTTTGAGCTATAGTATATTCTATACTTTTTGGGTTTCTATACGCTACTCCACTCCATTAGTAAGGGAAACTGACACCCATGTAGATTCTGATCCCTGGGGGTGTTTTCCCCAACATTCTGGTGGGAGGATAGATGGATGACTACCCCCTTTGGCCCCGCTCTCTTATCTTGGTAGTCACTTGTGTTGGTAGGCACAGTGGTTAGTTTTCCCCATATATGTGTGTAGAGGGGTGTAATGGCTTGTGGTTATTCACACACATATATTCTGGATATAGTATCCTATGGACTACTATAGGTGTAAGGTGTATAGGATGTGATGGCTTGAGGATCCTTACTCAGTGTATGGGCTGTAATGGATTGCACTACTATAAAATCAGGCTATAGCCACGGTTTTAAACTGTGGCTATAGGCCCAAAAACCGTGGCTATATGTTATAGCCACGGTTCCCACAACCGTGGCTATTATTGTCATGGCTATAGGGTAAAACCTATAGCCACGGTTCCAAACTGTGGCTATATCCCTTTAGCCACGGTTTGAACTGTGGTTATAGCCCTATAGCAACGGTTCAAACCATGGTAACAACACTAAATCCATGGTTTTCAACCTGTGTCATAGGCTAAATTCACTCATCTCCTATAGCCATGGTTTCAACCATGGCTATAAACATATATCCACGGTTAGGAACTGTGGCTGTTGACCTATAGCTATGGTTTAAAACCATGGATATAGGCCTACACATTTCGTAAAAAAACCAGCACTGTTCAGCCAGTGTTGGCCCCTTGCATCCTCCCCACTGCCCCCTGTAAATCCCCCCCACTCTCCTCGATGCACCCCACCAGCACCTTAAAGCCCCTCCATGCACCCCTTTATCTGCATCCTCACGTCCCACCCTAGAAAAAACCCACTCACCCCCCTGGACAGACCCCCCCCCCCCCCGGACAACCCCCCTCCCCCCTTCTGGACACCCCCCCCCCCAAGGACAACCCCACCCGGACAGCAGCCCCCCTGATGGACACCCCTTGCACCCCCCTACTAGACACCCCCTAGGACATACCCCCCCCCCCTACAGACCCCTCCCTCCTGAACACTGGACACCCCCACCCTACATAACCCCCCTCGACAGCCCCCTCCCCCTGGACATCCCCCCTACAAATCCCCCCTCCTAGACAGACCCTGGACACCCCCCCCCCCCAGATAGACCCTATAACCCCCCCCCCCCCCCCCCGACCCTGGACACCCCCCTCCCCAGACAGACCCTGGAAACCCCCCGGACAGACCCTGGACACCCCTCAGAAAGACCCTGGACACCCCCCAGACCCTGGACACCCCCCAAACCCTGGACAGATCCCCCTGGATAGCCCAGACCTCCACTCCCCTGGACAGCCACCCCCCACCCTCCTAGACAGACCCTGGAACCCCCCCCCCCCCCTCCAGAACATGGACACCCCCCAGACCCTGGACAGATCCCCCTGGACAGCCCATACCTCCACTCCTCTGGATAGCCACCCCCCCCCCCCTCCTAGACAGACCCTGGAACCCACCCCCCCACCCTAGAACCTGGACACCCCCTGAGACCCCCCAGTCCTGCCCCCCCCCCCCCCTCTACCCTGCCCGTTTCCCCTCCCCCATGCCCCTGCCATCCCCCACTTGCACCCCCCTACCTGCCCCCACTTGCACCCCCTACCAGTCCCCTCCCCCTACCAGTTTCCCCCCTGCCCCCTGCCAGTCCCCTCCAAATTAAATTATATACGAAATCTACTTACATAATAAGAATTAAACACATCCAAATATAAAAAAAAACACATAACTTCACTTACATGAGTCTCCCTATAAGACAAACTATCAAAGAAATTGGAAACCATCTCAAAAGTACCTACAACACGAGGTAGAACATAGTAGTGATCATCCCCTAAAATTATGGTAAAACAAAACATATTAGAATATTCACAAAGAATATAACTCAATAAACAAGAATAGTTAAACCCTCCCCCATTCTGGACCCCCCTAGACAGGACCCCCCCCCCCCCCCCCCACTACTGGACCCCCTGGACATCCCCCCCCACCTGATGGACCTCCTGGACAACAGCCCCCCTGGACAACCCCCCCCCCCCCCTGCTGGACCCCCCCTGAATTGCTGCCCCCCTGCTGGACCCCCTGAACAACTGCCCCCCCTGCTGGACCCCCCCTGGACAGCAGCACCCCCCCCCCCACTGCTGGACCCCCCAGGACAGCAGCCCCCCTACTGGACCCCCTGGACAGCAGCCCCCTGGACAGCATCCCCCTTGGATAGAAACCCCCCCTGCTGAACCCCCCTGAACATCTACCTCCCTGCTGGACCCCCTGAACAGCTGCCCCCTACTAGAGCCCCTGGACAGTATCCCCCCTACTTTGGATGCTTCTTAAGGTTGAGGCTGGGAGATGTTGGATTTATCCAATAGAGACTTACAGATATTCTCATAGTGGGGTTATAGGTTTCTTTTGGATGATTTAGGAGGTGAGGTTGTGAGTTTCGTATTTCCGTTTGGAATTATAGTACCTTTAAAGATGGGTTTTAGTTGGGCGTGTTGTTGTTTGGATTTTTCTACATGGTGTAGTACAGGATACACTTACATGGTGCATGGTTCTGGTTGGTTTGTGACCTCTACTATGGTTGGTAACATTTTTTGGGTGCATAGGGGTTGGATTTCTGGTGTTTCTTCTTTGTTTTGGATTACTATTATAGGATTCTGGTTATCTTAATTGTCTAGTGTGGTGGATATAGTTTTGGGTGGGTCTTCAGGTGGTGGTTTGGAGTAAGTTCAGTTGGCTTGTGCTCGGTTTCCCCATCTTGTGTATTCTGGTTGTTGATGGTGTAGGGATTTCTATGGTGGATGTTCTAAAATTCCCTTGAGATGATGGATGCTGCAGGTTGGGAGGCATGTTTCTGTTAGATGAGTGGTTCTCTTTCTAGGGTGAGTTTATGTTGACTACTTGGTGGATCTAGAGGTGTTGGATTCAGGGTGGGTATTAGCTCAAATTTGGATCAGGGACTACTTTGATATTCTTTAGGATGTATGATGGGTTAGGCATGGGTGATGTGGGGAACTTCAGATGGATGGTACTAGTTGAATGCTAGTTTTTTAGACTTTCTTATGGTGGGGTGGTCCATTTTGATGTAAGGTGTTCAGATGGTGATGGATGGGGCCAGATGGTGGTATAGGGATGATTTGGTTTCTAGCTAATATTTTGGGTGTTGTGTCTACTATAGGTGCTTATTGTGGTTGGATCTATTGTGGTTTAGGGTTCTTGTGTAAGTAGGTGTTGGTGTAGTGGCCATTAGTTGGCATGGTTGTTTAGAGGTCTTTCACTCTAGGCTTTGTTTGGATAGGGATGCTGGTCTGGTTGGTTGATGTTGGCTGCGGGGCTGGGGGTTCAGTGGTTCTATTTCTTTGGATAAATCTAGACTTTTGGATGGGTGATGGATTTTGGCAACTTTTGTGTGGGTGGGTGGGTGGGTGGGTGTGATTAAAGAATCTGTATGCATCCTTCCCGCACTAGATTTATTAAAATCACTTTTTCCTAGAATACTTTTACCAAGGATTAATGGATAGTAACTCAAACCTACTAAATGATTCCTCTAAAGGATAACTTATATACATGTACCCTACCTGAGTTAAATAAGTGGTGTATATAATTTACCAAAACTACTAGTAAATTTTTATAGGGACTACAACAAGAGCAGTGCATGAGGTTAAAGTTATAAATCCACTTTACATAAAAATAAAATAAAATAAATAACATATCCTCTGAGAAATTTATCTTTGAACAACGTACAAGAGATGAAACCTACTACACCTCTAAGACTTTTCCAAATTTTTTACTCTCAGGACCACCACACTAATGCACTCCCTCAAGTTCAAGAAATTGAAATTTTATATGCCATATACCAAATACAATACTAACAAAACCAAAAAAATAAAGGATTAAAAAATATTCCAAAAATCAATATTTAGTTAGGAACCAACAACATCAAATACCACCCTTCCAATAGTGTTTCCCAACATAACCTTTTCAAATAATCCACTCTCATCATTCTATAAGTTACCAAAAAATACACACTCAAGAACCTTCCATGAAGAACATGCTTATACAAGTCATGGTGTCACAAAACAATCAAAAAACTACTCTCTCTACTCATGGATCCAAACTTAATAGATGAATGGACAATTTTTATAGTCTATTTATACTCTTGATAAACTTGTAAATCAAGTATTAGGTAATCTTTCTACCTAACCAAATTATAACACTAAAGTAAATGTTTGTTCCATTTCATTAAGGAATAGAAAATAGATAAAAATAGTGATGCACCCCTATTTTAATATGAAACTAGAAGTGTAAAACCCACTGAATATGAATAATCTATCCCTAGAAATGAACCTCAAGAAGTAATACAAGTGGAAAAACCTTCATTGAAGAAGTATAAGGGTTAAAATATAGTGGGAGACTCAAATCAACCCCAACCTCCCTTCCCATATAGAGTAAAACCACCCAAGATAACCAAATAAGACAATATAGAAAATGATTATGGAGATATTCAAAAACATAGAAATTAATATTCCTTTATTGGAATACAATTTAAAAATCCCAAGGCATGTAAAATTTATCAAATATATATACACTGGGAAGAGGTGACTACAAGGTAATGAAAAGTTAAATTTATATAGAAATGTCTTTGATCTTATTACCCTAAAAATATCTAAGAAATTCCTCGACCCATATACTTTCACTATCCCTTTCACCATATGAGAACTCACTTTTTCCAAAACACTGTGTGATTTGTTATCATTTATTAATGTAATTCCCTATTTTTTGTATTCTTCCACATATATAGGAGAGATCAAACCCACTCTATTAGTTGTATAGCTTGCTAACCGAACCATTGGATTTATGGTTTGAGTTTTAAGGTTATTTCTGGTAAGTGTACATATATTTTTATTCCCAAATGATTTCTAAATTATAAAAATGGAGGAATAAAGAATTAAGGTCCATTACCTTATCATTCTAGGCTGAATATTTATCAAGGATTTCGAAAAAACAATAAATGTTAATGATGGAACCCTTTCAAGGACTTTTGGAGAATATAAAGTGAATTTTAATATTATTGATTCAATTAAATATCCCCATGAGGATCAATATCTATTTACATTAAACCATTTTGAGTTCCATTGTTGTTTAAAAAAAATATTAAAATGTTTGATGGCATAATATGATTAGGAGGATCTTTGGAAACACCTTATCTCTTTGTTGAATATATTTTTGAAAATGAACTTAATCTGGAAATTGTGATGTCTACTAATTAAATTTATTTTGATGATAGTTGTTTTGATGATTTATTCAAAAATATCAACGACCCTTATACTTTACATGTGTATGATGATATCATGGATAACTTAAAATTGAAAATATTAATAGAAAACCCACTGAACTAGAATTAAAGATTCTTCCATCCAACTTAAAATATGACTTTCTTGAAGAAAATGAGAAACTTCCAACAAAAAATTCCTATAATATAAAACCTATTCAAGGGAATAGACTTTAGGAAATTTTGAAACAAAAAATTAGGAACATAGGATGAACACTAGGATACTTTACAAAGATCAACCCTACTTTCTGAATTTAGAGGATTTTTCTAGAATATATGTTGAAACCTACAAGACAATGCCAATTTTATTGCCCTGATCCCAAAGAAGTAAAATGTTGTGGATGTAAAGGATTTCATACCTATTGCTATTGGGAATACCTTTCCAATAATCATTGTCAAAATTATTGCTATGAGGATAGGTCCCATTGCTCATGGGTTTATCTCTTCAAATCAGCCCCCCAGACAGCCCTTGGACACCCCCCCCCCCTTCGTCTTTACTTTTTGTGATTTTCATGGAGTTTTTCTCACGCATCCTGGAATGCAAGAGGCCGGGGGTTGGTGCGGGGGCTAGTGCAGGCTAGAGTGGCTAGTGCGGGTGGGAAGGTAGGTGGTAGGGGGATGACAGGGGGCTGGTGCAGGCTGGAATAGGTGGCAGAGGGCTAGTGTGGGATGGATTTCAGGTGGCTGGGGGCTGTTGGGCATGTGGCAGGGGTTGGTGCGTGCTGAGATGTAGGAGGTCGGGGGCTGTTGAGGGCTGGAACTGGTGGTTGGGGCTGTTTTTTAGGTGGCAGAGGGATGGTATGAGTGTTTTGTAGGAGGCTAGGGGTGGTGGATAGTATGGTGGCTGGTGTGGTGGCTGGTGTGGTGGCTGGTGCGGGCTGGATTGCAGGTGGCTGGGGGTTGGTGCGGGCTCGAATGAAAGTGGAAGGGGGCTGGAATGCTGGTGGAAGGGAGCTGGTTACAGGTACTAGGGGAATGTTGTGGGCTGATTCAAAGGTGGGAGGGGGGGCTGTTGTGGGCTGGTGGCAGCAGACTGAAATGAAGGTGGAAGGGGGCTGGTGTGGGATGGATGTGGCTCAAGCAAGGCCAAATCATGGCATTATCGTTGTGTGACCGCAGCATGACCGCAGCGTGACTGCGGCGTGACCACAGCGTGACTACGGCGTGTTGGCTCGGTCCAGAAACATCTGCAGGGCACCATCTTCATGCCAGGAGCAAAGGGAGTGGGAGGAGGCGGGGCAACATTCTGGTCATCGCCCCACTGGCAGAAATTATGATTAGTCGGTCTCAACATTTATCACAAGACTCATTGAATACTATCACTGTGAACCGCTGCGGGGTGTCATCCTAGAGTAGGACCAAATCACGGAATTACCGCGACGTGACCGCAGCGTGTTGGCCCGGTCCAGCAACATCTGTAGGGCAGCATCTTCTGTCCAGGAGTGAAGGTAGAGGGAGGAGGTGAGGCAACATTCCGGTCATCACCCCACTGGCAGAAATTGTGATTAGTCGGTCTCAACATTGATCACAAGACTCAAGTAATAATATCACTGTGAACTGTCGTGGGGTGTCGTCCTGAAGTAGGGCCAAATCACAACGTGACCACAGCGTGACTGTGGCGTGTTGACCCAGTCCAGCTACATTCGCGGGACAACATCTTCTGTCTAGGAGAAAAGGGAGTGGGAGGAGGTGGGGAAAAATTCCGTTCATCGCCCCGCCGGAAAAAAATTGTGATTAGTCAGTCTCAACATTGATCACAAGACTCGTAGAATACTATCACTGTGAACCGCTGTGGGGTTTCATCCTGGAGCAGGTCCAAATCACAGAATTACCACGGCGTGACTGAAGCGTGAATGCGGCGTGAACGCGGCGTGAACGCGGCGTGACCGCGGCGTGAACGAGGCGTGACCGCGGCGTGACCGCGGCGTGACCGCGGCGTGACCGCGGCGTGACCGCAGCGTGACCGCGGTGTGACCGCGGCGTGACCGCGGCGTGACCGCGGAGTGACCATGGCGTGACCGCAGCCTAACCGCGACGTGTTGGCCCAGTTCAGCGACATCTGCGGGGTAGCATCTTCCGACCAGGAGTGAAGGGATCGGGAGGAGGCGGGGCAACATTCAGGTCATCGCCCCACTAGTAGAAATTGTGATTAGTTAGTCTCAACATTGATTACAAGACTCATGGAATACTATCACTACGAACTGTCGTAGGGTGTCTTCCTGGAGTAGGTCCAAATCACGGCATGACCACGGTGTGATCACGACGTGTTGGCCCAGTCCAGCAACATCTGTGGGGCAGCATCTTCTGGCCAAGAGCGAAGAGAGCAGGAAGAGGTGGGGAAACATTCTGGTCGTCGCCCCACCGGCAGAAATTTGTGATTAGTCAGTCTCAACATTGATCACAAGACTCATAGAATACTATCAATGCGAACTGTTGTGGGGTGTCGTTCTGGAGTAGGGCCAAATCACGGCATTACCACGGCGTGACCACGGCGTGACCACGGCGTGACCACGGCGTGTTGGCCCGGTCCAGCAACATCTGCAGGGTAGCATCTTCCGGCCAAGAGTGGAGGGAGCAGGAGGAGGTGGGGAAACATTCCAACCATCGCCCTGCCGACAGATGATAGAACAGATCAACTATTTAATATGCTATAACAAGGGATCACAAGAGAAGGTTGTAGTGAGCGGCACAATGACTCAATGTCTAAAGGGAAACAAAACGATGGAAAAGAATCATACACCCAACACAAACCATTTACAAATTCATTCACTTTTCCTAAACATGGAAATTTTATTTATAATATTCAAAGCGTGAAAAGGAATGTGTCATGGTCAAGATATATTCCTACTCGGGAAATGTTATTTGAGTTAAATGAGTATGATAATCCAATTTATATTATTCAAAGAAAACAAAAACTTACTAGCCACAAAACAAACACCAACAAGAGGCATATGAAAGACTCAAACCAAATCTAAACATGATACAAATAACTATCACTACTCTTTGGTTTAGAAGACAGCGCACCTCCATTGGAGGGGTTTTATTATAAAATCATGGCATTGCTTTCTTATAAAAACATGACTTTATTTATAAAAACATGAGTTTATTTATCAAATGAAACAATTATATTAAAGAACACTTATTCAAGATATGAAATTCAATATAATTAAGAAGAATTAATAAATAATCTAAATTCAATTTAAATCATTCTTGAATTAAAGAGTCTAGAAGAGGGATCCTACCTCAAGGTGGAACCAAACCATCCACTTCGGCTCTTGGAGATTTCTAACTAAAATTTGTTGCTCCCCCACTGGGTTTACGCACCTTCACACACATGTAAGGACACTTAGCCCCTATGCACACACCCGCATGGCCATGAGCACGTGCAAGGGGATCCTTGCACATAGGCACTCAGAATAGCTAGATTGCATAAAAATCGACCAAGAGGGATCTCTTTAGTTCCCAATGACCTATGAATTATAGTTACAAGAGACATATCTTTAGTTCTCAATGAACTATGCATTGCAGTAACAGAAAGTAATGTTGAAGCCCTAAAAGGTGTTATTATTTGAACTAAACATCATCTAAACATGGATAATATTTCAAAGAGGTGTGTTCCAATGAATTTACTGTTTATTCTTTCAATGATCAATATGTTTTTTCTAAAAACGTAGGGGAAAAATTACGTATATTATAGTTTGATATACCATATGAACTTTTATTAGTATACAGAATAATACATGATATATCATTATTAATTACTGTGTAATATATTTCATGATGCAGTGTTCAATTATTGATGTCAAACACAACCTTGATCTATTTGGGGTACCTCACAAAAGACACAAAAACGTAATTTGATCAAAATTTGTAGTGCCCAAATGAATCTTGGTCGAGATCTAAAGCATTGCTTACCTTCCCAGTGGAGGCCCCATATCATTTCTATAATTCACCCCCTCTAACTTGGATTTCACCTATTCTTCAATTAAATATAGGTAACAAAATTAGTATACAATTTATTTCATAATTGAATTAGATAGATATGTCCTATTTGAAGTAGACTGATTAATTAAATTTAAAATAGAATAAATTAATTAATTACATTAAAAAATACAAATGTAAAAAATTAAATAAATAAATGGAAAAGGAAATGAAAAAAATGGAATTGTAAATGAATCAGAGAATTGGATCCAAATTATAGCTAAGAATTAAAATGTACAGTAAATAGAAAATGACAATTATGAAATTAACTAAACAATGAGACTTTTCTGTAACACCCATTACAAAAAATATATAAAAACTAATATAGACTTTAACTAATTAAATGTTCAAGGCATGTAAAATAAAAAATAGATGAGAACTATTTAAACTAATGTATCATAAAATTAATGAAATGATTCAGAATAACGACATTAATACATTAAGTATGAAGCAAAAGATTATTCATTATTCACAATATGAATTCCTTTAGCAATTGGTGACTGGAAAAGTGAATGAAAGCTATAATTATGATGAAATTAGAAACCTATAATTTCATTATAATGTATATGATTAAATTAATAAACAAAAGTAGAACCAAAGTGATGAAGAAAATTACATAAAATAGAATGTAATTATTTTATAAGGGACTAATTGTATAATGAATGATATATATATATATTATCATAGAATGTAATTATACATAAATAATTGAAGAATTCACACAAATCATAATAGTGATTTTTTTTCAAAGGTGGATAAGATCACAAAAAATTTCTTATATCCTTAGATCTATCATAAAAAATTAGGGATTTAGGTATTCTGTTGGAGTATAAAATTCATGCAGTTTGATTTTACTAAGTGGAAAAAACAATCAAAACTTTGGAGATTTTTTACCTCTGAATTAGTTGACTCTTTCATCAAACCACAACATCGAATAGAAATACATTAAACTCTGATAAGGATCACTGGCAAGTATTACAGTAGTTAGAGACCTCAGAGAAACAATAATTTATTGATGCAACTCTAGTGGGAGTGTGACCCATCTGCATTTAACAAAATAACAAAGATTCAAATCCAAAGGCATTGAAATGATAAAGGGAAAAAAATCTTACACAAAAATGATTTTTTTAATCTACATTATGATCAAAATTCTAGCTACTAGAAAAATATTTCTAAATAAAATAAACAAAACTAAACACGTGATTATTATTTTGATAAAAAAAATTGAAAGTTAGTTTAAATGAATTAATCTATATCAACCCACAAAATATAGACCAAACATGAAGTTGGGTGTAGTTGGTTAGTCGTAGTTATCCAGTGGTTCCCATGAATGATACATCATTTCACATTATAGCTACATATACTAAAAAATAAAACCTTTTTTCCTAACACATGTATGTATAATATACGGTAAAGTTAAAATGGAGACTACCTGCTTCATTGAAGTCATGTAGTTTGAGAGATAATATAGTATAAGATCTCTTTTTTCATCCCCCGAATCATTCTCAGTTGCAATGAATACGCTTCATCTTAACCATCACTGCAAATAAAAATTAAACATCCGCAGACACTGATATAGGTCATACAAGTTAGAATATAAAAATACAATTAACAGTGTAAGGTAGTTAGGGAAATTTTGTCTCTATACTATGTTTGAAAACACATTGAAAACATTATATATTAGGAGCATAAACTGTTAGAACACATATAAATATGGAATTACATATGTAGTAGAAACACACAGTATGATCAATGAACAAACTAACAGTGAATACAATAATCAGATTGTGAATAGAAACACATAGTTGTTGTGGGGTGAGCAACACATTGTTATAAACTCAATTGAGCAGTAAGAGTAGCAGTAGATGTGGATGGAAATCACGCTCTTGAGGGAATCAGGGAACGGGATGCAGTGAATTTTGAGGGTACCTGATTGAAATAATTTTACATAGTAGAGAAATAGAAAATATATGATGAGCTGAGGGGATTCGGGAGGATGAACTGTAGTAGAAGATGGAAAGATTGGCACGGAAGACACTGAAAGTGTATTGCGAGTATTAAAGGATGATGAGAGGGGAAACACGAGTAGGAACCCTAGGAGCAGCAGTGGAGGTGTGATGGGTGCGGGAACCATAAGTGCATCGCCAGAGGGGAAACAGGATCATGAAGCGTAGGAGAAATGTCATAGGTGAAATGGGATGTAGAGAGAAAATCTATAGAGGGAATCAGTAACAGTGGCGGAGGAGTAGTGGGAACCCTAGGATCAGCGGTGGAGGTGAAACATCGGTGGGAACCATAGGATTAACGGTAATCAAAGGAGGAGGACACCTAGATTGGGAATCGTAGGAGCATTGGGATGTCTAGAGCGGAGTTGAAACCGAAACGGTATTTCGAGGAGGTGGAGGAGGTGGACGGAGAGGAAAGAAAAAGGGAGGATGGAAATCACAAGATGGGGGAGAAGGTAAAGATGGGGAAGCTGGAGAATGGTGAAACTACGGAAACCCTTGATTGGGGAGAGTGAAGATGGTGAATCCCATAGACAATGAGGAAGGATGAAGGGATGAGCAGTGGAAAATAGAAATGGGGGAGCGGGAATTCACGATGGGGATGCCAAGAGGGAGCGGGAGCGGGAGGGATAGAATGGTACAGATAGAGGGCGATGGAGTGATGTGGAGGGATGTAGGCTTCTCACGTATGAAAAATAATATGTGGAGGATTATGAGAGTGACATTTGGAAGGTGGAAATACCTAAGATTAGTATATTTAGTAGATAACTTTCTTGCAAATCGTTTAACCTGACCATCAAGAGAATAAAACCTATTGGAAAAAATAAATGAACAACTCATAAGATTATTATTAATGAATATTAAATAATTTAATTGTTCACATGGTACTAAAAAATTTGTATTAATGAATAAGTGTATTAAAATCCCATAGTCATGAGTGAAGGTAATGCATACTATAATAATTACTTATACTCATAGGTCATGCACTACCCAATGATAGTCTTGAACTGCCATAAGGAATAAGTGAAACTGAAAAAGGAGGTCATACCAGTGGAAAATGCATTCCAGGATGCCTGTACAGGAGAAAGTCAACCATGCCAAGCCTTCACATTATTCAAAACTAAAACCTAAAGAAGACATCCATGAACTTCCATAAAGCTGTCAAATTGATATTCAGAAAATAAAGGGCATTCCAGTTGAGAAAGCAACCCATGAAAGAGAAAAAAACCTATCATCAAACAAAATAGGGCAGAAACTCCAGGATAGCATTAAGACCTCAATACAGATCACTAAATAGGGTGAAAAAGCCACTATCTAGTGCGAGAAAGCTAAGACATCTAGCAAACCATAAAAAATAATGAAATCATGTAACACAACATCATGGAGTTAAAACCCCAAAAGTCTTCACAAACAGGAATAAATCCAGTTCACAGAAAAACCTGTAAATCCTTCAGGGACCTTCTAGCACAAGTAGACATCCCATATCCAGTAATGACATATTATATAAAGTAGAGACACTGAGCATTGAAATAGTCCCAAAAGCTCGAGAAGGAAGAATTTTTTGAGTGATTAAAGAAGTCATTCCCATGAAATATCTTTGAAGTTGAAATCAGTTTGAGTATTGATATTCGTAAATTTTACATAAGTATGTCTTCTAGAAAAGAGGTTGTTTCAGAAAAGAAGGTTGAGTTATGCCACAGAAGGTTTTGGTCTATAAAAGAACATAGAAATAACAGAAAATCCTCTAATATCAGATTAGATTTCAAAAAAATTAAGAGCACCTTCGTAAATAGTACATATTTTTTCCTTCAGAGACATTGTGAAATCCATTTAAATAATATCCATCCAATAGTGCTTTCAATACTTTCTACACTACAGCCCCTATCCTGGATGTTGGCATCATAGTGTTTCAGTAGTAAAAAATGGTGATAAACAAAACATGAAAATTCAAACTAAATTTGAACCCGTTGTATAGAAAATGTATATGCATAAGACAAATAATACTTAGAATGTGCATATAGATACTGCTATGGTTGGCTGTCAAATTATAGTAATTTACTATCATCAAAAGACAGTAAATGGTGAAGACAAATAATACTTGGGAGTATTGGAACACATACAGTGAATACAACAGACTAACATTAAAGACAAATAGAGGTAAAGCCAAATTGATGTGAGGAAAAATATTGAAGATCAAAAACATGATGTCAAAATTAATTAGATGCCAAAATTCCTAACTCAAAACAGATGAATTGTAATATCTTATAAAAAACTCATCTACACAGGGTGAAATAATAAATTTATCACATACCTGAAGTGATAAGATGTCAAAATTCCCTCCTGTCTACTCGACATTGCCACAATTCCCCCAAGTTCAACCGTTAGTAAAACATAAATTCTTCATTGAACATATTACAAACTCCTAAACACATGATGCACAACTGCAACATAGAAATAGAAACATATTTTATCACATACCTGAAGTGTGAATATGTTGTAAGAGGGAATAGGAGATGCAGGAAGTCAACCGAGATGATATAATCACAGACATAAAACTAAACACAGTAGAAGTTTATTAATTTCAAACATAACATGAAAATTCAAACTAAATTTGAACCCATTTTATAGACAATGTATATGCAGAAGAAAAATAATACTTAGAATTTCCATATAGGTACTGCTATGGTTGGCTGTCATATTATAGTAATTTATTGTCAACAAAAGATGGTAAATGGTGAAGACAAATAATACTTGAAGTATTGACATATGATAAATTATTATGAAATTATCATTACCTTATGTTAACCTACACATAATAGAAGTTGCACAGAATGTATAGGTATTAAAGGATATTAGGATAACATACCTGTTGTAGAAGGGATTGCGGGAGCTGAACCAAGGATAATCCGAGGGAATTCACTGAGTATAAGAGTGTGGATTTTAGAGAGAAATAGGGGAGTAGTTGGCGGTGAATTAAAGCATAGGTACAAGATGGAATTTAAGGAATTCGGTAGTGATGGATCCCTAGTATCCGAGCACGAAGGAATTAAAACCCTAGATTTGGGAGACTTAATATAGTAGCTTACGAAACCCTAGATTGTAGATATCGGAAGAGGTGAAGACGGAGTCTCGAGAAGCAGTGCTAACCATAGATTTAGGAGGTCGTGCGGGACAAGGAGAAAGGGAAAACAGTGATGGTTTTCAAATAGGTGATTCGTCATTGGTAACTTGTGATGGGGAGGAGATCGATAGTGGTGAACATAGAGTAGTGAAGTCACGACGGGGTGGAGGTACGAAGAGGGGAAGATGGAGTAGTGATATGCAGTGAAACTGTAGGATTAAGATGCTAATGTCATTGAAATTGGTGACTAACGAGTTGGGAAGAATAGAGGAGGTCAAGAAACTGAAGAATTGGAAGAGTGAAATCGCGACGGGGAGAGAGGGGAAGTCGAAGGAATAATGAAAGAGGGTTATGGGATATCAACAGCGCAAGTGGGATGGCACACCGATGGAAACCTCACAAGGAAGACAGAGGGAGTGGTAGGTGAACCTGATGGAAATAATGAGTGGGGGAATAATGGAGGAGCACTGGATAATGAAAACGGGTGAGACAAAAATCATGATGGGGAGTCTGAGCGAGAGCGTGAGGAAGAGGGAGAAAATGGTAGAGATGGGTAGCATAGGAGGGTCATGGATGTGTGTAGGCTTGACACATATGGGAATTAGGATGTGGAGGTTTATTATACTGACACGTGGTAGGTGGAAAACCCTAATATTAGTATATATATATGTGAAAAATACAAACATACAAAGGTGATTTATAGAAATGGGTATACAAATCACCAAGACAATCATCATACCCCATATTAGAACAATAGTATGTTAAGACAAAGAAAAAGATGAAACTGGACTTAAAAATTTCTATTTTAGAAAGATACTTAGCAACCTAGTTTTATTATCTATAGACATGAGTAACATCGATATAAATCTATTCAGAAAGACAAAGACTATCATTCCTAGGTGTGGGAATCCTCTATGGTACATTCCTTGAATAGTCCTTGATAATTTTCCTAGAAATAGATAAATATGATTCCAACCATAAAGCATGCCAACCATAATTCCACGACAACCAGCAGACCCTGGTGCACCTGAAGCCGCCCCAATAATATTGACATTCAACGAACCTACAATCGGCGATATCCACCGAATAGATTTGAGCACTAGTGGATTCATTGCCCTGCCATGAACACCAAGTGATCCTAACACAACCATATCAAAAACATCATTAGTCATTGAACCAACTTGAATATTACATGACAACATAATTCCATGATAAATGTCCAAAACTCCATCCTGAAAAGAATATTTTTTATTATTAGATTTTAGATCATTTCTTGCTCTCCAAGTTAAGAAATTACACTAACAGTCACTACCACCATAACGGAATGGATTTGATCACTGTGTGGTATTCTAAACATTGAGAGGAGTATCCCTTCAATGGTTTGGATATTAAATTTTCATCTAAATAACCCCTATATATAACTCCATAACTGATAACTGAACTTTCAATAGATGAATAAATATTTTTGGGTTTCTTCAACATTTAAGCATAAGAAGAATACTGATGCTAAATGCATTAATGTATGCTAAATGAGGCGTTTTATGGGTAAGCGTTATTTCCAAATTTTACAGATCAATAACAAATTAGAAGGGGAAATAAATTATTTTCTAAAACTTTCTACCCAATGAGGTATGCAAGTAAGGTCACCACTGTGATGTAAATAGAAATCCCTATTAGTGAATTTACAATCCATTTTTTCCATCTAAACAAAAAATATCACAATCATAGAAATCATACTAGGTAACATCCACAGCTAGATGAGGAGGCAGTAGATCACAGATACTAGTATTAATTTATAAATCAGAAATAATAACATCCTTCAGTGTTATCAGATTGGAAACATCGTCAATAATGGATCTAGAAAGCCATGGAGTTCTCCAGATATTCAATTGGTAATTCTTACAAACCACCCATTTAGAACAACCCATAATAACAAAATGGTCCTATTTGATAGTAGAACATACTGATGATAGAAAATACATGGGATAAAATACTTTCCCCATTTTTTAAAATGCCTGAATTGATTGGAAGCTAGGAGGAGGGCACCGCGGTGACAGGTAGTCAGAGAGGAGGGCGCCGCGGTGATAGGTCGTTGGAGAGGAGGACGTCGCGGTGAGAGAGGTCTCTGGGGAGGAGGGTTCCGCTGAGAGAGAGGTCGTCGAGAGGAGGGTGCCACGGTGAGAGAGTTCGTCGGAGAGGAGGGTGCCATGGTGAGGAGAGGTCGTGGAGGATAGGTCGGGAAGGAGGGCGCCACGGTCAGGCGAGGTTGGGGAGGAGGGTGCCTCGGTCAGGAGATTTCTGGGAGTAGAAATCGTCCAGAGGAGAAGAAGTCGGGAGCGAGAGTAGTGAATTAGGGGACCCTGATACCAAATAGGAAAACACGAGGTATATCCACGGTTATTAAATTAAACCGTGGAAATTAGAAAGATATAGCCACGGACCAATAAAATTGTGGATATAGGTTTGTGGATATAGCTTTAATTTCTAGTAGTGTTGAGGTATAATACTCGACGTATGATACACGTTATGTGAGTTGCGGTGGCTCCCAGAAACTACATGGTTACTTTCTTGTGTGGACATGGCGGTTTTGTTGCACGAGGTTCATATTGTGGTGCTTCGCCCAAGTGTCTACGAGCAAGTCTTTTTGGAGAGAGATGCTTATGATGTGAAATATGGGGGAAAAGCAGCAAACCAGTGGGGAATTATTAGTGGGGTACCCTTAATATTATTTATTATATTATATACTCTTGTATGTGTTAATTGGTAAGAGTATCCAAGGTGAGGCTGGGAACTTAGTATACCTATTTATATGACGAGTTAGTTTCACTTGTTGTTCACTGTGCTTTAGCATGATTTCTTTACTTTTGCATGAGAGGCTTCAGGGAGGATCCTACTAAGTATACTGTTATACTCACCCTATGTCTATATAAACTATTTTTCAGGTCACTTGGATCAGGTTAGAGATCAGGATGGTTTCTACTAGCTTGGGGTTGCAGGATCTGTTCAGGATTTTGGTTGTTATTGTCTTTACTTTCTTTTGGTACTTTCAGTTTCCCCCTTTCAATTGTAGTAGGTTTGCATGAAATTATATATGTGTACTTGGGATTTCATTTATATTTCAGTCTGATTTGGAGTTGGTTGGTGTCTATCTTATCTCTCTCTTCTGCATGTGTTTTGTTAGAGTGTAATGCCTCCAATTTGTGGGTTTATTATACCCTTGATGCTAGTCTCCAACCTAGGGCCTACTGGAGGCAGGACTCATGGTTTATTATCTCCCTTCTCACATTGTTGGCCCAGGAGGGGTACACTTTGTGGGGAGGGGGTCGTGACAGAGTGGTATCAGAGGTCTGGTTGAGGGATAGAATGGAGTTTGGATTTAGGCACAAGTGAGGTTGCATGGGTTGGTAGGGAAACGGTGTCATTCATGTTTATCAAGTGATGTAAACACTGGAGACTAGCTGAGACATAGGCATTTAGGGCCCATTATGATCTGATGTATGAACCTTTAAGTTTACAATGGCTACTAAATGAGGTGATACTAGCTGCAGGGTAGAGACCTAGGAAAGGATCATGCATCATTATTCTTTATGCCTGTATTTTAATGGGTAGACCTTGGGATGGGTTAACCTAAAATGAATAAAAGAAAAAAATTAATTAATTAATGTTTCATATTCCATATTCCAGGTTTAGGAGCCCTAACTATTTTTTATTTTATAGGTATGGCTCCAGGTCGACGTCCTTGTCAGGATCACATAGAAGATGTTCAGTAGGCTATTCCAGCAGATCATCGCAGGGTTGAGGTTGATGAAGAAGACACTTGGAGGAGGAAACTCTGAGATTTTTAGTGCCAGAGTCTGCAGAAGTACGAGGGCTCCATTTTAGATGCAGTCACGGAAGACTGTTTAGAGGAGGTCGATATCGGATTCAGTTCGACATGTACTTGGAAGGAGCACTGTGTGTCCTTGGTTGTGATGATGCTACGTGGAGTAGTGAGGTAGTGGTGGTTCTTGTTCCTTAGGGATTGTGAGGATTTAGCGATCTCATGGGAGGAGTTCCAAGACAAGTTTAGAGTTGAGTTTCTTTCTTTGACCGCGAAGGCGTCCAGTCGCCAAGAGCTTCTTACCCTTCGAAAGGGGAACTCTAGTGTGTGAGAGTTTGGAATATGTTTCAGAAACCTTTTACGATATGCTTCAAACCTGTTTCCAGATGAGGATTCCAGGTGGAGGCATTTAGAGGAGGCTTTGCATCCAGATATCCAGTGCCAGGTCACCCCATTTATGCTGAAGACATATCTTGAGGTGCTGGAGAGGGAACAGGTTGTCAAGAGGACTTTCTCTAGAACTGGATCATCACGAGAGGGGATTCATCATGATTCCTCACAAAGCAGAGCTATGGTCTGGGGTTCCCAGTTATCATGGAAGAAGAGTTTCCGTTCAGCTAGGGGTAGGTCCCAACCCTTCAAATCTCGTTTTTCTAGAGGCAACAACTCTCAGGCATATGACAATGGATCAGGCACTTGTTTTTCTTATGGCAGTTGAAGTCATCAGCAGTGGGAGTGCCTGACCTTTCAGAGTAGTCATCATTCACCAAGTTCTCCACTCCAGGTTCCTCCATTGAGGTAGTTCCAGCCGAGGTAGCAGTAGCATGTTGCACTAGCTTTAGATCAGCAGATGGTATATGGGACAGGTAGAGGGCAACCCCATGATGCTCCCTGTACTCATAGAGAAGAGAGTGGCCATGGTGGTGGTCATCATTAGGGTCAGAGAGGATATGGAGGAGGTTGTGTTCAGCATCATGCTCTAGCGTTGACATCTACAGGTGATACAGATGTTGTTCGAGGTACCCTTTGCTTGTTTTCTACCTTGTTGTTTTCCTTGTTTGATTCAGGAGTGACACACTCCTTCATATCACCTACCCTTGTCCATTCTTTGGGACAT
The DNA here is from genome assembly GCA_963277665.1 of Viscum album. Lineage (NCBI taxonomy): Eukaryota > Viridiplantae > Streptophyta > Magnoliopsida > Santalales > Viscaceae > Viscum > Viscum album. The sequence goes on along the minus strand of OY728161.1, from coordinate 1,824,707,012 downwards.
GAGTTAGAGAGGCTTCCAGTGCCATTGGTGTTGACTACGCCAGTTGGAGGTCGAGCTGACTTGTTTGAAGTATGTATAAACGGTGAGCTAGTGTTGGGGCAGCACCGCTCTTGGGAAGATTTCCTATGTTTATGAATACAACCAAATGATTTCATCCTCAGCATGGATTGGTTGTATTTAGTGAAGGCTATCATGGATTGATTCAGGAAGAAGGTCTTTTTATTTGGTGTGGATGGAGAGTCGATGGCATTTTTTGGAGAGCGAGATCCTTGGATGGGTCATAGGTGTATTCTGTCCTTATCATCCATGATGGATGAGATGATGTTGATTTCTTCAGAAGTTCTGCAGTTGGTGTTTCCTAGGGTTGTAGAAGAGTACCCTGATGTCTTTCAAGAAGAGGTTGTAGCATTACCCCCTCGATGAGAGATCAATTTTGGGATTGATCTACAACCAGAAGTGTCTCCTATATTTATGTCTCTATATAGGATGGCCCCTTCTGAGTTATGAGATCTAGGTATATAGCTTGATGGTCTGTTATAGTGTGGTTTTGTTTGACCAAGTGTGTCACCGTGGGGTGCACCAATTTTGTTCGTAATGAAGGCTGATGGTAGTTTGTGGTTGTGTATTGATTATCGTCAATTAAACAAAGTGACAATAAATAATCGCTATCCTTTTCTGTGGATTGATGATTTATTCGATCAACTTAAGGGTGAAAGTTGGTTCTCAAATATCTACTTGGGGTCAGGATATCCCAAATACTGCTTTTCGTTGTCATCATGGGCATTATGAGTTCGTTGTAATGTCATTCATCATGACAAATGCTTCATATGTGTTCATGGGATTGATTAATGATGTGTTCTATGAGTTCTCGTACAAGTTCATGGTAGTTTTCATCAACGACATCCTTGTGTACTCCACATCTGAGGAGGATCATTCATAGCATCTACACGCTATTTTGGGAGTCCTTCGTCAACATCAGCTGTTTGGGAAGTTGTCTAAGTGTGATTTTTGGGTTCGAGAAGTCTATTTCTTGGGGAATGTTGTGTCCCAATATGGATTAGCTGTGGATCCATATAATATAGAAGTAGTTGTGTCTTGGGAATCCCCCAATACACTGTTGGAGGTATGAAGTTTCCTTGGTCTCACAGGCTACTACAGAAGGTTCGTAGACAATTTCTCACAATTTTTGAATCCTCTAACATCTTTTACTAGGAAATATCAGTCATTCATATGGATTGATCAGTGTCATATAGCTTTCTGGTATCTAAAGGAGAAGTTAGTAAGTGCTCTAGTTCTTTTTCTTCCAACTAAGGGAGTTCAGTTTGATTTTTTATGTGATGCTTCACATCTAGGGTTGGGTTGTGTTCTGATGTAGATAATATTAGTTGTTTCTTATGGGTCTCGGAAGTTATTTCCCCATGAATGTAACTATTTCACCCATGATCTTGAGTTGGAATTCGTGGTGTTTTCTCTGAATTTTAGGAAAAATTACCTCATTGGTAAGTGCTTTGTGGTTTTCACTGATCATAAGAGTTTGAAGTATGTTTTCTCCCAGCATGACTTGAACTTACAACAAAGTTTGTGGATGTAGTTCTTATAGGAATACAACTTTGAAATATTGTACACACCTGGAAAGGGAAATGTTGTAGCTGATGCGCTGAGTCAGAAGTCACGTAGTGATGCAGTGCGTGAATCTGGTGACTCTTGGAGAGTAATAGAAGAACCATCAGTATTACATATTGATATCGGAAGAGTTGTGGGAATAGGTTGTCTTTTTTAGATGATGGTGTAGTCATCTCTCATGAATCAAGTGGAATATTCCTAGTTGGGTGATCTTGAGGTGGAGGTGTGGAGAGATCGCGTTATTTGTGGTGAGTCCCCTGATGGTTGGTCGGAGGATGAACAACATCGAGTGTTGTATCACAGAAGGATTTTTGTTCCTTTTACTATGCATGAGATGGTTCTCAGAGAGTTTCATAGTCCTCCATTAGTGGTGCATCCTGGCGTGAAAAATATGTACCAAGCCTTGAGGAGCCAATTTTGGTGGCCTGGGCTGAAGCGTGCGATTTCAGAGTTGGTGTCTTGATGTTTGGTCTGCCAGAAGGTGAAGTCCAAACACCGTGTTCCTGGTGGTCTTCTCCAGCCATTAGAGATTCCTCAGTGGAAGTGGGAGAAAATATCAATGGACTTTGTTACTAGTTTACCTCAAGCTCTGGGAGGACAGGATGCTATTTGGTTGGTAGTGTATCACTTAACAAAATAGGATCACTTTATAGAAATCAAGGAGTTGATCTCAGTAGAAGTTTTGTCAAGGCAGTATCTAGAGGAGGTGGTGAGACTTCATGGAGTCCCAAGGACGATCATTTCTAACTTAGATCCTCACTTTACTTCTAGGGTGTGGAGAGGTCTCCAGCATTCTTTCGGTTCTTAGTTATGCATTAGCACTACTTTTCATCCTCAAATGGATGTTCAGACAGAGCGAACCATCCAAACACTTGAATACATGTTACACTCTTGTGTTCTTGATTTTGGAGGTTTGTGGATGAGGCATTTACCCTTGGTGGAGTTCACTTACGATAATATTTTTCACTCCACCATCGGTATGGCGCCATTTTAATCCTTGTATGGCCAACCTTTCCATTCTCCGTTGTTCTGGAATGGGTTCAGAGAGTCAGCAATTCTCAGACCGGAACTAGTACAGAATACAATAGAGAAGGTTTAGGTGATTCGTGGGAGGATGAATATAGCACAAGATCATCAAAAATCATTTTTTGATCAAAGAAGGAGACCCTTAGAGTTTAATGTTGGGGATCATGTGTTTCTGAAGGTGACTCCCCATCGTGGGTAGCGAAGGTTTGGTCATGGGAGTAATCTTTCTCCCCAGTTTTTTGGGCCTTTCGAGGTGTTAGCTCATGTTAGAATTGTGGAGTATCGAGTAGAACATCCCCCAAAGATGAGTCAAATACATGATGTTTTCCATGTATCGTAACTTCGTCGTTATCTTCATGATGACTCTCATGTCATCAATTGGGGAGAGATCGATGATGATGATGATGCAACCTTTGAGGAGTGACCTGTGGAGATCCAAGACCTTAAGGAGAAGGTGTTGTGCGGGCATTCCATCCCCTTGGTTCGTGTCTTGTGGCGACACAGTGGCATGGAGGAGAGTACCTGGGAATGTGAGTCACAAATACATGCTCAGAAACCAGAGTTGTTTGATGATTAACTCTTTCCATGTAACGATGTCCCCTTGTGGTTAGACCTTTCATGTTTATAATATATATTTATTTTGTTGATTCTTGTGGATTTCTCTCTTTTGAGAGGTATCTCGATGGGTGGTTGTTTGGAACCCGTTTAATTTTCCCTTTAGGTGGGTTTTGAATTCTCGAGGACGAGAATATTTTGAGAGGTATCTAATTCAATGTTCTGGACCTCTCTGGTCTATTCCTTTGCGAAAATCATGTGTATGAGGTGTTTCGGGAGGTCAAGGTGATATATCCCCAACACTTTGCCAAATTTTCCATTTTGGTGAACAGTTCTAATGGTAGACCGTTGTGAACAGTGCATTGGTAACCTTTTGTGAACAGTGTCATCGGTGACCTTCTGTGAACAGTGTCATCGGTGAGCCTATGTGAACAGTGCATCAGTGATCTTCTCTGAACAGTGTCATCAGTGACCTTATGTGAACAGTGTCATTGGTAACCTTATGTGAACAGTGCAACGGTGACCTTGTGTGAACAGTGCATTAGTGACCTTTTGTGAACAGTGTCACCGGTGACCTTATGTGAACAGTTTCATCGGTAACCATATGTGAACAGTGCATCGGTGACCTTGTGTTTACAATGACATCAGTGACCTTATGTGAACAGTGTCATCGGTGACCTTCTGTGAATAGTTTCATCGGTAACCATATGTGAATAGTGCATCAGTGACCTTCTGTGAATAGTGTTATCGGTGACCTTATGTGAATAGTATCATCGGTAACCTTATGTGAACAGTGCAACGATAACCTTAAGTAAACAATCCAAAGGTGAGATTCCAATGGTGACCTTTTCTTTCCTTTGCCAAATTTTGAGTTTTGTGAACAGTGTTTCCAGAATGGTGAGGTTCTAACGGTGACCTTTACTTTCCTTTTACAAATTCTAAGTTCTGTGAATAGTGTTTCTAGAATGGTAGGTGTATAGTGTTTCCAAAACAGTACGTGTATAGTGTTTCTAGAAGGGTAGTTGTACAGTGTTTCAAGAATGGTAGGTGTACAGTGTTTCCAGAACGGTAGGTGCACAGTATTTCCAGAAGGTTAGGGTTACAGTGTTTCCAGAATGATAGGTGTATAGTGTTTCTAGAACGGTAGGTGTACAATGTTTCCAGAACGGTAGGTGTACAGTGTTTTTTAAATGGTAGGTGTACAATGTTTCCAGAACGGTAGGTCTATAGTGTTTCCAGAATGGTAGGGTGTATAGTGTTTCCATCTTCCTACAGTTTCTCCCCTTTACGTTTCCTTTGACATAAAATACATTTAAAGCCTCATTTTAAGGACTCTAAGGCCGATTCAAAGGCCATGACTCCTATATTAATTATTCCTCAGGCTCGGGACATTTTTACTTGGTCAAACTGCATAGTTTAATGCAATACACTTTTAATGGGAAATCAAGTGTATCTTAAACTGTCTCTCTGTTAAATCTTTAAAAGGGACAAGATATCTTCCTCCCATGTTCTTCCTCCTTTTTCCCTGGTGCGAGACACTCAAACCTTTCCTTCCTTCCCATAGTAATCATAAGATCAAACTTTTCCCCATGGATCAGTTTCCCTTGACGTCCTTCTTGCTGCAAGTGCACCCCCTATTTCGTTGTAACCAAGAAGTATCCATCAATCTTTGATATAAGGTATGTTTTATCATTGTTATTTTGGGGTTTATCTTCTCCTATTTCTCCTTTCCATATTATAGCATGTTATCTCCATGCTTTTAATGAAGTTTTCTTGGGTGTCGGTCAGTGCGGTCATATCGTGACATCCTCGGGTGGATGCAGTTGTCGCGAGAGGAGGCGATCGTGATCTGTTGTGTGGATTGTTCTCGTATAAAGAATGTCAAGAACCATTTGAGGTAGGGGATTCATTGCTTCTCTCTTCTTTTACATGTAACTATATCGTTAGCATGTTTTATCCCACTGAATAAAAATGGAATTGACATAATAAATATTTAAACCAGATAAATAAATTGATATGGATCGTATGTTTTTGCCTCTTGTTTTGCAAGATAGTGTGATATCTATGCTTTCTTTGCTTATCTGTTTGTTCTTGATATAAATTGGTAAAGAATTTAAACCAGGATTAATTGATAATTGTTTGGATAATAATAAAGAGGCATGTAAACGAATTCGGTTCTTGTTGTAATTTGATATTAATCAAATTGGTGCAATAAGCATGTTTAATTATTTTTGATAACTTACTGATTAGGTTTCCCAAATTTGGAACCTATAAATAACAATTGGTTAACCCAAGATGGATTAAAGAACCGGTTGTTTGATAAAAGATAATTCCTTGTAGGGTTCTGAGTTACCCTCTTGATTGTGAAAGGGCCAAGAGTAAAATTATTAAGATGTTTGTTTTCCTACTGCTTGTGTTGTGATGTGAACCTAGATGGCTATTGTGATATGTTGGGGCATCAAGGCCTTTTGGTTGTGGCAGGAAACAATGCCTAGGGTGGTGATATGCATCGGTTTATGCATGTGGGTGTCGTGGAGGACACTAGAGATGATAGAATGGGATGGATGTGATTGTTGGATGCTTGCTGTTTCTTTTTGGTTGATTTTCTATTTTACCTTTCCCTACAGCCTAAGGAAGTTGTTCTTGCTTACCCTTCTTCCGAAAGAGGCGAAGATGCGCGGGGTATGCCATGTGATTTCTGTGTTTAGCTTATCAAGGGAGGATGGGTCTACGCTCTTGCTATAGGCGTCAAAGACTTGACGATTAGTACATCTACTCACCGTGTTTATCCCCCTTGTGTTTAGTAGCATATAATGTTTTTCTAGAATGACTGGGAATGTGGGAAAGTAATTCAGTAATGAATAATTGAATAAATGGTTTTAACGCATGGGGTTGGAGTTTTCTGGAATATAATGATGAGGTTGAAATTTTAAAGGGGCAGTGGACTTTGGGTGTGATGCTAATCAAATTTAATGTGGAATTGAAAATAGTTAATTAATGTTAAAATAATTAATTAACGTAAAGTGGAACTGATAAAAAGGGAATGAATTAAGGCAAAAAAGCTTTTAAATGGTTGTGTGCTTATAGGATACCTAGTCTTAGAAGTTGAAGTCGGGAGTCTGAGAGATGTTAGCTGCAGTTGAGTCTAAGACTAGGTTATTACTATAGTGTGGTTGTGAGCTATAGTATATTCTGTAATTTTTGTGTTTCTATACACTAATCCACCCTGTTAGTAAAGAAACTGACACCCCAGGGATTCTGAACCCTGTGGGGGTATTTTCCTCAACATTATGGTGGGAGGGTGGATGGTTGACTACCCCCTTTGGCCCCGCTCTCTTCTCTTGGTAGTTACTTTTTCTGGTAGGAACAGTGGTTATTTTTTCCCATATATATGTGTAGAGGGCTGTAATGGCTTGTGGTTATTCACACACATATATTCTGGATATAGTATCATATGGACTACTATAGGTGTAACGTGTATATGTTGTGATGGATTTAAGATCCTTACTCAGTGTATGGGTTGTAATGGCTTGAGGTATAATACCTTATGTATGATACACGTTATGGGAGCTGTGGTGGCTCCCGGAAACTACCTGGTTACTTTATTGCATGGATGTGGTGGTTTTTTTTCACAAGGTTCATATTGTGGTGCTTCACCCAGGTGTCTGCGGGAAATGATTTTTGGAGAGAGATGCTTAGGATGTGCGACGTTGGGGCAAAGAGGCAAACCAGTGGGGAAGTAGTAGTGCGGTACCCTTGATATTATTTATTATATTATATACTCCTGTATGTGTTACTTGGTGAGAGTAGCCATGGTGAGGCTGGGAACTTAGTATACCTATTTAGATGATGAGTTAGTTTCACTTGTTGTTCACTGTGCTTTAGAATGATTTCTTTACTTTTGCATGAGAGGCTTCAGGGAGGATCCTACTAAGTGTTCTATTATACTCACCCTATGTCTATATAAAAAATTTTTAGGCCACTTGGAGAAGGTTAGAGATTAGGTCAGTTTCTACTTGATTGGGGTTGCAGGAGTTGTTCAGACTTTTGGTTGCTATTTTATTTACTTTTTTTTGGTACTTGTAGTTTCCCCATTTCAGTTGTAGTAGGTTTGAATGACATTACATATGTGTACTTGGGTTTTCATTTATATTTCAGTCTAAGTTAGAGTTGGTTGGTGTTTATCTTATCTTCGTATTCTGCATGTCTTCTCTTAGAGGGTAATGCATCCCATTTGTGTGTTTACTATGCCCTCGGTGCTAGTCGCCAACCCGGGGCCTACTGGAGGCAGGACTCGAGGGGTCATTATCTCCCTTCTCACATTTTCGGCCCAGGATGGGTAAACTTTGTAGGGAGGGGGTCATGACACAAGTCAAGTAATATAATATAATGTTAAGGACATTGATGAAAGGGTACCCCACACCACTTTCCCACTAGTATGTCACTCTCTCCCAACGTCACATGTCATGGCACTCTCATCCCTTCTGTATACCACATCATATCCTTCACACACACACCTGGACCTCACAATACATCTCACCCACACACACACTTAGTCCTCAAAAAACATTCTTCCCACACACACTTGGGTCTTACAACACATCTCACCTAATATCATCCCGAAGACACTAGGGAAATCACATCACAACTCATCCTGAAGACACTTGGGAAACAAACTACCTCACCCGCAAACACCTGGGCTATCACATATCTCTTGAAGACACATGGGCCACAAATCACCTTGCATGCAAACACCTGGTCTATCAAAACCACCATATAAATTACTAATAGACCTCTATCCATAACAGCTTGTACCATGCCTACCTTACCAAGAAGATAGAGAAGAAAAGAGCGGGTAGCCATCCATCTGTACTCCTCATCAAATGTTGGGAAAAACACCCCCCACGTAATGATGTGGGTGTTCATCACATAGTTCTCAACATGGGTGGGGTGCATATAGAAATAATAAGAATACACACACATACACACACACACACACACATATATATATATTGTACTAAACACTCCAACCCAACCTATGGGTTCACAAATAAAAAACCAACTCACAAAACCATTACCTTTTACTTCCACCTATAAATTCACAACACCACACAAAAAGCCACAAATCCCATTTCACATTTCCAACCAATTACATTATATTAACCAAACTAACCCAAGCCATTCTAAAATTTATTAAACAATTTTTTATTTACTCCATCACTACCTAGGAGACTATCAGGTATGACACATATCAAGAAACATGGTAAGATTCATTTAGGAGATTAAGAGACCTAATAAATTAACGCGACTTCACATTACCTCTATGTTCAACACCCGAAATATAGATATGGGGTGAAGATTTCTGTAAGTTATCAATGAAAAGACTCTCAAAAATTACCCATATAAACACTATTTTCCTTCTTCAAACTAACCTTCCCCAGTTTATCATATCAATGAAAACAACCACCTATGAAAAACCGTTCCCACAACCACATCACTGCACGTACCAAGAAAAAACATATTTTCAGATTTAATAAGGCATCCCTTATTTAATTAAACTTGTTAATTTAGGTTTTATCACAAAAACTATATGATCTTGGAGCATCCAATTATTGTCTGAATGTATATAGTTAACCAATTTCTATAAGAATTCAATAGAAACCAAATATAATGCATTCCACAAATCATTTGATGAATAGAAAAGGACCCCTAAGGGATACAATTTTAAGTGGGTAGTTATCCCATACAAATCAAAATATTAACAATAATAATAACACAATAATATCATAAGTCACTTTCCCTAGCCCCTATATATTTATTTTTAAACCAATTTGATTATCTTTATTAATTCAGAAAAAAACTATTTTCATAAGGTAAAACATCTATATACCCATACCGTATGATGAGAAATTAAGAAAGACAATGGAAATACTACCTAGAAGAAAATATGATTGGCGCTTCTTGGTTGAGCCAAAAATTGGGGCGCATGTATAGCAGGTAACCCTCCAGGGAATCAAAAACCAATTTCAGAAACCCAGTCACATGACTATTATGGGAAGATGGATTAGTATGTCTGATATCAAGATAAAGTAAGAAGGAATGAACAAGGGGAAATATATCTCGAATTTAGGAGGATCGAATCTGAGTCACGGGATTAGATACAGTTTTAATTTTCCATTAAAGGAGGATCTGACCAAGACCATGGGTTTTAACCATTTAAAATCTCTCGATGGTTAAGGAATTAAAGATACAATTTATGACATTTGAATAAGTCCCAAATCATTTTAAATTTTTCATTAAACCCATTTTAAGTCAAAGAAAGAAGTTAAAAGTAAAAAACTGAAGAACTGGAGACACTACTCATGAGGCACATCCATATGAGCAACCGCAAGTGAGCCACTGCCAATGAGTGACCACCTGCGAGCCACTAACAACAAGGCACCACCAAGATGACACACCGCTAGCGCGCCACCACCAATGAGGCACCTATAGGATGAGACACCATTAGGGTGAGACATCATTAGGTTGAGGCACTATTAGGATCATACAACATTAGAAAACTTGGAAAACTATAAATTTTACAAAGTGTGAAATGAGTCACCTTGACTCCCTAGAAAACCTCAAACACCAGATTTCCCACAAAGTAATAGAACAAAGGGTATGGTCCATTACAATAAAATAACCTAATAATATAAATATTCATGATATTATATAGAAAGATTCAATGTATACACCATATAAATTTATATAGGTACATCAATCAAAACACCTCTCAAAGAATGATGATTGAGATGAGAAACCCTTATAAATTTTGTAATGCATGAATCAATAATCCATTGAATAATGGAACATAATAGGAAAATATAAAACCCATAAATTTCATGAATATTTATGTTAAAACGCATTTGAGGGGTATTAAGTGCACTATATAAAATAAATCATTGTGTATAAAATGATTTATGTCTCAATGAATTTAAATTTATACCATGTAAAACCTTGCATCTTTTATAAAAATTAAATCAAAAACTCATGAAACAGAAACTATAAAGGTAATTTAAATATCCTTATAAAATATTCATCCATGAGATAATATCTCAATGGGTATCATATACACCTAATAAATGAATGTAGGTCTATATTACATGACATGTCTCAAATAAACAACATTGAGACAAATACTTCTTAAAATGATCGTATCATTGAAGTTAGAATTTTTCAATGTTTGGAATATATGTAAAAGTTGTTAAAACACACTAAAAAGTTTAAATACAAAAAAATAAAAACGTATTTCATTTAATATATAAATTTTTTATAAATTAATCATTGATGTTTAAGTATAATCCGATGAATGGAAATTAAGTTCAAAAAACCTTACCTCAAGTCTCGACATGCTGCATAAATTTTTTCATCTTATGTAATAATCTTATATGAATTATTTAATTATTTATAAATAGTTTCCTCATTTATTACTTTATCAATATAATATTAATTTCATTTATTTCAATGGAATATATAATTATATAATCATTTCATTCCATGTTGTGCGCCTGGAGGACGTTCGGTTAATAATTAAAAAATGAAGTTTGTATGTTAATCATGGTGAAAGTGGTAATTGTTTAATCATATAAAAAATAATAGTCATGTAATAATTATATATTTTATTAAGTAACTAAAATTTTAAAACTATCTATAAATTGTGTATAGGATAAATGAATCAAATCACTCCATGGAAGTTATAATCTATAAGTATGCATGAATTCCATAGATATTTTCAAATAGATGGAAGGGTAAGAAAATATATGATATATTATTCTTCCCAAATTATAATTACATAATTAATTTCATATGAATACATTAATTAGATAATTATAATCATATGTGAGATGTAGTGATAAAAAATGAAACTCATATTTTTGTGGAGTTAGAGGTCCACACATACACATGAATGATGTTATTGATCCTCATTTGATAAAAATGAAATGAAATTATGTTTTACTAGATAAATAATAACATTTATGTATAGTGTAGATATAGATTTTATTTTATCATTATGGTTTAAGATGATTAGAAGGATTTAAAAGATGGTGTGAAATGGAAATGATCAGTTAAGAGTTATACCTATTCTTTTGAAAACAACATTTGGATTGTCCTTAAGTCATATATGATTATCCTTTGATGAATCCAGAGATTATGAGTAATTGAGAAGAATTTTGGTAATTTATTAGTGTCAAGTGTATATGAGATTGTGTGCTAATAATGTGTAATGTATAGAAGAGATGATATGTCCTTACCATATGGAGAAGGGGTCCCCATATTAAATTATTTAATGTATTACATTAATATTTATAAATTTTTGTGTTCAAATACCTCCATGTTTATAAATATTGTATATAGGGTTAGATTGAGTTGAAATAATATCATAAAATAATATTTGTACATGTTTTGGTAATTTGTTCACTCTAATCTCTATGTTTTGACTCCCCATTAACCTTTTTGATGATTACCATGGTATAAATGTTTTTTACACTTTAAGTGTAATGAATGTAAAAATAAAAGGAAATGGTATAAAATATTGTAAAATTTTTTGGGACCAATTTGGACGGATAAAGAAGTAAGAAGAGTTTGATGTTACAGAGTGTTGTTTTTTGTTGTCAAAGAAGGTAAATCAATTCACTTTGTAAAGGACTTATAAACCAGATTATGGTTTTCTGATAAGTATTTCACAAATATCACAAGTTAGGAGAACTTGTGATGCAAGCCTCATGAAGGAAAAGGGGAGAAATGATAATGCTAGTCATATACAGTTTTTATTGGAAGTAATGGTGCTACTGGAAGATAGGGAAGTTTCAGTACTTCCTATTGTAATTATGATGATGCTAAATCAAGTCTATCAAAGGATATATATCACGATAGTAGAGTTTGTGATTAAAGATGAAGAAGGGTTATAGGAAGTAGTGAAGAGAGAAATTATAAAGGAATGGACAATCTGGAGTCGACACAAAACCACAGTTTAAGGTGGTGCCATTTTTTAGTGTTTGCCAAATTTTAGGGCCTAAAAATCAAGAGATGAAGAAATATGTTTTTGGAAATGGATGTTGCGTTAAAGATTGAAGATGGTTTAGATATTTGTGCATAAGGCATGATTCAAGGTCAGAACATCGAAAAATGGAAAAGCCATGCAGTCCGCGAAAAATTGGGCAGAGTGCGCGAAAAAAATGCAGGTTGCATGAAAGAGTAGTGGGATGCGCGAAAAATCAGTGGGATGCACAAAAAATAAAAAATTTGCACGAAATATTTGTAGGATGCATGAAATATCAGTGAGATTCATGAAAAATAAAGTTGTGTGCGAAATATAAAAGGGATTCACGAAAAATAAAGTTGTGCATGAAATATGAGCGGGATGCATGAGAAATGAAGTGGTGCGCGAAATATCATCCGGCTGTATGAAAAATAAAGGTTGCGTGAAATATTGGCATGGTGCGCGAAATAGAGGAATGAAGTTTTTCATGAAAAAGGTGTTTCGAGATTAGAAGCTTGAAAATTGGCAAAGGCATGAGGTGTGCGAAAAATTGGAGTATTGTACAAAATATGATGTCGCGCAAAAGAGTTTTTACGCACACGAAGGGGGGTTTTACGTTCGGATTAGTGTTTTTTGCATGGAGTTAAAAAGGCCTATAAATACGAGGTGACCCCCTTTCATTTTTGGGGCATGACACTTAGAGAAATCCCGAGCACTGAAGTACGTAAAATTATACGCTAAGTGAGTTGTGAGAAAATAAAGAGGTTTGCACGAAAATAGAAAAGGTTCACGAAAAAAGTGGAAAGTTGCGTGAAAAAGGAGGTTTTATGAAAAAAAATTGCGCCAAAAGGGAATTTTTATGTGCAATACATTTAAATTGCATGCAAGGTACCCTATAGGATGTGCAAAAAAATTTGGTCTTCACACGTATTTAGTTGTGTGTAAGATAGTTCTTACCGGCTTCTGGGTAAGAAAGTGAAGATTTGTACTTTAGTGAATACATTTGTTCAATTATAAAGAAGCACTGAGATACTGTAATTCCCTATTTTTGCTAAGAGGGTTCACACACACTTTTAGATTGTTTTATAAGTGCTACATGAGTGTAAGGTTATATCCTACTTGTTATATTCCACATCAAAGGATTGTCTTCTAGTGGATTGTGTGGTATTGGATTATTTCAGTACCATACCAAGGACGTAGCTACTCTTGTTGAGTAGTGAACCTTGTAAATATTGTGTTCCTATGACTGCAAATCCTTTTTTTGATTTTCATAAATCCGGTTTAGGATAACCGGTAACCTCACAACCAAATAGCAGATCATCCAAAATCAAACATCTTCAGAGATTCAAAATTCAAAAACACAACGCACCACGTGCCCACCTTGAGCCGCGCAACCACCTCAAGGAGCGAATCCACGTGAAATCCATCAACCGCTGGCGAGAAAGCTGGTCCGGCCACCATCTTCACGAACCTTCGCGGATCACAGGACCCCGAAAAACAGGCTCTCCTCGTTGTTGCCAAATAACAGGGCCTCCATCCCAAAGACAATCATCCACCAAAACACAAAATACATTCTAGCAGAAAAAATCAGGCACACAACCGCCGCAGAAGGCGACCCCCATGGAATCACTGCAAGACGTGGACGTGCTACCGAGAAGGACCCAGAACGCTCCGAAGAGTATGCTGGTAAAAAACCGGTCTTACACCCGTAGGTCCGACCAGTAGCACCGTCAAGCGTCACCACCGGAACAGAGATCCGGCGAGGCCAACCACCGGGAAGCGCTACCATCCCATTCCAGAAATTACCAGGAAGAAAGATCCAAGCACAAATTCAAAAACCACACTTTCAAAATTCAAAACTCAAACCTTTAAACCCTACGCGGTAGTTAACTCGAGCATTCAGATTCATCAGCACAGTATCATCACCATCAAGGAATCAAGGATCACCAAACATGAGGAAGCAGGAAACCGCTGCAAGCAGAGGAAACCCGCACCCAGATCCCATCATCGTCATCCTTTTCGACCTCGAGAGCCGCCGCAAAACACCAACTACCTACACAGGAAGCAAGCCCAGGACCTCAGGCGAATGGATCTGGAACTTCGGTCTCGGGCCGACACCACATCACCAATGAAAACCCTATCCAGTGAAAGGAATCAGGCAAGCAGAGCAAGCAATGGTGTGCGGGAGAGATGATGGAAACCCCGAAGCCACCGGAACTGAGGAACCGCCAGGACTCACCAAGAAGATGGAAGGCCGCCGTGAAAACCCTAGGGAAGGAGGCGGCGACGAGGAGAGCGCCCTGTACCGCTGCACCCCTTACGGGCCCATCGAAAAAGAATACGCATATCAAATCTTGTGTTCCTATGGTTGTGTCTGTTCAGTAGAGAAGAAACTCTTTAATAGGAGGCGAATGTTGTTTAAAAAAAATGAAACATAAAAAGAAAAAGACATCACTGATTCACCCCCTCTCCCTCTTAGTGATACTTACATCCTGATTGGGAACTTCAAAATTGTTGATATTATATACCATGTAACATTTAATTGGACAAATATAGTATTTTTTTTTGAATTTTAAATCATTTCATAAGATATTATTTTCTAAAAAACACCAATAAAGAAATTTTCGGGACTATTTAAATAATTTGGTGTTAAAAATATCAATATTGTTGTGTAATTAAAATATAAAATTTCAAAAACATTAATAATACATTATATTTTTATTTCAAATTAGTGAGATATGATAACCTACATTCAATTTAATTATTTTAACTATTTCAAAATCATTTACTTCATTTTTCAACTCCTTGCACAAGCACTATTACAATGTTGTGTAAGAATTTAAAGTAATTATACCATAACTAAAAGTTTAAAATAAATTATCATAATAAAAATAAATTAAATATGTTAAAATTAAATATTTAAATTTATTCTAAACATATAATTATCCATATGTGGTTATATAATATAAATAAAAATAGAGTGGTAATTTTTTAATCATTATATAAAATCATATTAAGGATATTATGCCAATTATAATAAAATTGATACATTTTTGAACCATTGATTATAATGGTCATCGAAAAATTATCCAATAAAATAAAGATATTTTTTCTGGATTTTTTTATGACTTATCACATTATTTTTAAAATTAATTACTATGTTTACCGTTATCGAGGTTACAAATATTTTTCATGATTAATATTGAAAATGATCACAAAATGACCTATTTAATGAATGTGACCTTCCTAAATCAACATATGGAATCCAATTTATCAAATCCATTTCTTATATGTGGTATAAATAAATATTAATAATAATGAATAAAATGAAATGGATCTTTTTTAAAAATCATTTTAATCCCAAAAGTGAACTTATACCAAAATCAAGAATAAAATTAATTCCTTTGTAGTAAATCATATTATTTCATATAGTAGTATAATTTTATTAATTTATGATAAAATTCAATGAATAATGTTTCTTTTGAATCAAAATAAAATATATTTTAAATAAAATTGATATTTTTAAGTAATTTTAGTAAAATAATTTTCTCAAAAAAATAACTAAATTTAACCCTAAGATATATTTGATACAATCATTTGTAAAATTATAGGATTTTCATAAAATAAATTTTCTAAAAGTATAAAAATTAATAAAAATATTCTATCATAAAATTTAATATAATTTTTTTAAGAAAATGATTTTTTTAGAAAAAATGACATTACTGAAAATTAAGTAAATATTTCCTATGAATTAATCAATAAGTTTGTATCGAGAAGGTCCAATATATATATATATATATATATATATATATCATAATGAGGTAAATCATATTAATACCCTTCAATTTAGTGAATATATTAAAATATTCCCATTTAAATAATAATATTTTTTCATAGATTTCAATTCTCTTAAATCTTATTGTTTCATTTTACTCAATCTATCGAGAAAATAATTATTTTAATCTAATTTTTTGAGGTGTTATATTCTAAACCTATATAATAATTTTTTTCCTCAAAATTTTATCTTTTCCATCAATGTTTTAATATATTAATACACCTTTATTGAAAACCCACATAAAAAGCATTAATAAAAATTCCTTTTGAAAACAGGGAAATAGAAATATGAATTTCATCTAGAATAACAGATAGTTATGTTTTCAAGTAGGGTAACATTACTGGGATGTGAAAATATAGACATTGATAAAAATTTAAAATCAAAATAATAATGTATAATTATAGAGATCATTGCTTGAAATAAATTGATAGATCATATAAATGGATATGACCTCAAAACCATAAACTAACAAGACATGAAAAATATAATAAATTCATCAAAAATGATTTGAATAGGATAAAATTATATTTTAATATCTTTTTCCTAGAGTTGATGAATTCCATTAAAATCTAGACTAAGAACATAAGGAAATATTTTTACTTGATTTTTTCAATTACATAAATGCAATTTTATCCTTTGATTTTTTATTTAAATCAGTTTCCACATTTATCTCCAATTTTACTCTAAATGATGAGTATGAATATTTAATTCTTGAATCACTATAATCAAATTATTGTTGACCATGATGTATATAAAAGGATAAAGATATATTCTTACTATCATTACTAAAACAAAAATATATTTCACATGATCATTTAATACCCAAAATGAATAATCCTTTATATGAAGAAATAACACATTTAACTCAAAAATTTCCACATTACCATCGATGCTTCAATGTATATCATTTTATAAATAAAAAACATATTTCACTATTAACCCTAATAAATTCAATGTTAAAAAATGTTATAACCTCAAATGGTTTCTCATATGTTTCATATTACATCCCCAATAATTTAATATAATTCTATGAAAATAATCCTTCATGTTAAACCTAAGGATTATATATACCTCAACCCAATAAAACAACTACCAGAATAACATTAATCACCTCAAAATCCTATTATATAAAATCTCAAAATGGTTGTCTTTGACTCTAAACTTATGATCAAACATAAACATATAAACCCATGATTTTATCCAAAACACGTAATATAACCTCAAACAAAAACATCTAGATCTCCAAATTCATATAAACCCTACTGAGATTAAGACTGTAACTGCTCAGGTACTACACTCTGGAAGATTGTTCTAAAAACATAAACTTTATATTTATGGATTAATACCTAAAATCATGACTATATTTTTTCCATATCAAATGTACTACATCAAATTAAAATATTGAATCACATATATAAACAAGGACCTTTTATGTTTAGTGTTTTGAAGAATTAGAAAAAAATCATACATATTAATACCCATTTCACCATGTGAGAATTTTTTACACTATTACCGAATTTTATTAATTAAAATTTCATCTTGAACATGTTTAATAAAATTATTTTCCCATGAAACGTTTATATACATTATTTATTTAATATCTATAATCATAATAAGAGGAAATTAAAAACATGATATGAGTGAGAAAAAATTCTCAGTATGGGTAGGAAGAAGCATTAACAATTGAAGGCCATTGGTAAGAATAAGATGGCCATAATAGTAAAACGATAGAATGAAAGATAATGAAAATAACATAAGATAATTTATACAATTAAAATCATGTATTATGAATATTGAGACATGGAATAAATATTTAAGATAATACAAGAGTCATATAAGTAAATAATCATGATCCTTATCAAAATAATCTAAGAGAATAAAGATCCATTGAAACTCATATAAAGCATTGAAAACTGTGTAGGTATCTAGGAACATAAAAGATTCATTATATAATAACATAACCAAATAACTCCCATATATCTTAATAATAACATATAATTAGTAAAATTCATCTTATCTTAGGAGTAACGCATAGTCAGTTAACTCTGTCCTCTCTTTGGATAACATAAATTTATATTCTCTTAAGAGTAACTTCCATCTAGATAACTCTCTCTCGTTATCCAATAAATTGGAAGACTATAATATACCCCCTAACACATATCAAAATATTTCAAAAAAGTATTTCATTTCACTCCCCAATAACACTTTCTTTAATAATTTCCAAGTACCACATCATCAAAAAATACATGGATGATTTTATTTAATCAAAAATATTATAGGTATATTTACTCATGAAAAAGAAATGGATTCCTAAAAATATATTTAAAACAAAAAAAACATTGATAAAAAATAAGTTAATGATATAATAAGATCATATTTTCTAATGAATTATAGGAATCATCACTAGTTCTTCACATAGATGAAAAATAAATTTGATATATCATTCAATAATTTATTTGAAAACATATGAAAATATCATTTTCATTTGAAAAATTTGTAACTAAAAATTTATAAAATATTTAGAAAATATTATTCTTTGAATTTATCAATGGAAAAATTCAAATAATGAATCAATGAAATGAATAGTATTTATGTTATGAAAATCCATTATTTTCACAAATGATAAAAATAAACATCTATTATTCATTATAAATATTGTAGCTCTGGTTCATGTGTCACCTCCTATGTACCCTATTTACCCTCCCTTTTTCCATTACCTGATAACCCCCTCTTTCTATCGAGCTCCACTTTTCTCCCATTATTCCCATATATTCCTTCATCTATCTTTATTGAAGTCTCATGCTCTTCTCGGCCTCTCTATTCGTATCTCTTCATCTTTCGAAATCTGCCTCATGCATTCGCCTCCCTACCTTTTCTTCCACCACCTCCATCGCCTCTACCTCCACCTTAATCTCTACCTCTACCTCCTCCTCCACCTTAATCTCCACCTCATTTCCCTCATATCATATACACATCATCTTATCCCCTTCCCTATCTCTGTATCCATACATACCATCCTCCGATCACCATTATTTGCTAGTGGGTATATATTTTTTTACCCAGATATTGGAATGTATAATTCGAAATCATAATTAAATTTCCTATTTTTTCCTTAATTATTTCTTTTAGAATAGTCAATTGGGATTATTTATGAGTATAAAGAGAACTATTATTCTAAAAAGGTTCACCTCTATCTATTTTCCTTTTAATTTTAATTTTTAACTTTATTATTCTCTTATCTTAAATATTCTCTTTTCTTCAATGACATTGATAATAAGTGACAAGCATAATCGTTTTAGTTTTCCGCTTTAGATTATTTCCCTATCTCATCCAATTTATTTACCTCTATTCTCAAATTTCTTATCTCCTCTACCACCATTTTTTCTCACTAACATAAATTCTGATAACTTATATTATAGGTATCAATTTCAAGTAGCTAAAAGTTAGGATAACTTAATCATATCCTCTTATATTTTCTCCCCTTTCTCTTCATCTCATTTGATCAAAATTCCATTATTTTCTATTTTTACATTTTTCTCATTATTACAGAAATATTTCATCAAAAAAAGTAGCTCATTTTCAAATCAAATGTATTTTATTATATAATTTCATTATATGTTGAGAAAAACTACGACAGATATTGGACTTATAGAATCAACATACCCAAATAATAGCATTTAAAAAGAAAATTTACATAACCTGCTCTATGTATAAAATTATAACTCACATTTAATAATGAAAAAATTTTATAATAATTACTGCTTCGTTATCTTTCAATTAGTATTTTAATATTCCTCCATATATTAAGAACATTAATTTTTATTTTATTATTTTTTTGAAGTTGTGTAGAAATGGGACGGTATTTTATTCAACATCTTGATATAACCATTGATTATAATGAGTCATTGAAGATATAAGTTATATTTTTTCAGATTAGGTAAACTAAGTCTTCAATATTCTTAGAGAACATGATGAATTAATTATTAAGTAAAAATTTGTTATTCATACTTCATCATTTACTATGTCATTTTATTATTTTTCTATTATTTAATTGTGATTAATATAAATTATACTTTATTCTTATTTCCATCTCATTTTTTAATATTAAAAAGTATAAAAATTATTTTTAGCAAAATATATTGAATATTAGTTTTTATATTAATTAGTTTTCATTCTATCATCCATAGTTTATTCATTATACGCTTAAATTATAAAATTATATTATTTATCATTGATATATGAATTGACATATAACTCCAAAATTAATTGTATGCTTTTTTATTATATTGTTCCAATATGTTTTAAAATTATTACTTGATTAAGGAAACAAAAAATCAAGAAACTATCACTAACCAATGACATGATAAACACAAATCAATTATTCATGTTGTTTTATATTTCAATATACAACACCATCATATTTCTTTCAATGATAGTAAACATTAACCAAATAAACTATTCAATAATCATTATTCCTTTCATCATACATGGTTTATCTCTAATTATCTCATTCTATTATTTATGTTTTTAGGTTATGTCCATGAATGATGCATGAAAAAGAGATACCTTAAAAATTATCCTTGGATTAAATCTCTAAAAAACATTTTCAAATTCGTATTACATCATGATTAATTATTATAATGGAAATGGTTATTATTATATGGTTTTAGGTGTATATGTTAATGATAACTTGAGAAATTGTAAGTTTTTTTAATAAAAAAATAGATGAGGTTGATTAAAATAATGATATGGGTAGGGTTTTACATAATTGAAAGTAGGAAGATGTATTTTTAGTATGCATATATACACAATGTAGATATTGGTATTGTAATGAGACAACTCAGGTCAACTAAACAAGCCACCTGTTCCAGGTCGTCACATGGTGAGGTAACCAATATAGAGAAAAAAATACTCAATTATAAACAAATCAAGAAATACAATCCGAGTACAAAATGAAAACGAATAAGATGCAACCATTCTAAAAACCAAGGCAAATATGGTAAACTAAAAGTGTCTGAATCAAAAAAACCACAATTCTCCATGTGATAAATAGTCACCACCAAACCACTCTTCTATGAAGGCGATAATAAAAGAGAATAATCCATGCTACAAGATATCCTTACCATTACTTATATCCCACAATAAAATATCTTCAACTACCTGAAGGAAAAATCAAGTTCTGAGAATAAATCCTAGTATGATACCACCAATGAATCTATAAGAGGTTTGATATTATGAAATAAAGAGTTATAGATTTAAAAAAACAATTTAACAAATACTTTTTATAAATAAAAATCCATTTTAAAATAATTTTACCTTTAGATTTCATAATAGCCTTCATATTAAAAAAACTATAAATTTTACATGTATAACTGATAAAATAGTGGAAATATCCATGCATCATAATGTAAGAAAGTAAACACATATCAAGGAAATACCATCATGTTTTTTCATTTGATCTAACCACATATCAAAACCTATGACCAAAAATACATGATAAAAACCAGAATGCAATAAAAATATATAAATGAAAATAGAACTATAATGTATTGGGATTTTACATTCTCTTATAATCCTTATGTTTCATGTAATGTACGTTATCAAACATTATTTTCCTCTTAAAATTTAAAGGTGTTACATAACAACCATTAAAAACCAAAAATCTTTTGAAAGAATGAACATAATAATTAATATAAAATATCTTGATTATAAAATGATTTGTGATATTATCTTTCAATACATTGTTCATGAACCATATTATTGGATATAGGTGTGTCATTAGAAACATTTCTCAATGAAGGATTATTGAGACAATAAACCCATGAAACTTTGGTAATACATTAATAAAAATTTATTTGAATGAATGAAGAAAAAATAATTATATAAAATATATAATTTCCATGAATGAATTTGATAAAATACATATTTGGGGATTTAAGTACACCATATAAAATAAATCATTATTCATAACATGAATTATTACTTAATGAATTGAAATTGATACCATGAAAATAATATCAAATTCTAAAACATTTGTATCAAAATTTAATGAAAGGGATAAAATAAATGGAAAATTAAATATCATGGTCAATGAGTCATTCAATATATAATATCACAATATAAAGTATATAATCCTTATAAAATTAAGTAGGTTCATTTTACAAGACATGTCTCAATGAAACAATATTGATATGAATAATCCTTACAAGGATCATAACATTGAAGTCATAATTAATCAATGAATTGATTATTCATATAAATATTAAAACCATAGAAAATAAAATGTAACAAAATCATATGTCATTTCACACATAATTTTGGTATAAAATATTCGATAAAGTATAAATGTAACCTAGTGAACAGAAACTGAGTTAAGAACCCCCTTTCCTTAAGTCATGACATGATAAAAAGAATTATTTAACTCCTATAAAATTACATTTTATTAATTATTTTTAGATATAAGAACTAATTATAGTATTATTAATTTATCATTAGACTATTTATTTCATCTATTTCATTGACATATTTAATTACTTAATCAAGTAATTCCACATTTTGTGTTTTGAGGATGTTCTGTTCATAATTGAAAAACAACTTCGGTATTTTGACCATGGTCAAAGAGATAATTATTCCATCATGTACAAAATTAAAACCAAAATGTAATTATTATTTTGATACCTCAAATAAAATTTTATAAGAATCCATGAAAGGAATTTGTGAAAATATATTCACATCACTTTGTTAAGTTGGTAATCCACACGTAAGCAGAAAAGACATTATCATTTTATAGAGGATTGAAGGGAAAGAAAATAGAAGATAAAGGTTATTTAAATATTTAAAATTATATAATTAATATTATATAATTAATATAATATAAATAAAATAATTCCTTCATTATTGATAGTAATGAGAGGTAGTGATGGAAAAAGAAACACGTCGCTTCATAGAGGTGGTAGTCCACACATATGCATGAACATTTTTTTCATTTTTCATTTGATTGAAAAATAAATTATATTGACACTGGTTTTTTTCATTTATTAATTTTTAATATTATATATTTTATTTACGGATCTAGAAGCTAATATGGTGTGAGATTATGAGGCCTAATGTGCTCAGAATTAATTTCTGAAATATATAAAATATATTAAATGTCAAATGTGTGAATTATTCCTAAAAAAGTGTAATAACTCATGAATGAATGATTAGATCAGAAATATATGTATTTTGAGGAGTTTCGAACATGGGTTTTACCCTATGTGTGATATTAACTTTTTTTGTAACAAGGGTTTCTGTAATGTGTTCTCCTGGAAGAATAAATAAATTAAATTATTTAATTTATTTAACACAAAGTAGTGACCTAATCTATTTTTATAAATATCCAACTATGGATAATTTTCAAGTTCATTTTCATAGCCTTGAAAATTAAGAGATATATATAGAGATATGGTGTGAGGATATCATGGTGGAAAACATTGGATTGGATCACGATCAAGGATCTGTGTTCTAATAGAACATGTAGATCTCACTAATGACAATGATGTGTGATAGGTCTTCACCCTCAATTGATCCAAATCAAGGTAGGAAATTTGTATTATAATTATTTTCTGCATTTTATTATCCTATAATTAATTTGGGTCAATCAAACAATAGATTGATTTGTGGTTCAATCATATTGCAGGTGAGGGGCTTATTTTGTGGGGATTTTTGGGATAAATTGTTTATTTTTTTACGAATAATTGTTCATAATTATAACATATATGAATTAAGGCCAATATGAACATGGAATAGGGTCATTCCTATTTTTCATGATTATTTTTTATACAATCATTCTTCTTGTGTTTATCAGTGATGTTTCATTTGACAGGGGGTTTAACCAAAATATCGAGAAATAAATTTCTTCACATTCGTGTCTTGGCGCAACAAATTGATATTGCAGATATGGGCTTAGTATGATGTGGGGATAATGAAAATATGGTGAATACGGTGAATCAATTCTAATTTAGGTTCATCCATTGTGGTTTCATGCAGTAGTGGAGTAGTTCGATGACATACTTTCTCTACGTGATTTGGTTTCCAGATTCTAGCAAGTGGTGATGGTAATGCTCAGTCGAACTAGTTCCTTGACCTGTGATGAGATTAACTATGGTAATAGAGTTTTTTGGATTAGATATTAAATTTAGTAATAAACTATGGGTTCTTTGAAAATTTTTATCATAGGACATGTAATATTTAATTACACATCATGTGAGACCCCCCCCCCCCATGTGACGTTAGGTTTCCATGAATAAGATAAATATCACATGGTGTGACACAATTGTCACAAGGCATGTGAAACTTATATGAAGGCTTAGATTGTACCTCATAGGGTACACATACACATCCAGTAGTACACAGTCTTGGACACATTGTGTACTTAGGCACAAACACGGTCAGGAGTACACAGGCAGGACACGTCGTATACTCAGACATAGAAACGAGAGCAGGCCATCATACAAGGGTATGACCCAGTTCCGAAGGTACATGCCATGTACTACTAGTACACACCATGTAATCCTTCAAATATGTATTATATCCCTTTTCCTATTTAGTATAGAAACATTTTTCTAGGTTATTATAATGACCCATACTTTACATACATTGTTATTACTTCAAAATTGAAGCACACTTATTACAAAATATGACAAAACCATGAAAGGACCGTATAGGTATAGTGTTTTTAGAAACTGGAAAGCATAAACAACTGGTTCATAAAGCATCTACTTTGCCTCCCATTTATTTCATCATATCTAGAGTCCCTTTTTGGCATATCCTAATTAATAACCTTCTTCCTGACCTGGGGAAATAAAACATACAAAAGGGTGAGCTCAAATGCTCAGTAAGGGTAAACAAAAGAAATATCAATCACATCATATACATAAGAACATAACTTTTGTAAATATTAACCTGCAAAAGAGATCATAAATTCATAACATCGGATAAATCATAGTAGTGAAATGTAATCCCAATAATCAAATCTTAAAACATGAAACTTTGTGTCATACACACATAATCATTGAGAATCATTTCTTATTAGTCAAGACTCATTGCCAAGACTATCTTAGTGGACAAAGTCCATTTCTGAACCGAGTTCACTCCTCGTTTCAGTCCTGTTTCACTAAAACGGTATAACCTGTCGTTCCATCCATGTCTATCTCATGAGATATAAAATCTTTACCCAATGAATTGGAGGGAGATATAGGTCCCATCCATCTCATAATGATACCATTCTTATGTGTGCCACCAAATCATAAACCATACATCATAGCATAACCCATGTAATAAAAATAGGAATCTTAAACATCGTGACATCATAAAACAACTCATATAAGATAAAGGAATTCATAAAAATAATTCCATAACAACATAATCAAATCAATGTAATAATAGGGATAGAAATAGAACCCTTTATTATCTTAGATGGAAAATAATTTTGATAAAACACTTGAACTCCATTCTTGAGGAAAATATCCTTTCTACTTCAAAAACAATTTTCCTTTCTTAATATGTCATACAATTCTAAACTAAAAGAAGTTGATTAAAAATAAACTTGAAAACTTGTAAGGTAAGCTTCTTGGAAATAATGTTTTAAAAATCAATTCATGCCATATAATTTAAAAGAAAACATTCTTCTCGTACTTTTGTCAGAAAAGTCAAAAAGTACCTCGTATGAAAAACGACAAAAGATTCATTTCATATCTTTTACTAAAAACTCACCAAAGGTTAAAATTGGATATAAACTATTTTAGAATGATGTAAATATTACATATTGACGAAACATGGATGTGGATGATAAAATGCACCCCGGTAAATTCCAAAGTATAAACAATCTCGGATAAAAATGAGATTGTGATATTTCCCTTACCTTAGGTCCGATTTGCTTCGTAAGTGTCTGAACCTCCTGTATAATTATTTAAATAATGTTATTGACTTATTCCAGAATCATACGTATTTTTATGATATCATATATGGTTATATTCTCAGCTTCTTATTAGTAATATTTCATTACTACTTGTTATTCGGGTGTTTATTACTTTTTGTTCTTATGCGTGTTTTGTCAAATAAATTATTATTCTTCTCTTTAGGTTATAGATACCTCATTTCCAGAATGATATTAGTGTAATATATATCATATTAATTCATTCAATTCATTTATATAATCATTATGCAATTAAGATCATGTATAACGAGTCGCATCACATCGTGGAGACCGTATTTCGTACGTACGCACGAGTGAGGATATCGTTCCCATGATCGTGGAATTGTATTGGAGTATATGTATACTATTTCAGAATCAATATCACTTTACAATAATCATATATAGTTATTATTTACACCATTATACCCATCCGAGTAAGGTGGTGGTGGAAAATAGATTACACCATGGCGTGGAGACGGTATTCTGTACGTACGCACGCGCGGTGATTTCATTTTCCGTAGGATGGTTAAGAGGTGAAATAGGGTTGTTTCATATTTATAATAACATATAAGTATATGAGTGAAAATTATGTTATTACCTCATAATGAAACAACTAATTAAGAAGAAGTGTGAGAAGAAATAAATATGAAAGAATCGCTAACGGGCCTTACCTCTTCTTTGAGGCGCTTCTTTGAGACCTCCTTTTAAGGAACTAAATTTGGTCTTTGAAGAAGACCAGGACCTCTAGGATGTCTCTAGGGAAGTGGAGAGGAGAAATTGTCATGGGTTGGCCGAGATTTAAGGCTCAAATTGGTGTTAGGAGGAGAGGGAGGAGGTGCCCTTTTATAAGGGAGGAGAGGGGCACCTTTGGAAATATAAGAAATATTAGTTTATATTAAATTCCAACCCCACTTAAAAACTTACAAAATGACTAATATCCTAATATTAGATGATATAGGGTTGTAATCTCATCAACCAATAAAATTTAGACATGTTGGTAATTTATTTTAAACATTATCAACTTGATTTATCCTTATTTATCAATTTAATTTTATTTGTGGTAATAATATTCTAAATTTTAAATTATTATAAATAATTACATATGTGTTTTGAATTTTCCATAATTTGACACTTTATGACATTTTAGACCATATAAATTTTAATTTATAAATTTTAAATATTTTTGTTATTTTTAAACAATTTTATAATATGTTATTTTTATAAAATAACAATAGTGTCAATTTTGACACTATTCATTTATTTGAATTTAAATAAAATATATACAGAAGATATGTTCAAACTAAAAGATATAATAGATCCATAAAATGTCATATGTATCTAGAAAATTAGTGGAGCACATTAAATAGTTCATATAATATTTATTTTATTATTTTTAAAACCATTGATTTGATATTTTAATTAATAAAATAATTTCAACATCACTATTGTGTCATAATAAATGATAATTATTTAATCCCTAAAAATTATAAATAAATTCCTATGATGTATATAATTGTATTATCTTTCTGGATACTATTCATTTTTGAAGTTTCATGAAGTTTATCACTAAATTAAAATTATTATACTTATAAGATTTAAGAAAGTGACATGTTGTCACATTCCTTGGTTTTAATAATAATTAAATTATTTTCATGGAAAAAAGTCCATTAAATTAATCTAATCTGACCCTTAGGTGATATGTGTCGACGTTTAGTCATCCAATAGGAATTTGGCAGGTGTTAGGGTAATTTTATAATCTTATATTTACCCTTAATTACCCGATTTACCTTTAACTATAGTAAATAAAATTTACCGTAGTTACTATTCATAATGCCCAAAAATAAAAAGTAGCCTATTAACATAATTTGGACCCACTGATTCTGAATATGGAATCCATTTTTCAAAATTCAAAACATATAAGTTGCAGTAATTAATTTTAAATAAATCCCGTTGTTAAGAAAATGGGTTTTAGAAGTTAAAACATTGCCAAAGATTGAAATGTTTTTACTTATGAATTCAATGTGAAATTAATGATAATTACATACATTATATTAAATGGTAAAAATATATTCTATTTATACTTTAAAACCATTCAATATTATAATTTATCCATATAAATTATCTCAATGAAAGAAGTTGTTTTTAATTAAAAATTAGCGTATTTTTACTATTAATCAAAATATGAAAGTTATCAGAAAAATATCAAAAATTTATCCAAAGTAAATTTTTGTACCCTTATTCAAAAGAAGAATTTTATTTTGTCAAATTTAACTTATAAACATGTCAAAAACTATCTTTAATGTGGGTGCACCATCAAAAGGTGGCAAAACTGTATTTTTTGAAAAATACTTCTTTTATACAAAAAAACTGATTTTGCTTTTATACCTCATTCTAGAAAATGTATAAGTTGAATTAAAATGTTATAAAATTAAAAAATCAGTTAATACTATTCATAACATCTAGTTTTAATAATATTTTAATAGCATATCGTTGTTTAGTGAAACTCGGTATTGCGTACGACGCAAGCTATCAAGGAAGGACGCGGTTGCGTGTAAAGCAAGCCAAGCTAGTGTTGTGTGTAGTGGAAGATTCCTTTGATGATTTATATAACATAAAAACAAAATATTTCTCATAAAAGTCTCGGGTGTTACATTCTACCCCTCTTAAAATGAATTTCTCACTCAAAATTCGTCACTTTGTAACAAACAGATGAGGATACCTCTCCCTCATCATATCCTCAAGCTCCCATGTAGCTTCTGCTAGTTGGTGGTTCCTCCATAAAACTTTCACCAAGCGATTGGTCTTGTTCCGTAGTACTTTTTCACTATGATCTAGAATCTCTATCGGTTGTTCTTCATAAGAAAGATCTTGCTCCAGTGGTACAACTTCTGAGCTGAGTACATGTGAAGGATCAAGTATGTACTTTCTCATGAGAGATACATGGAACACATCGTGAACTTGAGAGAGATTTGGTGGAAGCGCCAATCAGTAAGCTACCTTTCCAAAACGATCCAGTATTTCGAAAGGACAGATATATCTAGGGCTCAACTTCCCCTTCTTTCCAAATCTCATGACCCTCTTCCAGTGAGATATTCGTAAGAACACTTTATCACCCACTTCAAACTCTAGGTCTTTTCTTCAGTTGTCAGCATAACTTTTCTATCGACTCTGAGCTTCTCTTATGTGGTGTTGAATCGATCAGACCTTTTTTACCATCTCATCAACAAGATCAGGTCCTAATAGCTTTCTTTCCCCAACTTCATCCCAGCAAGTTGGAGTCCTGAATTTCTTTATATAGAGAGCTTCATAAGGAGCCATCTGAATACTGGAGTGAAAACTATTATTATAAGAAAATTCCACCAAAGGTAGGTGTTGATCCCAACCACCTTTGAAATCCATAGAGCAAGCTCTCAACATATCTTCTATAGTTTGAATTGTTCTCTCAGACTGACCGTCTGTCTGAGGATGATAATCAGTGCTGAAACTCAACTCTATATCTAGAGTATATTGGAGACTTCTCCAGAACTTCGAGGTAAATCTCAGATCCCGATCAGATATAATAAAAAGTGGTACTCCATGAAATCTTACTACTTCCTTTACATATATCCTAGCAAGCTGATCTAGAGAGAAATCCTCTCTAATAGCAATGAAGTGTGCAAACTTTGTAAGATGATCAACTATGACCCAGATAGCATTATTGCCTTTGGATGTTTTAGGAAGTCCTGTGACAAAGTCTATAGTGATGTTTTCCCATTTCCATTCGGGTATGGGTAATGGTTCTAACATCCCCTTAGACTTCTGTCTCTCAACTTTAACTTACTGACAAACCAAGCATCGAGAGATATATTCAGCAGCATCTCTTTTCATGCCATCCCACCAGAAGTACTCTTTTAGGTCCCTATACATCTTCGTGCTTCTAGGATGAATAGAGAATGAAGAAATATGAGCCTCATCCAGCATCTCCTTCTTTAATTCTAGGATGGGAGGAACACAAACCCGATTCCTGAACTTTATTATCCCATCACAATCAAGGTTGAATTCTGGAATATTCTCACCTTCTTTTTTTACTCTACATCTTCTTTCTGTGCCTCTATAATCTTCACATGTATAGATGGTTGAACATTCATTTGAGAAAGATACGATTTTCCCCCTCCCATTAAAATTCCAAGATCCATCCTTTGTAAATCCATAAATATTGGATCTTTTGTGATCCTGATCATGTATAAGCTAGCATGGTCTTATCGACTTAATGCATCTTCCACCTTGTTTTCTTTCCTAGGGTGGTAATGAATTGAGCAGTCGTAATCCTTAATCAGTTCCAACCATCTTCTTTGGTACATATTCAGCTCCTTTTGTGTGAAAATATACTTTAAACTTTTATGATCAGTATAAAGGTCACACCTTTCTCCATAAAGATAATGCCTCCAAATCTTTAATGCAAATATTACCGCAGCTAACTCCAAATCATGTGTTGGGTAATTTTGCTCATGGATTTTCAACTATCGTGAGGCATAAGCTATCACCATATCATTTTGCATAAGAACACACCCCAGCCCCTTCTTGGATGCATCACTGTAGATCACAAACCTTTCTCCACTACAAGGCAGTGTGAGTACAGGTGCACTGGATAGCCTTCTTTTCAACTCCTTGAAATTCTCTTCACATTCCTCTGTCCAAAAAAACTTAACTCCTTTCCAAGTCAACCTGGTGAGTGGATTAGATAATCGTGAAAAATATTTCACAAAACGTCGATAATATCCAGCCAAACCAAGAAAACTTCGGATCTTAGTTACTATTGTTGGTCTCGACCATCTTTTGATAACCTCTATTTTTGCTGGATCCACAGATATCCCCTCTTTTGAGATTATGTGACCCAAAAATGAAACTTTTTTAAGCCAAAATTCACACTTAGTAAATTTGGCATAAAGATTCTCCTTTCTCAGGGTCTTCAATATAATTCTCAAGTGATCTTCATGTTCTTCCTTGCTCTTTGAATAGAAAATAATATCGTCTATAAAGACTACCACAAATTGATCAAGATACTTTCTAAAGACTCTATTCATCAGATCCATGAAGATAGCAGGGGCATTAGTAAGACCAAATGGCATCACTATAAATTCATAGTGTCCATACCTTGTATGGAAAGCCGTCTTTGGTATATCCTCAATTTTGACCCTTAAATGATGATACCCTGAACGAAGACCAATCTTGGAAAAGTATTGAGCTCCGCGTAGTTGTTAAAATAAGTCATCAATGTGTGGGAGAGGATATTTGTTCTTGATAGTGAGCTTGTTAAGTTCTCAATTATCAATGCAGAGTCTCATTGATCCATCTTTCTTCTTAAAAAATAGAACAGGTGCTCCCCAAGGTGATGCACTAGGGCGTATTAATCCCTAATCAAGATTCTCTTGGATTTGCTTCTTCAATTCCTGCAACTTAATTGGGGCCATTCTATAAGGTGTCTTTGAAATAGGCAAAGCAGCCGGTACGAGTTCTATTGAAAACTCAACTTCATGATTTGGTGGAAGACCCGGCAATTCCTCCGTAAAGACATATTTAAAATCCCATACAACAGGCATATTCTTAATCATGAGTTTCTCACCAACCATTTGAGATAAATAACCCTCATTTAGTGAAATCAAGACCCATAAGATGGAAGAAATTTCCACTGGAAGGTTATGTTCATCCTTGCATCGATAGACGATCATAGATTGATCTGGAATATGAAATGTAACTTCCCTTCTTTGGAAATTGATATGAGATCCATATAAAGAAATCCAATCCATGCCAAGAATCACATCAAATTCCACTATAGGAAGGATCACAAGATTTGCAGGAAGCACTTTCCCTCAAACTTCAATCGGGGAAGAATTATAAACTTTTGATGCGACTGTTGTGCCATTAGGGGTTGTCACAGCTAACTCAACATCTAATTGTTGTGGTAATACAGTGATAATCTTAGAAAAATCTTCAGAAATAAAAGAGTGGGTGGATCCAGAATCAAATAAAACATTTTCTACTTTAGAGTGGATGGTAAGTGTACCTTTCACCACATTGTTATCATGCTCCACATCGCTGATAGAAATTGCATGTGACTTTCCTTTGTCTTTAGCCTTAAGATTTTGTTGATGTCGATCATCATCAACAACCCTTGGATTAGGGAATTTATTGGCATAATGCCCCATATCCTTGCACTTGAAACATTGAAGTGTAGTAGGTTCATTCTGTGTGTCCCTTCCTTTGTTTGCATCATTAGACATCTTCTTCCCATCATTGCGGCATTCAAATGCTCGATGACCTTCCTTTCCACATTTGAAACATTTACTTGTTCCTTTAAGACAACTCCCTCCATGTTTCTTTCCACACTTTGAGCATAAGGGAAAGCTCGTATTCTTTTCAGTGTGCTCTTTATATTTTCCTTTGAATTCCATTTTCCTCTTCTTATCAAACCCATATGAAAGATGGGTTACTCCAATCTCTATCTCAACTTTGAGAGCACATCGAACGATTTCCTTGTAGCTATTGAAGTCCCTTATGGCTAAGGCCCTTCGAAGACTTGGTTTTAAGCCACTAAAGAATCGATCGATCTTACTCTCAGGTTGGATAATAATACCAGAAGCGTACCTTTCAAGTCTTGTAAAATTTGCTTCATAGGTACCAACAGATTCATCCTCCTTTTGCTTCAGTTCAAGAAACTCTTTCTCCATCTTTGTTTGTAGAATACAAGGGAAGTACTTATTGAAAAATAAGTTCTTGAACTCATCCCATTCCATAGACTCGATTTCATCTCTTTGCCTCGTATTCTTAATAAGATTCCACCATTGATCAGCATCTCCTTCCAAACGATACACTGCTAGGATGACTTTATCATGTTCAGAACATTGAATAACTGAAAATATCTTTTCAGTAGTACTGATCCATTGTTCAGCAACTAATGGATCAGTAGACCCACTGAATGAAGGTGGACGCTGCCTCATGAAGGATTCAACAGAATGTTGCTCCTTCCTTTGCTCGTTTGGAAGTCCAGCACGATTCATTGCTTGAGAAAGTTGTGTGAGCATGGCTACAAGATTTTTCATTCTAGCTCCCATAACGTTTGGTTGCTTAGGGAAAAAATCATTGCATTGCCCGTCGCATTCTTCATTAACACGGTTCCTTCAGGTTCCAGCCATTGACTAAAACCAAGAAGAATAGTGTGAGAAACACTAATTATAATAGGAAAACCACATAATCAAGAATAAAATTTCACACTTAAGGTCTCATCCTAGGTTATTCATGGTCATTTCTAAAACACTAAGATTGTGTTCTATGCTTAGAATTATCCTTAGGGTTCTTACTAAGGCTTTCACATCCTAGTTTCCAAAGGTTGACTATACCTTTCCTCTGATACCAACTATAACGACCCATACTTTACATACATTGTTATTACTTCAAAATTGAAGCACACTTATTACAACATATGACAAAACCATGAAAGTACCATATAGGTATAGTGTCTTTAGAAACTGGAAAGCATAAACAACTGGTTCATAAAGCATCTACTTTGACTCCCATTTATTTCATCATATCTAGAGTCCCTTTTTTGCATATCCTACTTAATAACCTTCTTCCTGACCTGGGGAAATAAAACATACAAAAGGGTGATCTCAAATGCTCAGTAAGGGTAAACAAAAGAAATATCAATCACATCATATACATAAGAATATAACTTTTGGAAATCTTAACCTGCAAAAGAGATCATAATTTCATAACATGGGATAAATCATAGTAGTGAAATGTAATCCCAATAATCAAAACTTAAAACATGAAACTTTGTGTCATACACACATAATCATTGAGAATAATTTCTTATTAGTCAAGACTCATTTTCAAGACTATCTTATTGGACAAAGTCCATTTCTGAACCAAGTTCACTCCTCATTTCAGTCCTGTTTCACTGAACCGGTATAACCTGTCGTTCCAGCCATGTCTATCTCATGAGATATAAAATCTTTACCCAATGCATTGGAGGGAGATATAGGTCCCACCCATCTCATAATTATACCATTCTTATGTGTGCCACCAAATCATAAACCATACATCATAGCATAACCTCTGTAATAAAAATGGGAATCTTAAACATCGTGACATCATAAAACAACTCATATAAGATAAATGAATTCATAACAATAATTCCATCACAACATAATAAAATCAATGTAATAATAGGGATATAAAAAGAACCCTTTATTATCTTAGATGGAAAATAATTTTGATAAAACACTTGAACTCCATTCTTGAGGAAAATATTCTTTCTACTTCAAAAACACTTTTCCTTTCTTAACATGTCATACAATTCTAAACTAAAAGAAGTTGATTAAAAATAAAATTGAAAACTTGTAAGGTAAGCTTCTTGGAAATAATGTTTTAAAAATCCATTCATGCCGTATAAGTTAAAAGAAAACATTCTTCTCGTACTTTTGTCGGAAAAGTCAAAAAGTACCTCGTAAGAAAAACAACAAAAGATTCCTTTCATATCTTTTACTAAAAACTCACCGAAGGGTAAAATTGGATATAAACTATTGTAGAATGATGTAAATATTACATATTTAGGAAACATGGATGTGTATGATAAAATTCACCCCAGTAAATTCCAAAGTATAAACAATCTCGGATAAAAATGAGATTGTGATATTTCCCTTACCTTTGGTCTGATTTGCTTTGTAAGTGTCTGAACCTCCTGTATAATGATTTAAATAATGTTATTGACTTATTCCAGAATCATAAGTATTTTTATGATATCATGTATGGTTATATTCTTAGCTTCTTGTTAGTAATATTTCATTACTACTTGTTATTCGGGTGTTTATTACTTTTTATTCTTATGCGTGTTTTGTCGAATAAATTCTTATTCTTCTCTTTAGGTTATAGATAACTCATTTACAGAATGTTATTAGTG
Source organism: Viscum album (assembly GCA_963277665.1). Lineage (NCBI taxonomy): Eukaryota > Viridiplantae > Streptophyta > Magnoliopsida > Santalales > Viscaceae > Viscum > Viscum album. The sequence continues at coordinate 1,824,672,061 of OY728161.1, read as the reverse complement.
TAATATATATCATATTCATTCATTCAATTCATTTATATAATCATTATTCAATTAAGATCATGTATAACGAGTCGCATCACATCGTGGAGACGGTATTCCGTACGTACGCACGAGTGAGGATATCGTTCCCATGATCGTGGAATTGTATTGGAGTGTATGTATACTATTTCAGAATCAATATCACTTTAAAATAATCATATATAGTTATTATTTACACCATTATACCCATCCGAGTAAGGTGGTGGTGGAAAATAGATTACACCACGGCGTGGAGACGGTATTCCGTACGTACGCACGCGCGGTGATTTTGTTTTCCGTAGGATGGATAAGAGGTGAAATAGGGTTAGTTCATATTTATAATAACATATCAGTATATGAGTGATACTGATATTATTACCTCATAATGAAAAAACTAATGAAGAATAAGTGGAAGAAGAAATAAAGATGAAATAATCGGTAACGGGCATTACCTCTTCTTTGAGGCGCTTCATTGAGACCTCCTTTTAGGGCACTAAAATTGGTCTTTGAAGAAGACCAGGACCTCTAGGATGTCTCTAGGGAAGTGTAGAGGAGAAATTGGTATGGTTTGGCCGAGATTGAAGGCTCAAATTGGTGTGAGGAGGAGAGGGAGGAGGTGCCCTTTTATAAGGGAGGAGAGGGGCACCTTTGGAAATATAAGAAATAATAGTTTATATTAAATCTCAACCCCACTTAAAAACTTCCAAAATGACTCATATCCGAATATTAGATGATATAGGGTTGTAATCTCATCAACCAATAAAATTTAGACATGTTAGTAGTTTATTTTAAACATTACCAACTTGATTTATCCTTATTTATCAATTTAATTTTATTTGTGGTAATAATATTCTAAATTTTAAATTATTATAAATAATTACATATGTGTTGTGAATTTTCCATAATTTGACACTTTATGACATTTTAGACCATATAAATTTTAATTTTTAAATTTTAAATATTTTTGTTATTTTTAAACAATTTTATAATATGTTATTTTTATAAAATAACAATAGTGTCAATTTTGACAATATTCATTTATTTGAATTTAAATAAAATATATATAGAAGATATTTTCGAACTAAAAGATTTAATAGATCCATAAAATGTCATATGTATCTAGAAAATTAGTGGATAACATTAAATAGTTCATATAATATTTATTTTATTATTTTTAAAACCATTTATTTGATATTTTAATTAAAAAATAATTTCAACAGCACTATTGTATCATAATAAATGATAATTATTTAATCCCTAAAAATTCTAAATAAATTCCTATGATGTAGATAATTGTATTATCTTTCTGTAGACTATTCATTTTCTAAGTTTCATGAAGTTTATCACCAAATTAAAATTATTATACTTATAAGATTTAAGAAAGTGACATGTTGTCACATTCCTTTGTTTTAATAATAATTCAATTATTTTCATGGATAAAAGTTCATTAAACGAATCTAATACGACCCTTAGGTGATATGGGTCTACTTTTAGTCATGCAATAGGATTTTGGTAGGTGTTAGGGTAATTTTATAATCTTATATTTACCCTTAATTACCCGATTTACCATTAACTATAGTAAATAAAATTTACCGTAGTTACTATTTATAATGCCCAAAAATAAAAAGTAGACTATTAACATAATTTGGAACCACTGATTCAGAATATGGAATCCATTTTTCAAAATTCAAAACATATAAGTTGCAGTAATTAATTTAAAATAAATCCCGTTGTTAAGAAAACGGGTTTTAGAAGTTAAAACATTGCCAAAGATTGAAATGTTTTTACCTATGAATTCAATGTGAAATTAATGCTAATGACATGAATTATATTAAATGGTAAAAATATATTCTATTTATACTTTAAAACCATTCAATATTATAATTTATCCATATAAATTATCTCAATGAAAAAAGTTGTTTTTAATTAAAAATTAACGTATTTTTACTATTCATCAAAATATGAAAGTTATCAGAAAAATATCAAAAACGTATCCAAAGTAAATTTTTATACCCTGGTTCAAAAGAATAATTTTATTTTGTCAAATTGAACTTATAAACATGTCAAAAACTAGCTTTAATGTGGGTGCGCCATTAAAAGGCGGCAAAACTGTATTTTTTGAAAAATACTTCTTTTATCCAAAAAAAACTGATTTTGCTTTTATACCTCATTCTAGAAAATGTATAAGTTGAATTAAAATGTTATAAAATTAAAAATTCAGTTAATACTATTCATAACGGCTAGTTTTAATAATATTTTAATAGCATATCGTTGTTTAGTGAAACTCGGTATTGCGTACGATGCAAGCTATCAAGGAAGGTCGTGGTTGCGTGTAAAGCAAGCCAAGCTAGTGTTGTGTGTAGTGAAAGATTCCTTTGATGATTTATATAACATAAAAACAAAATATTTCTCATAAAAGTCTCGAGTGTTACAGTTATGATCCATTAATCCATTCCTTAATGGTTTGGTATGGAGTCGTGTCTTATGCATAGAACGATAATCCCCACTGAGGAACTTCAGTGTTAGATGGAGTTATAGAATCCCTCTATATAGCTCAGACTGAGATCCTCTAACATCATCATTTCCCTAGGTGGTATTCTTCGTATCATTGTGACCAACACTATGAATAACACACCAAGAATTTACAAATAGATTTGTTATAGAATTCATGAAACATTGAGTCTCTAAAAAACACCAATTTGTTATAACCTAGTCAAGTAAGCAAAATTTCTCCACCTTTGTGATTTGAATTTCAAAAATCCGACATACACGGTTGCGATCAGTAAGTTATTTGGAGTCCGATAAGAAAAACTTAATTTTTGGTGAATAGTAACCTACCCTTATGAATAGTAACATACCCTTATGAATAGTGATATACCCTGATGAATAGTAACCTTACCTGTGATATTATATAAATAATATTTAAGTGTAAGTACGATATACATATGTTTTGGAATAAGTAAATAAATGTTTTAAAAATGTTATTTTAGAATAAATTATTATTTTAATTAAATATTAAATTAATCATATTTAAAAATTTATTTTTTAAAAATTGACTTCATTTTTGGATTATACACGTCAAAAAATGGTTTTGGTGAATTTTCCGAATTTTTCCAAATAACTTGATTTTTTTATGAATAGTAAAATATTATAATTCACAATAAATGTTAAAACCCAAATTTCTACATCATGCTTGAGTCATGGATGATGTAAGCCCACTTGGTTCTAACTCACATGACTTTATTACTATTATTGTTCATGGAGTCATTACTATTACTGGTCTTGAGAGAAATTAATAAACTAATGATTAAAAAATTATGAAAACCCTCCTCTCCTCCACTATAAAACCCCCCATCACTCCCTCTTCTCTTCACTCCTATAAGCCTTGATGCTCCTAAAAGTTCTGCCCAATTACCCTTCCCTAGTCACTCCCCACCTCCAATAATCTCTTGTTCTTTCCAAAAGACCAAAATCCTTTCCCTTAAGGAGGTTATTTCAAGAGGTAAAGCACCTTTCTTTTTCATTTAGTTTCATTTCAATCTATCTTCTTTTGTTATCTCTCCTCACCTCCTTTGTCCAAATAACCATGATAGATCCATTATAATCTATATACTGTAATTATATAATGTGAATGGAATAACCATCATAAATATCCTTAGCCTCTCTCTCTTTTATTTTATAAATGAGATCAACGTCCATGAGGTTCCAATTTATAACCTTCGTGGATGAAGAAGTTTTGTTCTTCAATTTCACCTTCATTAATGGTCATGAAACCATTTTTATGGTTGAAACAAACTTTAATCTATGTATTATAACCAAATAAATATTTAGTAACTAGTATATGTACATATTATTAAATCTTATGACCAAACTAGTTCTTAATAATCAAAATACCGCTAAAATAATCTAAGCAAATGTCATAAATATTTCATATAATGATTAATCATCTTTCCGTGTAAAAAAATGATAGAAATGACCATTAAAACTTTTGTATGTTCATAAATAATATGTAATTTCAATTCTGGAGATTTACATCCATTCCACATGAACTCTGTTACTTAAGAACAAGTGAACCGATTTTGAAAATAAAGAAAACGAACACTCTGGAACGAAAAAAAATCAATATAATAACTTATCAATAATGGAATAAATGAACTAAATAGAATTATTATAAACTAAATAAATTCCTAATATTTTATTAAATAATTTATTAATAAGTCTGATTTCATATTCTAGGACCTTAATTTCAAGAGCGGAACACTTTCGGACTTAATATAAGGGTTTCTTTATTTCACTTCTATTTTTGTGAGATTTTCTGTATTCACTAGTAATACTTGTGTATAGTGTATTTATACTGCCCATTTATGTAACATATCATGAATATATTTATTTTCATGGTATTAAATGTATCATTTTAATATTAGTAATTTTTGGGCTTATGAATCGATTGATTACAAAGTGGTAAGGGATTTCTACCCGAACCTCCATTTTCATTCTGGTTACTCTTATTCTCTACTTACCTCAATTAAATTCTTATCTTATTTTCTCCACATAAATTCTGTTTTAATGTCCTATAAATGTTTTAAATCCAGAATCATTCTTTATTTTATGGGTATTTACATGTTTTAAAATAATCATTCAGAAATTTTATCATGTTAAACAAACTCGATTCAAGGGATATTTTCAAATTCTTACCCATTTTCAAGCGTATACTAGAATATATTTTAAGCAACCATTATTTTTATAAAAACACTCATTTTATCATGAAAATTTATCTTGTATCATTTCTGGATTTAAGATAACAAACATTCCTTTCCGCTTTAAAATTCTCTTTAATATTTTTCTTAAAATTATCTAAAAATGGTTTATTTATAAAGATTCTTAAGAAATCTTTTTACATGATTTCACTTAAGTGGGACATCATTTATGCCTAAAATATAATTTCAATGTACTTACCTTTTATTTTCTAGGATATACATGTTTACAATCTAATTTCATGGAAAATACAAATGATTTTCCGAAAGAACTCTTCTTTCAAAAGTAAAAAGTGTTTTTCTCATCTCATGTTAACTAGTATGAAGTATATGCCTTGTTCACCAATTATTCCATGAATTTGGTGTTTGTAATTTCCTTTGTAATGTAATATAAATAGTCTCCTTATTCTCATGATATTCTAAGGGATTATTATTTGAATTTTTCAAGGTGTTATGGGACACTTTGGAATGTTTAAGGATTATTTCCTTAGGAATTTTTCAATGGTCTCGTTTAAAAGTATCTTCATCTAAGACAGTATTCCTTATTTAATCTTGTAATTTATTGAGATTTATCTCCTATGATATCATATACCATATTTAATTGAATGTTTTATGATTATTTTGACTGTGGATATATTATCTTAAAACCATTCACCAATTTACTTCGAATGGTTAGTGTTTATGCATAATGTATGGGGAAAGTTAATTACATTTCATATATTAGTTTCAATATGAATGTGTATATTGTTTATATTTATCCCTGTTCATATGAGGAATGCATTGGACTTAGTAAGTGTTGGTTGGGGCCCGTTATAGTGCTATGGTGCATCAGTAGGTCTCATGAGACAAACTACGGTCTTGGCACAAGGCCTTGACAAAATGATTATTTATGGTATTGGCACGAGGCCTTGACGGTATAGTGATGATGTCCTGAATTATGAATTACCTCATTATAAAAATAGTATTGATGGTTTATGTGGTTATTCGACTTGTATAATACCAATGATTATGTTTTATTATAGCATTATTTACTTAGCTCATATTCCTGCCATAATGTTTTCAAGTTTATTATTTGTAAAGGCATGTGTTTTAAATTATTTACCATGCCTAATGTTTATGTTATGATATCTTCTGCTGTATTTCTTACCTTTACTGAGAGTTTTATCTAACCCCTTTCTTATGTTTCATTTTCTCAGGGCATGAAGAATTTTATTATGAATGACATACTGAAATAACCTAGGAGTTACGGATATTGTCAAAGGAGATTATATGTTGTATTTATTTTCAATTTGTAATGTTGAACTTATGTATGTATATTTTTTCAAATACTACTAAACTATTCAGTCCATTGGTATTTGATTCATTGTAATCATGATAATGTATTAAAATAATACACCGGCTCTGGGCTTCTTGGGTCAAGGCGTTACAATTGGTATTAGAGGATGTAACACCCCAGGTAAATAAAGAATATGAAATTTTCTTATTTATCCATATTTGTGAATAAAATGTTAATATTAATTTAAAGGGAACTTTAAGCTCGATGGCGTACCCAATACGCAACAACGAGTTTCTTGGAAATCATACATTGCACTCTAATAATAAAATAATATTATTTTAAATGGTAGTTAACGCCTAGCTGTTGTAATGGCGGGAATGAACAGAACTAACTAAAAATTATTATATATGTTTTTCATAGTTTTATCAAATAAATTTTAGAGGATTAAAATGCGAATGAATCCAATTTTAAGCGTAAATATTCTAATATTCTTTAAAAGGTCGATTAAAAAAATTTTGATGGAGAAACATTTTTAAATCCACTTTTTGAAAATTTCATATGTTATATTGGACCAAATAAAATCCTTCTTTAGAATTGGGACATCAAAATTCACTTTGTGTATGTTTTTGTTATTTATTCGATAAAGTTCATTTTTAATGAATAAGTGAAAAATGTTGTATTTTAATTCAAAACCTCTTTTAATATAATTTATTTATATGATTATATAATCTTTTGAATTGGTTTTAAAGTGAAATTAGAATATATTTTTACCATTTAATCCAATGGTGGTCATTGGAATTAATTTCACATTGTAATTGGACTTAAACTAGTGTCAATCTTTTAATAGATATTGTTTCTTAAAAACACGCTACTTGTTTTAACAGCGGGATTTAATTATTAAATTAATTAATGCAACTTATATGTTTTTAATTTTTTAAAATAGACATCATTTTTTAATTCGGAATATCAAATATATCTTAGGGTGAATTTTTGGTATTTTTCTGAAAAAACTTCAATTTTTGATGAATAGTGAAACCACTAAGTGGTAGTTAAAAAACTGTTTTTTCGTTTAAATGAAAATTTACCACTTATGTGATTTGATTTTCAAAAATCTGACATACATGGTTGTCATTAGGATGTAAAATTTGGTTCAATGGGATTAAAATAATTTTTTGGTGAATAGTAACTTTTAAGTTTTATTAATCGTGATTAAAGGTAATTAGTGTAATTTAAGGTAAAGATAATGTTATAATAATATGAAATAACCTTGACACATGTCCTAACCTTATTGGATGAGTCATGTATGACCAAGACAATCCATGGGTCAACTTGGGGACCCCATGGAGCCACTTGGGTAAGAAAATGACATTAATAACTTTTTATTTAAAGTTAAAATAAAAATGTCACAAACATGTATTGTTTTACTAAAACAATTTTTACATGGGGTTATATAGGTCATATTTTTTACTATAAATATTCATTAGAAATCTAAAAATATTTCCTACATCATAGTATAATTTTTATAATTTTTAGACATTAAATAAATTAATTTATTTATGACACCATGATGATGCAGTGATTACCTCATTAATGAACGATTTAAATAAAATGAAAAGATAATGTAAACTCTAAGACATACACTTGTCAAAAACCTATTTGATGGGTTTATTTCGAAACCTTATCACCTTATACTCTAAATATATAATTTTGGGACCTTTAATATCCGAAAATCATTTTATAATAAAGTAACTTTTCATGACATTCCAAGAGTGCCCCTCCTCCCTCTTATAAAAGGCCCCCAACTATACCCCCTTACCCACAGCTCTCAAGCCTTTGTCTCAACCAAACTCTGATTATTTTATCTCTACACATCCCTCTATTAATCCTTGAAGCCTTCCCTTTTGCAGAAATCTCTTCAAGAAACCCTTTTGGTTCAAACCAAGGGGAGTTACCCGATTTAAAGGTAAAGTCTTCCCAAATGTTCTTTTGTTTTATTTTGCTTCTCCAACCCCCTAAACTCTTTTTATTCATTTATTTTGTAACAAAACCAGTATATTAAATATAATAGTATGTTGTTATGAGAAGTATTCTAGCTACACTTACACACACCTCCATCTAATGGTTAAATAACATACTGTTTCAGTGGATGGCGAATTACTGCCTCTCAAAACGATGATTGTTCTATCTTCTCCTACCACCTATCATGGTGGCCATTATGATGGAAATATATTTATTTATGATATATATTATATTTATTTCGTCTCTATTCTTCTGTATTTTATATTTAATACATATTTTTATGCTTTAAATGTTGTGAAAATGCGATAATTTCATTTGAAGAAGTGTGGACTACCTCCCCCTCGAGTGATGTGACTCGTTCATGCAGTACATGGAATGTATAAAGAATTAAATTGATAAAATTATGTGATCTATATAACATATATATTATAATTTAATTATAATATATATATATATATATATATATATCATCTAGTTTTAATTCCATTAATGTGCCAAAGAAATGAAAGTAGTGTTCATGCGTACGTCCGGCCTACCGTCTCCATGAACGGTTCATTTCATTTTTTTTATCTCCAAATGTTATGGAATAGTATAAAATGAATATATAATAGATATATATGGTATTTAAATCATTAATACTATTCTGGAGATGATGTACTTATAACTACATGGAAAATTCTTTTTCAACAAGTTCAATTTTTACTCATGTATCGAACATCGACAAAAACGTCTGATATGAACTCACATTATTAACCAATTATTATAACATTATAATATTTTATATTAACTGAATAATAATATTTAAAGGATGTGCCTAAGAAATTATAAATTGACCAATTTTTATTATTCAGGAATATAAAGAAACAAACAAGACAAGTCGGACTTGAGGTAAGGAATCATACCTCTCTCTTTCTTTTTAAGTACTCTCTTTTATGTCATTTCTTTTAAGATCATCTTTCTTATCTTTGGGGATGTTATTTTATATTCATAATTCTGTAATTTTATTTTCATATTATGAGATACCCTATTTTATCTCATAAATCCATTTTTTTGGAAGTTTTAAGTGGCATCGTTAGGCTGCCAAGTTTTCGCAAGGAATTTTTCATCTCATTTTTATTCCCGTGAGATTTATGCTAAATATGCCACCATTTCCTTTGAGTGGTGTATGTACTTACCATTATTCTACTCTCTGTGTAATATACTTTCATTTATGGGTATTTACATCAATTTTGTATAGTCTTTCTTTCATGGGGTGTACGTTTCGAAAGTTACCCAAATTGGTAAGGGAACATTTCACCCTCCTCTTTTTAAAAGACTTTTTTTTATGGGTATTTTAATTTAAATTTTGTTATGTTGGGATATGTTCTTATATATCCTTATTGATGTAAATTTTATGTTCAAGTGATGAGATACCATTTTCTCTCCCATCAAATCATTTTCTGAATTTTAAAGTGACGTCGTTAGGCTATCGAATTTTTGCAAGGGAACTTCTTAACTCAATTTAAATTCTTTGGGTTAAACTTGTACTCCTTGAATATGTCATTCTATAAATATGTGTGAATGAATCTGATTGTTTTACACTTAATATCCACTTATATTGGGTGTATTTATTTGTCACACATAATTATGTAATTGATTTATCCTTAATCTAAGGATATCATATTTGAACGGGACTTCGTCTCAATCTCATTTTATTGAGGCATATTTTGCTCTAATACAAGACTTTATTTTATACGCTGTATAAAAGACATTTGAATTTTCATTTTATTAAAAGGGAATCTTTTTCTACGAATTGTTTTACTAAACGACAAAAAAGGAATGTTTATTTTAATGTGCGCGGTGACAACGACCTTTTCCATCGCCGTGAGTATTTTTTGGTCTTTGGATTCCTCAACAAGCCGTAATGTTTTTAAAATGAAATAAATACCATATAATCTTTTATGTATTTTGGTATTGAAAATGGTTTTTATAATGGATTTTTTTTATGTCAATATATTTAAGTGATATATTGTGACTGAAATGTGGAAATTTTTTCTTTCCATTATATTTGTTTTATGTATTATGATTTTATAATGGTACTTGGACATTTGACGGGTGATTATGTGATAAACCATATAACGGGTGGTGCTGTAAATACCAGGATGGGTGGTTATGTTATAACCTCCAATGCATTGGGTATGGAAGTCGGCCGTATGGATATTCCATTTAGTGATATGTGTGGAAGTCGACCGTATGGTTATTCCATTTAAGTATGTTTATATCCCAAGTTACCTTTATATGTTATGTGTTATTTATATGGGTTTATGGTAATCTTTTGGTTACAAAGGATATGTAGTGATCTTTTATTCAGTGAAGAGTATTTACTACTTCATAAAGGTGAAAAGTATTACTTTGATAATGTATTCATGGTTTACTTGTTGTTTTGAAAAACTAACAGTTTTCCTTCTTTGTGTATCCTTTACTGGGCTTTTTATGCTCATCCCAAGTTTTTGAAATATTCTCCACAGGACTTAAATATTAATAGGGTCAAGGATGGTATCAATGAAAGACATGATATCTAAAACATGGAACTAGACATGTTTCTTTTTTAAGAGTTTTTATTTTATGGAAACTTAGTAGAAGTGTATACTTTGTAATCTTTTGAGATGTAATAGTTATGTCCTAATTCTCTAAAGATCTAAACCTGAAAAGATCCTATATGTAAATTATTCATTTAATTCATGATTATGTAATGTTTTAAGGCTGGGTCCTTATAGTTGGTATCAGAGGTCGGTTTAGACAACTTTAGGGATTAAGAGTTTCCATTAGACACATGGTTAGTCTCTATATCTATTATTTCAGTTAAATCCTTGTTTTATAACTTTTTTTTAGGTCAAGTAAAGTCGGTTACGAATGGAAGGAGGAGGATCTCAAACGAAATTCCTATCTCTTCCTGAGGACATGCTTGCAATAATTATTGCAAAGTCGTTTTTGGATGATTGTGAAACTTTTTCTAACATACAACTCACTTTCAAGCAGTTTTTTGAGATATCAAACACCTCTACTATAACTCATTATCATCGTGGATCATGGGTTGTATTTAGACAAATACTATTTTCACAATATTCTCAATTTTTCAATAAAGGTAAATTTTAGCAAGGCATTTTCAAATATTTTACCTTATCACAAGATTTTGAAGAATATTATGATTTTAAAAAAGGTGCTGAAGAAGGAGACCCTTGTGCAACCTATTTATATTTTCTTTTACAATATAGTCTCTCAACACATACCTATAGTATTTTAAAAGGACCATTAATTGAAAGTTTTAACTCAAAATCGGTCCGACATTTTTATAGAAATCATTTTTTATCAGATGTCTTGAAATTATATGTCATACATGATTATTTTCCAAAACTTTTTTTCTATGAACACCCATATGACCCATGTTGTACAAGGTGTATTTGGATGGAGGAAGCAAATGATTTTGAAGAATCTATAAATCATTGTTGCAATGCATGGACCTTATACCTATGTGAACAGGATGACGATGAAACCAAATGGACACCATGATCAAGGTATTATGTTCTTAATTTTTTGGAATAGTTTTATTTTATCTTATGGTGGTGAAATAAGACTTCAATAATTAAGATGTTGAGATCATAATGAATTTGGATGAAAATGAGAGGTATAAGGAAACCATTGAGGTTAAAACATGTTAGGGTTATTTTTGGAGTTTTATAAAAAGGACAACCCATAGGATGGCTGATAACCCGTCGCATCTGGTAAGGCCGCAGGAATCAAACCCACAATTGAAGGGCGACAAGGGCACATCTCCTACCACTGGACTACGTGAATTACCTGGTTAGTATGAATTATTCTTTTTAGTTAGATGATTTTATGAATCAAGAATAAGTTTATTTTGGGTTATCTAGGAAAATATTGACCTATCATGGAGGATATATGATTATGTTAATTACTTTTCAATATGAGACTTTAAGAGCAACTGATGTTATTTGGAGATAAATGTTAATTTTTACCTTGGAAGACTATGTGATTAAATCCTTCAAATATTTGGGTTTCAATCTTAGTTTGGTTTACTTTGAATAATTTTATAGACAAATTGTTTATCGAATGGTCTTCGTTGAACTTTGGGTTTTGTTGGACAAATTTTGGAGATTAAGAATAGATTTTCTTTTTTATAAAGGATTATCCTTTTGTGGATTATCTAATCTTATACTAACAATTTTGGTTTTGGTTAAGGTCTAAAGACATGGGAAATATATAGTTATCTTTTGTTGATTAGGTGATTCTCTATAAGTTTATTATAGATCTCTTAATGTGAACAAGTCATCCTAAATACTCATCTTTTAGAGAAAATATGAGTTTGTGTAAGAAATCTAGTAGGAGATGAGAGTCTACACGACAAGTAAGTATGTCTCCTTATGATTTAGTTAATCTCATAAATAAATTCCTCAATGAAAATTAACTTAAAAACAAAAATGTTGTCTGTTAACTTTTCCTACTGGGGAATCAAATACCATTTAACCCATCACCAGTTTCTGATTTCCTGGAGGTTAACTTTCTCCTAAACATGTTTTCTATCACTCTCCATCAGAACATGACCTGTTGTTTTCTCTTCCATGTCCATGTTTTCCTACATGGAATCCTAGTATGGGTTAACTCGGGTGACCTTTGTAATTCCCTTTATTTCTTTTAAAGTGACAGTTTAATTGACTCATTTTACGATGTGGGGCTTTCAATGAAGTTTCCAAGCCCAATTTTAAAATTGCGAAGATGCAATTCCCAAAAGGGGGGAAGGATGTAACACCCCAGGTAAATAAATAATATGAAATTTTCATATTTATCCATATTTGTGAATAAAATGTTAATATTAATTTAAAGGGAACTCTATGCTCGATGGTGTACCCAATACGCAACAATGAGTTTCTTGGAAATCATATGTTGCACTCTAATAATAAAATAATATTATTTTAAATGGTAGTTAACGCCTAACTATTGTAATGGCGGGAATGAACAGAACTAACTAAAAAATGATTATATATGTTTTTCAAATATTTTTACTTTTATCCAATAAATGTTAGAGGCTTAAAATGTGAATGAATCAAATTTTAAGCGTAAATATTCTAATATTCTTTAAAAGGTCGATTAACTGCCTTTTGAGGAAGAACCCTTTTTAAATCCACTTTTTGAAAATTTCATATGTTATATTGGACCAAATAAAATCCTTCTTTAAAATCGGGACATCAAAATTTACTTTGTGTACTTTTTTGTTATTTATTCGATAAAGTTCATTTTTAATGAATAAGTGAAAAATGTTGTATTTTAATTCAAAACCTCTTTTAATATAATTTATTTATATGATTAGATAATCTTTTGAATTGGTTTTAAAGTTAAATTATAGTATATTTTTACCATTTAATCCAATGGTGGTCATTGGAATTAATTTCACATTGGAATTGGACTTAAACTAGTATCAATCTTTTAATAGATATTGTTTCTTAAAAACACGCTACTTGTTTTGACAGCAGGAATTAATTATTAAATTAATTAACGCAACTTATATGTTTTTAATTTTGTAAAATAGAAATCATTTTTGAATTCTTAATATCAAATATATCTTAGGGTTAATTTTTGGTATTTTTCTGAAAAACATCAATTTTTGATGAATAGTGAAACCACTAAGTGGTAGTTAAAAACTGTTTTTTCATTTAAATGAAGCTTTACCACTTCTGTGATTTGATTTTCAAAAATAATACATAAATGGTTGTCATTAGGATTTAAAATGTGGTTCAATGGGATTAAAATAATTTTTTGGTGAATAGTAACTTTTAAGTTTTATTAATCGCGATTAAAGGTAATTAGTGTAATTTAAGGTAAAGATAATGTTATAATAATAAGAAATGACCTTGAAACGTGTCCTACCCTTATTGGATGAGTCATGGAAGATCAATACAATCCATGGGTCAACTTGGGGACCCCATGGATCCACTTGGGTAAGAAAATGACATTAATAACTTTTTATTTAAAGTTAAAATAAAAATGTCACAAACATGTATTGTTTTACTAAAATAATTTTTACATGGTGTTATATAGGTCATCTTTTTTACTATAAATATTCATTGGAAATATAAAAAGATTTCCTACATCATAGTATTTTTTTTATAATTTTTAGACATTAAATAAATTAATTTATTTATGACACCATGATGATGCAGCGATTACCTCATTAATCATTGATTTAAATAAAATGAAAAGATAATGTAAACTCTAAGACATAAACTTGTAAAAAAACTATTGGATGGGTTTATTTAGAACAATTATCACCTTATCCTCGAAATATATAATTTTGGGACCTTTAATATTAGAAAATTATTTTATAATAAAGTAACTTTTCATGACATTCCAAGAGTGCCCCTCCTCCCTCTTATAAAAGGCCCCCACCTATACCCCCTTACCCACACCTCTCAAGCTTTTTTATCGACAAAACTCTGATCCTTTTATCTCTACACATCCCTCTATTTATCCTAGAATCCTTCCCTTAGGCAGAAAGCTCTTCAAGAAACCCTTTTGGTTCAAACCAAGGGGCGTTACCCGATTTAAAGGTAAAGTCTTCCCTAATGTTCTTTTGTTTTATTTTGCTTCTCCAACCCCCTAAACTCTTTTTATTACATTATTTTGTAACAACACCAGTATCATAAATATTATATGATGTTTTTATGATAATTATTTGATCTACACTTACACACACCTCTGTCTAATGGTTAAATAACATACTGTTTCAGTGGATGGCGAATTACTGCCTCTCGAAACGATGATTGTTCTATCTTCTCCTACCACCTCTCATGGTGTCCATTATGATGGAACTACATTTATTTATGATATATATTATATTTATTTCTTCTCTATTCTTCTGTATTTTATATTTAATACATACCTTTATGCTTTGCATGTTGTGCAAATGCGATAATTTCATTTGAGGAAGTGTGGACTACCGCCCCCTCAAGTGATATGACTCGTTCATGCAATACATGGAATGTATAAAGAATGAAATTGATGTAATTATGTGACCTATATAACATATATATTATACTAGAATTATAATATATTTATATATCTCTCATCTAGTTTTAATTCCATTAATGTGCCAAAGAAATGAAAGTAGCGTTCATGCGTACATACGGCCTACCGTCTCCATGAACGGTGCATTTCATTTCTTTTTATCTCTAAATGTTATGTAATAGTATAAAATGAATATATACTGGATATATATGATATTTAAATCATTAATACTATTCTGGAGATTATGTACTTATAACTACATGGAAAATTCTTTTCCAACAAGTTCAATTTTTACTCATGTACCGAACATCGACAAAAACGTCTGATATGAACTCACATTATTAACCAATTATTTTAACATTATAATATGTTATATGAACTGAATAATAATATTTAAAAGATTTACTAGAAATTATAAATTGACTAAAGTTTATTATTTAGTAATATAAAGAAACGAACATGACAAGTCGGACTTGAGGTAAGGGATCCTACCTCTCTCTTTCTTTTTTAAGTACTCTCTTTTATGTCATTTCTTTTAAGATCATATTTCTTATTTTTGGTGATGTTATTTTATATTCCTCATTATGTAATTTATGTTCATATTTTTAGAGACCCTATTTTATCTCATAAATCTATTTTTTTGAAGTTTTAAGTGGCGTCGTTAGGCTGCTGAGTTTTCACAAGGGATTTTTCATCTCACTTTTATTCCCGTGAGATTTATGCTACATTTTCCACAATTTCCTTTTAGTTGTGTATGTACTACCCATTATTCTAATCTATGTGTAATATAATTTCATTTATGGGTATTTAAATAAATTTTTTATAGTCCTTCTTTCATGGGGTGTACGTTTCGAAAGTTACCCAAATCGGTAAGGGAACCTTTCACCCTCCTCTTTTTAAAAGACTTATTTCCTATGGGTATTTTAATTTACATATTTTTATGTTTGGATATGTTCTTATATATCCTTATTGATGTAAATTTTATGTCCAAGTGATGAGATACCATTTTCTCTCCCATCAAATCATTTTCTGAATTTCAAAGTGACGTTGTTAGGCTGTTGAATTTTTGCAAAGGAACTTCTTAACTCAATTTCAATTCTTTGGGTTAAACTTATACTCCTTTAAAATGTCACTATATGAATATGTTTGAATGAATCTTATTGTTTTACACTTAATATCCACTTATATTGGGTGTATTTATTTGTCACACATAATTATGTAATTGATTTATCCTTAATCTAAGGATACCATCTTTGAACGGGACTTCGTCTCAATCTCCTTTCATTGAGACATATTTTGTTCTAATACAAGACTTTATTTTATACGCTGTATGAAACACCTTTTAATTTTCATTTTATTCAAAGGTAATCTTTTTCTATGAAGCGTTTTACTAAATTAAAAAAAGGAATGTTTATTTTAACGTGCGCGGTGACAACGACCTTTTCCACCACCGCGAGTATTATTTGATCTTTGGCTTCCTCAATAAGCCATAATGTTTTTAAAATGAAATAAATACCATATACTCTTTTATGTATTTTGGTATTGAAAATGGTTTTTATAATGGATTTTTTTTATGTCAATATATTTAAGTGATATATTGTGACCGAAATGTGGAAATGTTTTCTTTCCATTATATTTGTTTTATGTCTTATGATTTTATAATGGTACTTGGACATTTGATGGGTGGTTATGTGATAAACCATATGATGGGTGGTGTCATGAATACCAGGACGGGTGGTTACGTTATAACCTCCAATGCATTGGGTATGGAAGTCGTCTGTATGGCTATTCCATTTAGTGATATGTGTGGAAGTGAACCATATGGTTATTCCATTTAAGTATGTTTATGTCCCAAGTTACCTTTATATGTTATGTGTTCTTTATATGGGTTTATGGTAATCTTTTGGTTACAAAGGATATGTAGTGATCTTTTATTCAGTGAAGAGTATTTACTACTTCATAAAGTTGAAAAGTATTACTTTGATAATGTATTCATGGTTTACTTGTTTTTTTGAAAAACTAACAGTTTTCCTTCTTTGTGTATCCTTTACTAGGCTTTTTATACTCATCCCATGTTTTTGAAATGTTCTCCACAGGACTTAAAGATTAATAGGGTCAAGGATGGGATCAAGTAAAGACATGCTATCTAAAACATGGAACTAGACATGTTTCTTTTTTAAGAGTTTTTATTTTATGGAAACTTAGTAGAAGTGTCTACTTTGTAATCTTTTGAGATGTAATAGTTATATCCTAATTCCCTAAATATCTAAACCTGAAAAGATCCTCTATGTGAATTATTCATTTAATTCATGATTATGTAATGTTTTAAGGGCATGTCCTTATAGAGGAAGTTTAGTAGAAATCTTGGAAACTAGATTTAGAAAACATATTTTAGGGAACAAATACCTAAGATAGTATTTGAGGATAAGCATAAAGGAACATCTTGGTATTTTGGTAAGGAATAGATTATGTGGATCTTTCTAGAAAATACATCCCTGTCTGGATACAAATAGGTAGAGTTGACTCTAGTATAGATGTACCTAGGAGTAAAAACTATAACAAAGAGTTTCAAGCTTGACCTAGGGTATCCTGGTACACGACAATAGGCCTTGCTGTACTCGTGGTATTAACACTCCCGAGGGATATTATTAAGATAATTCACATTTTCTTTACAAGCCATTATAAAGGATTTATTCCCCCAAAGTAACCAAAGTATATGGTTCTAGGATTTATGATGCATAAATTTATGTTATATGTTATACCATATTTATATTCATAGATAGTTCATAATTTTATAAGCTAATATATAATATGGAATTGATTAGAAATGGTGTCTAACAGAAGGAATGAGAACTTAACCAATGCACGAGATATGAACTGTAATAAGGATCATATCTCTGATGGTCTTAAGCCATCATTTCAAAGGGTGATTGTCTCCCAAGTATCCTCATCATATGAGGAAATAGTATCATGTGTTAAAAATTTATATAAATACTTCTACGATTTATATGGATTTGAAGAGGAAAAAAAAGAAGAGGATGGCTGGGAAAACATGGATAAAGGGAAGAAGAGAAAGATGTATTTTCCCACATGTGATAATTATGGAAGAAACACCTTGGTATATGCTTGAGAGTAAAAGGAGTTTGATTCAAGTGTGGAGAAAAAGGCCACCATGCTCATAATTTCAAGACAAGGAAAGAATTCCCCTATATTCAATGATTCAACTGCAAGTAGATGGGATACTATATGAATCAATGTCCCAAGCATCAAAGGAATATACCCCATATGATGATTTTGGATAATGATCAAGTTATGATTCTACCAAATATGAAGTAGAATGATTAATATGTCTATTCAAGAATCATGTAATCTGAATATTTTCTTAGTAATATATTGGTTTTAATAATTATGAGATATATAAGGATTGTACTAGAATACTATTTCATTAATGATTTGAGGTTGTATGATGAATGGTACAAAGAAAAAGTGATTCAATAGAAAGTTAAAATTTTTATAAAACATATGATTGAGGGAAATAAAACCCTTAATATATTCTTGATGATTAAGATAACGATGAAGAAATGATTGATTTGGATAAGTACAAACTACCTTAAAAATGATTATTAACTTATTGAAAAGTGGTTTATTCTATCATTGATGGAGTTTACAACATTTTTTGATATAAGGTATATATATAATAGCATGTGTAAGGATGAATGATTTTTCTAATAAGGTTTTATGGTAATTTGACTTATTACCATATTTTAAGAGGAAATGTGACGAATATATTCACATTTTTTGAATGTGAAAATTTAGAGCTGCTTCATGTTGATTAAGGGTTAATGATAATTTTATCTAGGAAATTCAAAGACCTTCATTATAAAGTGTTGAATCATTATATTTTAGAATGTGAAACCATTTATTAAATGGTTTAAGTTGATTGTTGTACAATATTTTAGAGGTTAATGTATTACTTCTCCATATAGTGTAACCTATGCTAAGTGATAAATATAGATAGTTTAAAGTGGAATCCAAGGATGATTTTATAAATAGATACGTATATTTATATACTTATAGAGTGGAATAATACCTCCACACTAAGAAAAGAGTCTTAAATAAAATTTAGTTATATTATCATTATCATTGATAATATTGATGAATTTTTTTACAATATTTTATAGTTTTGTAGAAATCAACTTTCATCATAACATGTTCTCTATCAAGTTCCATCAGAACTTCATAGTTAGATTTTTCTTCCATGTTTATTTTTTTACTTCCAACTAATGTCACCCCATTTGAAAGAATATTTTTTTTGGTGACCTCCTCATTTCCCTTAACCTCTTTTTATGATAATATTTTATTAACCCTATTTCCGAAGTGGGTTTCCCATAAGAAATATTTCAAGTATCAACTGTTAACTTTCGAAATTCAATTTCAAATTTCGAGGATGAAATTTTTGTAAGGAGGTAATAATGTAACACCCAAAGAATTTACAAATAGATTTATTATAGAATGCATGAAACAATGAGTCTCTACAAAACACCACTTTGTTATGACCTAGTCAAGTAAACATAATTTTTCCACCTCTTTGATTTGAATTTTGAAAATATGACATACATGGTTGTGATCAGTAAGTTATTTGGAGTTTGATAAGAAAAACTTAATTTTTGGTGAATAGTAACCTAACCTAATGAATAGTAACATACCCTTATGAATAGTGATATAACCTAATGAATAGTAAACTTACCTATGATATTATATAAATAATATTTAAGTGGAATTCTGATATACCTGTGTTTTGGAATAAGTAAATAAATGTTTTAAAACTATTTTTTTAGAATAAATTATGATTTTAATTAAATATTAAATTAATAATATTTAGAAAATTATTTTATAAAAATTGACTTCATTTTTATATTCTACATGTCAAAAAATGGTTTTGGTAAATTTTTGGGATTTTTATAAAAAAGTTGAATTTTTTATGAATAGTAAAATACGATAATTCACAATAAATGCTAAAACCTAAATTTATGCATCATGATTGAGTCATGGATTATATAAGCCCACTTGGGTCAAACTCACATGAATTTATTACTATTCTTGTTCATGGAATTATTATTATTTCTGGTCTTGAGGAAAATTAATAAACTAATGATTAAAAAATTATGAAAACCCTCCTCTCCTCCACTATAAAAACTCCCCTCACTCCCTCTTCTCTTCACTCTTCTAAGACTTTAAGATCCTCAAATTTATACCCAATTACCCTTCCCTAGTCACTCCCCACATCCAGAAAGCTCTTGGTCTTTCCAAAATACCAAAATCCCTTCCCTTAAGGAGGTTCTCAAGGAGGTTGTTTCAAGAGGTAAAGCACCTTTCTTTTTCATTTAGTTTCATTTCAATTTATCTTCTTTTGTTATCTTATCCTCACCTCCTCTGTCCAAATGACCATTATAGATCCAGTATCATCTATATACTATAATTATATCATGTGAATGGAATAACCATCATCAATATCCTTAGTCTCTCTCTCTTTTATTTTATAAATGAAATCAATGTTCATGAGGTTCCAATTTATAACTTTTGTGGATGATGAAGTCTCATTATTCATTTATCCTTCATTACTAGTCATGAAACCATTTTGATGGTTGAACCAGACTTTTATATATGTATTATAACCAAATTAATATTCAATAACTAGTATGTGTACATATTATTAAATCGTATAACCAAACTAGTTCCTAATAATCAAAATACCACTAAAATAATCTATGTGAATGTCATAAATATTTCATCTAATGATTCATCCTCTTTCCATGTAACCAAATGATATAAATGACCATTAACACTTTTGGATGTTCATAAATAATATTTAATTTAAATTATTTATATTTACATCAATTCCACATGAATTACCTTACTTAAGAACAAGTGAACCGATTATGAAAATAAAGAAAACAAACACTACTAGAAATCACACTTATACCAACACCCTTTTCCCAATAGTCTTTCTAAACTATTGGGATAGAGAGTTTTTTCTAACAGTTTTTGAAAACCATTTGGATATAGTGCTTTAGTGTAGTCTTTCCCAATGGTTTGTGAAAACTGTTGGGGAATATGGGTTTTTACCAACGGTTTATGTAAACTGTTGGGATATAGTGGGGTATAGTGATGTTTCTAAATGGTTTTTTAAAACCATTGGGGTATAGTGATGTTTTACAATGGGTTTTTAAAACTTTTGAGATAGTTTTTTCCCAAATACTCCTAAACCCCAACTTCCCTTTCCATATTCGATTGATTTTTTTCTACCAGAGCGGTGCTCTCTTCCCACCCAGCAACCCCTCCTCTTCTAAAGATCCATCCTAGTTGTCTCCACTTCAAATTGGTGAGTTGTAGTTACATATTATGCATAAATTTATTTTGGATTTTTATATACCACATTTAGTTTATTTCCTCATCCATTTTAATCCCTCATAATTTAGGGTTTTCAGTTGTTGTTGAATGTGAAATTAGCATGTTCCAAATACTCCATCCTACACATAAACAATGAATTCCCCTTCTCAAACCACTACCATAACTAATTTTCTAGGTGTGTTACACAATATTAGTGTTGTATGGGTACTATATTTTCTCCCATCGGTCATGTTCACATTCATATTTTCAAGAATTTTACCTTCTAAACTAATTACTTTCTTAGAAAAGGGATTTTTAACAATTACTTTTTGAAATTTTTGTGTAATGGTTTGGTGGGTTGTGCAGGTGGGGGGTGTAGGTCAGGGGGGGTATGTGTAGGTGGAGTCTATTGGAGGTGAGGTGGGGGGTTGTGCAAGTGGGTGGGGAGGGGATTGTGAAAGTTGGGGGGATGTGTATTGTGCAGGTGGGGAGGGGGTGCAGGGGGGAGGGGTGCGGGGGTGCGATGGGGGAGTCTATTGGGGGTGAGGTGGGGGTTGTACAGGTGGGGGTGGGAGTGGGTTGTGTAGGTGGTGGTGGGGTTGGGGTGGTATTTTTGTAGGTGGGGGTGTGTAGGTCGGGGGGAGGGGGATCGTTCAGGGGGAGTCAGCTGGGGGTGAGGTGGGGGTGGATGTATAGGTGGGGTGGGGTGGGTTGTGCGGGTGGGGGTGGGGGTGGGGGTGGGGGAGGGGGTGTGCAAGTGGGGGGTACAGGTGGGGGTGCAGTGGGTGGGGGAGAGGGTGTATGGGTGGGGGAGTGCAGGTTGGGGGGGGATGTGCAGTGGGTGGGGGAGGGGGTGTATAGGTGGGGGTGTACATGTGGGGGGTGTGCAGTGTGCTAGTGGGGAGGGGGTGTAGTGGGGGTGGGTTATGCAGGTGGGGGTGTGCAGGTTGGGGGGAGGGGGCTGTGTAGGGTGAGTCTATTGGGGGTGAGGTGGGGGTGGTGGGATGTATAGGTGGGGTGGGTGGGATATGCAGGTGGGGGTGGGGGAGGGTTTTTTGTAAGTTGGGAGGGTGCAGGTGGGGGTGGTGTGCAGTGTGTAGGTGGGAAGGGGGTGTAGTGGGGGTGGGCTGCGCAGGTGGGGGTGTGTAGGTCGGGGGTATGGGGACTGTTCAGGGGTAGTCTATTGGGGGTGAGGTGGGGGTGTATAGGTGGGGGTGGGTGGGGGTGGGGGTGGGTTGTGCAAGTTGGGGTGGGGGGGAGGGGATTGTGCAAGTGGGGGGTGTAGGTGGGGGTGCAAGTGGGGGGAGGGGATGTGCAGTGTATAGGTGGGGAGGGGGTGTATAGGGGGGAGGGGGGTTGTGCATGGAGAGTCTAATGGGGGTGAGGTAGGGAGGGGGATATAAAGGTAGGGAGGGGCTCTAAATTAAATTAGTTTGGAGGATATAAACTCAATATCAATAAATACATGCTTAAATAATAACTCAATAATTGTCCCTCTAACTACTATCACTGGTTTATAATTAAAATGGTTACCACGTGAAAAAATTGCTTTTCATTCCCATATTATCTTTTTTATTTGGTCTAAAATCTTGTTCCACCCAATATATCATCCAACTCATGATCTTGAAGTCATACCTCACTAAATTAAAGTGAATGTTCTCTATGACATGTCATCATGGGATCCAAGAGCAGCCTTGGAACTCCTCTAAAATATCATGCACTTTACATGTGTCATGATCTATATCATGATCACCCACCACACAGTGTCATTGCTAAATTGTATGAATTTCTCTATGAAATAAGTTATTCCAATATCATACACATGCTTATCCACAAACTAACACCACAAAAACAAAGAACATATTCCCACACTCCCACTATACCCTTATAGCTTTTTATATAAGGGACCACTTACCTCGTCATAGACTTAAAAGGATAATGGTTGATCCACTCTATAAAGGCTTAATGTCAATATACCTTACATGTTTCCTTAGCAGCTAGTATAAAAAGGGCCCCCTCAAAAAGACCCTCTTCATAGGCCTTTATACCTCTTTTGTTTACTAGGAAATCCTTTTCCAAGGATTTTTTTCTTTTAATGTTTTATATGGTTCTTCATCACTTTCATCCACAGATGGGTTATTAAACCTAAACACTAATGTTCCAAATTTCCCATAAGTATGATCATATCAAGGTATTTTCGTAGTCCATTATGACCCCAATGGTGACCAAAATTGAGGGAAGCATCACTTGTGTACCCATTTCAACCCACAAAGTCATCTACTAATTTTTTTTCACTAAAATTTAATTTTTTCAGTTTGAAAACTGGAGGGAGTAGTGTTGAACTTATTTTTGACACAACTAAATATCCCCCCAAACCATCAGGGAATATAGCTATCATATGTAACTTCTTCATCTATTTAGGCTACAAGGAATCCCCCTATTGGGATATAAAATAAGTATTACCTACAAAACTCTCAATCACATTATTAGTATAATTCTATTTGGGGTTTTGTATGGTGCATATACAGAGAGGTTTTATTTGTATCTCTTTCTCTTCACCCCTCCATAATTTAGAGAAATTTACCTAACCCCACTCATAATCTGAACATATGGTTGGAATAAAGAACTAAGAATCACATAGTATTTGATAAATTTCTACCCATCAACACGAGCCACCATCTAGTATTATTCTACCTAGAATGTTCTAATGATTCATAATAAATATTTCTATATATAAAATTTCAAAGTTACTGATATAATTCACCAACACTTCCACTACTAAACTAATTCATTTCCTACTTATTGGATAGACATCCATCATAAAGGCCTTTACCTAGAGTATGAGACATGGGACCCTTACAAGTTAGATATATCTATTTAAGTAAATCTCTTATAATGCTACCAAATTAGTATACCTTTCTATATTAATGATAACCACCTGACCTCAGTCATAAAATCTTCCATATTCCATAGTTCTCCAATAAGCACCGGGAATTCATCACTTCTAGAGATTTGGATAGGTTTGAGGCCTCTTTGGTTTTGGTTCTTGTCTAGTCATATTAATTAGTTTGGAATCACATGATCTAAAAGTGACATTAACCATAGGATGAATTCCTTCTCCCATAACACATTTTTCTACAAATAATATATCATTTGAAGGTGGTGGGAGCCTTTTATAATCCTTTCATATAGAGACCAGGGGAGGAAAATCCCCATATATATCCACCTAGACCAAGGACCTACTACCATATGCACGTACCATATTCATAAATCTGCCTCTCCATGTATTAAATTAATAGTTATTCTATATATACTTCACCTTATAATGACATCCTAAATTTAATTCATGTTCTGATGAAAAAAAATATCGAGGAATCCATACAACTTCATATAGGAAAACACCCTTAATCCTCGTTCCATGATGATGAAAATCATTACTGACTCATTTCCATACATCATATCATTCCTAATAACTGGCAATAGATATTCACTAACCTGTATTTCTTCCACCAGAATCTAATGCACCAACATTTTTCCAATTCCAAAATTGATACCATCATGTTATCAAGTCACCAATCCTACCAAATTGGATTTTCACTAAAAAATACTACTCTAATAATTAACACCCATCTTTTTTTCATAACATGAATGACAATCCAATTAAATTTCACAGCTCTCAGTCACACATGAAATGTGGTAGTCAGACCTTAATTGACTCCTAGAAAACTTGCATGGCATTCTCACTATAGTGATAGATTAATTATCCCAATCATGATGTCTCAAAATTAATGACATTTCAGGGTTACTCAACCACCTAAACTAGAGTGACACATAATCTTCATAACCATGATACATTATCTTTGATGACATTGCATAAACACTGAGTTAACTACACCATATTTTAACATCCTCTCCATTTGAAACTTGCTAAACTCTACTAATTTATGTAAAACATGTGATATACACCCTCACCCCCTAGACACCCCCACCCCCTTGGAAACCCCCCACCCACCCCCCTGGACACCCCCACCCCCTGGACAGCCCCCCCCCCCAGACACCTCCACCCCCTTGGATAGCCCCCACCCCGAACACCCCCCTGGACACCACCCACCCCCTTGGATAGCACCCCACCCCCTGGACACCCCCACCCCCTTGGACAACCCCCCACCCCCTAGACACCCCACCAACCTAAAAATCCCCCATGAGTGTTAATTTTAATTATATACATTGTATCATGGGAATGAGTGTTTTTCTGAATTCTGTATTTTTAGGTGTTAGATAATTATTGTATATCCTCTTTGTTTTATCTTTGGGTGTTTAATTCTATATATTGCAGAGGGGATGCAAGAGGGGATGTAGGTTGTTGTGTAATTTGGTAGAGATTGTACATGGAAGGCTTATGTATAGAAAATAGATAAGGCTACAAGGCTACTACTATAATCTTGGATTTCTATATACCAACGGTTTATAAACCATTGGTATAAAGCTGAATAAACCTTTTATACCAATAGTTCACATAAAACCATTGGTAAAACACTATACCAACGGTTCTTGAACTATTGGTATATAGGTTATATATATAATATATACCAACGGTTGGAGGAAAATTGTTGGTAAACCTATATACCAATGGTTTTTAAACCATTAGTATAAGTTATAGATTTATATTTACCAACAGTTTGTAACCATTGGTACTTCTGTATTGCAACGGTTGGCCAAAACTGTAGGGAAGATGAATTTTTTACAGGTCTAACCCAATGGTTTCAAGTAACCCATTGGTATAAGGCTATCCCCATGACTTATCACCAAATGATTTTCCAAATTTTTGGTATAACATATACCAACAGTTTGGAAACCTTTCCCAACGGTTTTAAACCATTGGTAAAACCTTGGTTTCCAATAGTGGAACACTCCGAAACGAAAAAAAATCAATATAATAACTTATCAATAAGGGAATAAATGAAATAATAGAATTATGATAAACTAAATACATGTCTAATAGGTTCTGAAATAAGTTATTAATAATTCTAATTTCATATTCCTTGACCTTAAGTTCAAGAGAAGAACACTTTTGGACTTAAGGTAAGGGTTTCATCATCTCACTTCCATTTTTGTGAGATTTTCCACATTCACTACTAATAATTTTGTATGGTGTATATATACTACCCATTGATGTAACATATCTTGAATATATTTATTTTCATTGTATTCAATGTATAATTTTAATATTATTAATTTTGGGTCATATGAATGAATTGATTACAAATTGGTAAGGGATTTCTACATGAACCTCCATTTTCATTCGGGTTACTCTTATTCTCTACTTACCTCAATTAAATTCTTATTTATTCTTATTTACTCCACATAAATTCTGTTTGAATGTCCTATAAATTTTTACCATCTAGAATCCTTCTTTATTTTATGGGTATTTACATGTTTTAAAAGAATCATTCAAAAAATTTATCTCGTTAAACAAAATCGATTCAAGGGATATTTTCAAATTCTTACCCATTTTCAAGTGTACACCAGAATATATTTTGAGAAACCATTATTTTTATAAAAACACTAATTTTATCATGAAAAATTATCTTGTATCATTTTTGGATTTAAGATAACAAACATACATTTCTGCTTTAAAATTCTCTTTAATATTTGCCTTAAAATGCTCTAAAATGGTTTATTTCTAAAGATTATTAAGAAATATTTTTACCTGATTTCACTTTAGTAGGAAATAATTTATACCTAAAATATAATTTCAATGTCCTTAAGTTTTATTTTCTGGGATATACATGTTTACAATCTAATTTTATGGAAAATAAAAATTATTTTCCAAAAGAACTCTTCTTTCAAAAGTAAAAAAGTATTTTCTCGTCTCATGTTAACTTTTATGAAGTATATGCCTTGTTCACCAATTATTACATGAACGTGTTGTATGTAATTCCCTTTGGAATATCATATAAATATTATACTTATTATCATGATATTCTAAGGTATTTTTATTTGAATGTTTCAATGTGGTATGGGATACTTTGGAATGTTTAAGGATTATTTCCTTAAGAATTTTTCAATGGTATCATTTAAAAGTATCTTCATCTAAGAAAGAATCCATTATTAAATCTGGTATTTCATTGATATTTATCTACTGTGATATCATATACCATATTTAATTGAATGGTATGTGATTAGTTTGAATGTGGATGTATTATCTTAAAAGCATTCACCAATTTACTCTGAATGGTTAGTATTTATGCTTAATGTTTGGGGAAAGTTATTTACATTTCATATGTTAGTTTCAATATGAATGTGTATATTGTTTATATTAATCTTTGTTCATATGAGGAATGCATTGGACTTAGTATGTGTTGGGTGGGGACCTCTATAGTCCCTTGGTGCATCGGTAGGTCTCATGAGACAAACTACGGTCTTGGCACAAGGCCTTGATAAAATGATTATTTATGGTCTTGGCACGAGGTCTTGACAGTATGGTGATGATGTCCCGCATTATACATTCCCTCATTATGAAAATAGTATTGATGTTTCATGTGTTTATTCAACTAGTAGAATACCAATGATTATGTTTTATTATGGAATTATTTACTCAGTTCATATTCCTGCCATAATGTGTTCAAGTTTATTATTTCTAAAGGCATGTGTTTTCAATTATTCACCATGCCTAATGTTTATGTTATGATATATTCTTCTATATTTATTACCTTTACTAATCATTTTACCTCACCCCTTTCTTATTTTTCATTTTCTTGAGGCATAAAGAATTTAATTATGAATGACATGCTAAAATAAACTAGGAGTTATTGATGTTGTCAAAGAAGATTCTATGTTGTTTTTCGTTTCAAGTTTTAATTCTGAACTTATGTATATATCTTTTTTACAATACTACTAAACTACTCGGTCCTTCAGGATTTGATTCCTTTTAATCATGACAATGTATTAAAATAATGCACCAGCTCCAGGCTTCTGGGTTCGGGGCATTACACTATATGAGCGTTGATCCCCTACTTAGAGGATTAATCTAGATTGGGTAGTTGGTAAACCCTGTGGATTTGGGAGTGATCCCATTTCTATGTGTCTTTCCCTTCAAACTTCCATCGTGTACTTATTATGGAGATACCAGACGATCATGACATATCAAGTGGACTCTTCCATGTTATTTGACTCACAAAGTGTGTTCTCCCAAATGAGTGTTATGTGGAACCTTCGAGGAGGAATCCTAGGTGGGCTTTATGGTTGTGAATTTACCTTGAGAATGTGCTTCAATGTTGAGTACATCTAGATATTCTATTTATATGTACTATTTACATATGCCTATGATGAGATGATAATTATTCATGAATTTATATTTTTAGTGATTTTGGGGTGTCCTACTGGGTATTATTACACTCACACCTTCATGGGATTTTCCCACATGTGTTGTGTATTATATAGATGAATGAACTTTTTATAGAGTCCTCAAGGGACCATGACCAGAGGGGCTTAGTGATCTGAACAGATAGAGGTGTGTTCTAGCAGTTTCATTTATAGTATTCCACACTAACTTTATAGGATGTAATTGATTTTAGTTTCTTTGTAGTGGGAATTTATTTGTCCCTTTTTCCTTTAATTAATTATTATTTTACTTTGATGGTGGTATTCTATATGTATGAATGGATGGTTATTTGTGGATTTACATTTAATAATTGTTTGGGCTTGGAAATGTGTGCATGTGTAAAGGCACATTAGGCTATGTCCATCCATATGTGTGATATGCCTACTCAGTGCTGGTCACCATCCCCTAGAATTTTGGAGGTAGGCTTGGGGTGTTATAGCATAGGCCCTTTTGGGATAGGTCAAGATAGAGTGGTATCAAAGTATTAAGTTATACCTTAGGACTGGATTCTATGAGATTTGTTTTGGGAAACAGTGTTAGGTGTTTCAAGATCAACATTAGTCTAGGGACTCTAATGTTGGTGTGGTGGCTAATGTATCTACACACAAGAACTCTGAACACCTAACTTTTGACTTGATACATGTAGGAATAGGTTATAGGGAAAACATTTTTACATGCATAATATAATAATTATTTTTGGTTTCAATGTCCTTCTTGAGTCATCTCTCAATATATACTCATTGACTGTGGTACATCATATCTATTACAGGATTCCTCCATGAAATTTTACATCTTGGATTATCCATCATGTTTATGAGGATTTTCCTCTATGTGATGGGTCTTTGAAACATAGACTTTTTCATGAGGTGTTACCTATAGGTTGTCCACCAGTCTTACCAATGCCTGTCAAGAAGTAGATGGTATAGATAGTACCAGAAAATTAAGTGCACAAGCTATGAACACTTAAAGTTTTTTAGTGAAATAAACCCCTCATGGATCGATGAAAGCCCGACCCACATATAGATGAGGACTGGATTGAGGATGTAACATGATTCTTCCATATTTTTAGTACATTCACATTCTAGGTGGTGGTTTTAGTTGTAATCCTTCTCCATGGCTCTACATGACAATAGTGAGGATTAGTGACTCATTCATATGATGAGGAGAATCTATCATAGTTAGAATTCAAGCACCTTTTTAGAGATTATTTATCTCCATCTATGTTGTGGGATGTGTGAATTTAGGTTCTTCTACAACTTCATTAGGTAAGTACGATTGTGGATGAGTATTCATTGAGGCTCACCAACCTCTACTGGTACTCGATGGATATGTTACATGCTCATTTATTTCAATCTAATACCTTCAATAGATGAATAGTTAGAGTCATATGAGATGGAATGATACCTCTATGAATTACTACCTATTATGGGTTGTTATATTGTCCTTTGGTTTTCAAGAGTTTTCTAGATGAGTAGATGTAGATAGTTGGTGCAGGTAGTGCGCACACAGGAGTTGAGACATCAGTAGCAGGGAGCTAACAACATACACAAGGACCTGGATGTGTGATACTTTTCAAGAGGCAATCCCAGAACATATGATCTACCATTCAGGGCTCACTGGATAGGTGTAGTCATACTAGAGAGAGGTGGTTCAACACTTGTTGTGACCTAGGATATCTCAGTATGGATTGTCCAACCCTCCATATGACTGATAGAGAGATGGGGGATGGCCCAACTAGGTAAATATAGTGGCACGATTAGGAAGTTTCTTAGGGATAAAGACATGGAAATGTAGTTGGTATAGTAACTAGAGGTGGGATATGTTGTCAATTTTTGTGACACGCACCCCTATTTGGTCCTCATTGGGCTTAGGGAGTTGGGGGATGGGGGTGAGGGAAGTTGCAGTCAGTCGAGGCTTATGACCCAAAGGCTCCAGGGATGATACGATGTTTGATATATATCTTTTATACCTTATCTAAAGTATTTATAGGCATAATTGAGATTCATTAATTTATTTCCACTTATCTAGTTTGAGACATAGATATTCTGATTGATCCTTTGAATCGACCATTGTACTTGGAGACTTTTACTGGAGGTGACTTGGTGATCACACACTTATGTCGATGGTGTGAATTGACTATTGGAGGTAAGAGATTCTTTTTAGGTCTCTTTGAAGCATTGATAATGCCTTATTATTTCATATTATGTATTTTATGGTTATATACAGTTCATTCTCAAATAGAATATTTCAGAAAAATTATGTGGTATTTCTACTATGATGGAATGAGGTTTTCCTTTATGGGTGAAAATAAATCCCTGGAAGAGCATGATTGACTCATTCATAGGAGGGTGAAGGTTATCACTTCTCAATTTTATAGCATCACCCTTGGTGTAGTGGATGCTAAAAGTTTCCATTTTCCTATAGCAGTGGTAGAGTATGATGATGTCTTTCATGAGAATGTCTCAAGATTACCTCCC
This sequence comes from Viscum album, assembly GCA_963277665.1. Taxonomy (NCBI): domain Eukaryota; kingdom Viridiplantae; phylum Streptophyta; class Magnoliopsida; order Santalales; family Viscaceae; genus Viscum; species Viscum album. The sequence continues at coordinate 1,824,640,684 of OY728161.1, read as the reverse complement.
CACCGAGAGATATACTTCTACATTGAACAAAACCTAGGGATGAACAAAATATTTTCACATATATATTAGATGTCTTCTGTAGATATTCTTGAGATGAGGGTTCTATTGATGGACTTGAATATAAAGTGATTTGTCAGAACAAGTCTTTCACCCTTGGAATAACTAGTTTTGTTCACCAAAAAGGAATATGGGAGCATGAAGATGTGTGTATTATCGTATCCTAAACTTGGTGAACTTGAAGAATAACTATCAACTAATGAGGATCGATGACCTCTTAGATCAGTTGAGAGGGTCAAAATGGTTCGCAAAGATTGGACTCAAATCAATCTATCAGCAATTGCAATTATAGGATGAGGATATACTGAAGAATGATTTTGATGTTTTTATGGTCACTATGAGTACTTGGTGATGTCTTCCAACATGAAAAATTCCCCATTAGTGTTCATCAGACTCAAGAACTAAATATTTCATCCTTTATTAGACTGGATTATGGCAGTCTTAATTAATGATATCCTACTGTATTCGGTTTCTGAGGAGGAGATGTGAGACACTTGACGATGATTTCCAAGAGAACTATCTTTATGGGATGATTAAAAATGATTATTATAGATTCTAGAGTTCCACATTCTGAGACATGTTATCTCAACAAATGGTTTGGCAGAGAACCATAAAAGTTCAAGGTAGTGTTATCTTGGAATCCAACCAAGAGCGTGATGGAGGTGTATAACTTCTTTGTGTTGGTAGGATACTATAGGAGATTCATACATGATTTCTCTAGGATGTCATATAACTTTAAACTTTGATCTAAAAGGTGAATCCTTTTTGGGTACAAATAGATTTCATCATTCTTTTCATAAGTTTAGGCAGAGACTGATGAGCACTCATATTGTGAGATTTATAGAGGAGGTTGTCAAGTATGTAGTTCTCTATAATGCATCAGGGACCACTCTTGGTTGTTTTCTGATTAAGAGGTAGGTGATGATTTTTATGTCTCAAATCAGTTGAGACCATATGATATGAACTAAATGACCCACAATATTGAGTTTTTAGTGGTAGTCTTCTCACTGAAGATGTGGCAACACTACATAATAGGAGAGAGGTTTATCATCTATTCTGATCATACGAGTCACAAGTTGTTCTTTTATTAGAATGATTATAACATGGGACATAGTTGATGTTTATAGTTCCTATATAACTATGAATTTTATATTTTCTATACTCATGGTAAGGGTAACATGGTAGTAGATTATATTAGTAGAAGATCTTGATCATGGTTTCTGAGTGAGGCATCAAATTAGTTTTCTTCATTACAATTATCCTTTTTTGGATGGGGATGGAGTATCTTACCACCAATAAATGGTTTTTACCCATCCTATTTTTTAGTTACTAAGGGAGTCACGTCATGAAAATAACAAATGTGAGACCCTACGCACTAATATATCCACTGGACATGATCTTGGTGGGTTTTCTAAAGGTATGAGCCTCACATTCTTTTCAGAAAAATTATGAATATACCACTAATATTGTGGGAGGATGTTATGATTTATTTTCATACATCTCCCTTAAATGTACATCTAGGTGTGTATAATATTTACTAGGACCTACGACGTCAATTTTGGTGGCAAGGGATGGTGATGGGAGTTGCAGAGTTTGTCTCTCGATACCTTACTTATCAGCAAGTGAAGGTTATTCATCAGGTTCCATTGGGTTTATCATAACCCCTTAAGGTTAAATAGTGTAAGTGTAATTTTTTTTCCCTTCTGGTCTATTAAATTTTCAGTTTTGGTTGTTGGAGTTGTTCGGGGGAGGTTTTGGGAGTTTTCAGTGGAAGTTGGAGGTGCAGTAAGTCTGTTGTGGGAAATACACATCATATAAAAGTTTCATGATGTGAAATTTGGTTTCAAATATTGTGTGATTCTGATTCAAGATGTTTAGATTTTTTAGGTTAAATAATAAAAATTTTATGCATTTTTTAGTGAAACTGAACCCTGAGGATTACATTATTTGAAATGGAATTACATGTTGTGTAAATCCCCGATGTAGTACATTTTTAGAAGTTCTTTTTTGGGTGAATTTTAATTCATTAAGTCATGGATTCTTCTTCCTCTCTTTTTGGTCAAAACATAGGCACCCTGATTATTTCTTTAAGCCCTCTTCATCCCTCTTTGATCTATTGGTCCTGGTGGTTATTCATTAGCGATCTGTGGTAATCCCTTCCTTCATCTTGGATGGTTTTATCCCATTCCTCTTAAAGGTTTCACTAAGGTGGTGTGGTTTGGGTGTGTATTGGGTTGAATTTTTATTTTATTTGGTTGTTATGTAGTTTGATCTATGTTTTCTCAGGGTGCGGTTGTGGTTTGAAAGTGTTCTTCTTCACCCTATAGTGTGTAGTGAGTCGACAAATCTTCTTTGAGGTAGGTAATCCCTTTTTTCTGTTTATTGTGTAACATGAGTAAGGGGTTTATTTTTTACCTATGGTTTATGGTTTTTCTAGCTTAATTAAAGAAAAATAATTGGTTAAATTTAAATTTAAGGGTAAAATGAGGTTTTAATTACATGTTTGTATAGTTTTATTGTTATTTTGATATAGTGAATTGTATGAGTTTGATTCCTCATTGAAAGTTGTGTCCATTGGGGGCTTTGTTTTCATTGGATATGTGTGTTAATATTCCTTCTTTGGTTGTGATTTTTTGTGATATCAGCCTAAAATGGAAATTAGCTAACCACTTATATTTGGATAATAAAATAGTTTCCCTAGGATAATGAATTGTGTGATAACATCCCTAAAATAAAGTGTAATGTGATAAAATCCCCTTTTTAAATATGTAAAATTATCTTCATGTGTTTTTACATTTATTAGAGATTTTGAGACTGTAATGTGCATTTGGGAATGTGGGGTTGATGGTTCGTGTGCCATGATTTTTGGGCGACGAGGTGGATTAAGAGTCGTGTTTTTGGGGCGGTGTGGTTGTTTGCGGGTCATGATTTTGAGGCAATGAGGTGGTTTGTGTGCCATAATTTTTTGTTAGTAAGGTGGTTTTTTTTTGCCATGATTTTGGGGAAATGAGGTGGTTTGTTTGGTTTTACTTTTGGGGTAGCAAGGTGGTTTGTTTGGTCATGCTTTTGGGGTGGTGAGGTGGTGGTTTCTTTGTTTTAGATGCCTAAGTAGTGATGGAATAAATAATTAATTACTTGATAATGTTTTAAATGGATTGTGATCGTTTGGTTGATAGGGTTAAATTTGTAAATGAATAATTAAATGATGGGTTGTGTGACTAAATATGGTTGATTATAAATAATTAAAAGAATGATATGATTAAATGAAATTGGTTGGAAATGTGAAATGGGTTTTGTGGCTTGTTGTGTGGTGTTATACATTTAGAGGTGGCATAAAAAGTGGTGGTGTTGTGATTTGGTTAGTTTGTTTGTGAACCCATAGTTTGGGCTTTAGTGTTTGATATTATATATGTATATATACTTGTATATTTTGGTGATTTTTATACGCACCCCACCCATGTCGAACACTATATGCTGAAACCCGCATAGTCATGGGAGGGGTGTTTTTTCTAACATCTGGTGAGGAGTATAGATTGTTGGGTACCCTCTCTTTCCTTCTCTCTCTTCCAAGTGAGGTAGGTATTTCATAGGTTATGAGGTAATGAGGTATGTTAGTGTATTAGATGGTGGTTGTGACATCCTAGGTGTTTTCAGACGAGATGTGACCATGCTTGTGGGGTGGTGGCCCGAATTTTTGAGGAGGGATGTGATATGACTGTGTTTTTGGGGTGGTGAGCCCATGTGTCTATGGTTGAGGTGTGTTGTGACCGTTCTTGTGGATCAGTGTGGTATACAAAAGAGATGGGAGCTCCAGGAATTATGATGTTGGGTGTGAGAGTGGCATACCAATGAGAAAGTGGTGTGGGGTACCCTTATCGACCTGATTCCTATTATATTATATTACTTTGTTTGTGTTATTTTGTGAGTGTATCTTGGTGAGGTTTTGATGATTATTATACCTTGATAGTTGTTGTTTGGTTCTACTGTTTTCTCATAGGTTCATTAGTATTCTCTTTTCACATTTGCATGAGAGACTTTGGTTTTCCTACTAAGTATACTTGTATGCTCACCCTATGTATATAAAACTATTTTTAGGTTTTTATGAGGAATATGTAGACTGTTTTGGACATTACTAGCTCAAATCCTTGATAATTTCTATGTTGTTTCATTAGATTTACTTTTGGGTATTTACTTTGGAGACTTTTATCTGTATCTATTTTGTTTGAACAAGCATGTGGGATTGTTTTGGTTTTATTTTATATTATGTCTTGGAGTTTTTTTAGATGATCCATATTATCTCCTGATCCCATTTTATCATATAGGGTAATGCCTCTCATATCAATATAATTTTTATACCCTCGGTGCTAGTCTCCATCTTGGGGCCTACTGGAGGTGGGACTCAGGGGGTCATTGTCTCTCTCTCCTCTTTGTGGTATCTTTAAATGGAGGGGTTCATGATAGAGAGATATAAAAGGAGTGTTTGAGAGATAGGATGGAGTTTGGATTTAGGCACAGTGATTATTTCATGGGGTGGTATGGAAATAGTTCCAATTGACCTTGGTGCATTACATAGTCTAGGAAGACTGGCTAGGACAAGGGATTTTAGGGCCCCCATGATCCAGTGCATGAAATTTGAGCATATTGAATGGCCAAGTGAGGTAGACCTGTTATAGGGTAGAGAACTATGAGAGGTACGTGAATTATAATGAATTGGGTTTTTTTTAATTGGGTTTTTTTGGGAATAATGAAATGGATAAAAAAATGAATTAAATGAGTTAAAATGAATCTTAATAAAATTCTACACTCCAAGATATGAAGTTCTTTGTTTTCCTTTAAAATATGGCTCATATTCATTATTCGCAAGTGGGTCAGGTAGTTTAGGTTCGGAAGGCTGATCTAATTGATCTCCATAGGGTTGATATGATTGAGGAGGAGGATCAGTGGTAGAGAAAGTTTCATGCTTTCCAACAGCATGCTTTGAGAAATTACGAGGTTAGTCTCATATGTTGAGACAGAGAGCTGGCTGGAGGATCTTGAGATCTCTTTCAATTTGATCTAGGCCCTGAAGGAGTACTAATTCCTTTTGGAAGTCAGTAAAATGTAGGGGGGTTTCTGTTATTGGTGGACAATGTATTTGGGAGAGTGGAAGTAAGTATATGTTTTGTGGTTTGACTTCCAGAAGGAGTTTTGAGTAGAGTTCATTTCATCGACCATGAAGAAAGTAAATAGGTTCAATCTTCTTTCTCTTCATTAAGGGAGCATGTTAGTGTGGGATCTGGGAATCAATTTCAAATACCTTCTGCATTTTTTCCCAGATCTTTTTCCAAATAAAGATTCTCATGTGAGATGTCTTGAGAATTCACTATGTCCTTATATCCAGTATGTAGTTACTCCTTTTACATTGTCGTCCTATCTGGAGTTTCAGAAGAAGTATGAGGTGATCAAGTGGATTCACTCACAAGGAGGTTTTCTATGGGAGGGGAACCATTAGGGTTCCTTGAAGAGTAGAGTTTTCAATGGCAGGTCTCAGGCACTCGGACCTTTGAGATTTCAACTATCATGGAGTCGAACTCAGTAGTTTCCTTTCCACTCTTCTGGGGCCAGTGGTTTCCATTATTTTCCTAGGAGTTTTTTTTCAATGTGTTTTAGTTTTGGGGTTCATGGACATCACTAAAATCAATGCCTATTGGTTTCCTGATCTTAGTTTAGTGGAGGTGGAGAGGTTCGGTGCTGTACTTGGAAGTAGTTTCCAGTATACCATTTCAGTAGCAAGAGCAACAAGTTTTTTCTCCATCAAGGAGAGATGGAGAAGGTTGAGGCCAACCCTGGGATGTTCCTCAAATTTAGGGATTGCGACCCAATCATGGAAATGGAGATAGTCATTAAAAAATAGGTAGATGAGTTGTGCATGGTCATTTTCATGTAGTGGAGGTAGTAGTTCCAGAGGTTTCAAATATCGTGAGAGGTACGATCAGTTTGTTTAGTACCCTTTTTTGTGCCTTGTTTAATTTAAGAGCTTCACACTCCTTTTTTACAACCTCTCTATTCCATGATCTGGTACTAGATATAGAGATTATTCACATTCCCCTAGTGTTGAAAACACCATTCGGAGGTTATACCAACTTGTTTGATGTGTGCCTGGGGTGTAGAGTGAAGATGGGTCTGCATCAGTCCCATGAGGATATTTTATTGCTACAGATTCCCCCATATGATTTCATACTTGGAATCAACTATTTGTATTCTTTATGTGTTGTTATTGACTATTTTTGAAGGATACTCTTGTTTTTGGATGTGGATGGACAACGTATGGTTTTCATTGGTGAGCGTGGTTTTCAGGTGGGTAGTCAGTGTGTACAACCCCTTATTTCCTCATTGGATGATTTTTTGGTGGAATCAGTGGAATATGATATGGTAGAGGTTCATAGGTTATTATGGAGTTCCGAGATGTTTTCCCAAGGAGGTTTTGATATTACCCCCTCAATGTGATGTTCAGTTCGGGACAGACTTCCATCTCGATACTTCTCTGATTTTGATGGATCCTTATCGAATAGAACCTTTTGAGTTTTGGGAGTTTAGGATTCAGATAAATGGTCTGATGTTGAAGTGTTTTATCTATCCTAGCATTTCATCATGGGGTTCTCCAGTGTTTTTCTCCAAGGAGGATGGTATTTTAAGGTTGTGTATAGACTACTGAAGTTTGAATCATGAGGTGGTTAAAAACAGTTACTCTCTTCCAAGGATATTCTATCTTTTCAACCAGCTAAGATGGGTGAGATGGTTTTCTAATATTGATCGGTGGTCTAAATATCACTAGTTGATGGTGAATGTGGGCAATATACTGAAGACTGCCTTTAGATTTTGGTATGGGAACTTTGAGTTTTTAGTCATGCCATTTTATGTTACAAACATACCATCCATGTTCATGAAGATTATGAACTCCATGTTCCATGTGTTCATAGATTGGTTTTTCATAATATTCATTGATGATATCTTAATCTACTCAAATTTATAGGAATGTATTACTTATTATCTCAGAACTATGTTGCATGTTCTTCGACGCCCCCATCTCTATGGAAATTTGTCCAAGTGTAAGTTCTGGACATGGTAGGTTCATTTCCTAGGGCCTGTAGTGTCTGAATAGAGTGTAGAAATAGACCCATCAAAGTTTGAAGTAGTTTTTTCTTGGGAATCACTCAATAACATGGTAGAGTTTCATAGTTCTCTTGGTATTATAGGATATTATCGGAGGTTTGTACCCGATTTCTCTCGATTTTCATCCTTGTTGACAGCTTTGACTAAAAAATACCAATCTTTTTTTGGAGTGATAAATGCCAAGAATCATTTGGTTACCTGAAGGGTAATTTGGTTAGTGCTCTAGTAATTTGTTTTCCTAAGTAAGGGGTGATGTTTGAGGTGTTTTTTTACGCTTCCCATATGGTCTTTGGAGGTGTGATGATGCAGTAGTGGGCGGTGATATCTTATGGGTCTAGATAGTTATTTCCCAATGATCATAACTATTTCACCCATGATCTGAAGCTAGTAGAGGTTGTGTTTGTGCTAAATTTTTGGTGTCCTTAACTTTTTGGGGAGTTCATTATGGTAGATCTTTTCCCAGTGTGATTTTAACTTGCATTAGTGGAGGTGGATAGAGTTTCTTCAGGATTATGATTTTTAGATTTCTTACACCTCAGTAAATAGGAATGTTTTGGTTGATTCTTTGAGCAGGAAGTCATAGAAGGGTGTTTTTTAGGAGTCTGGGGATTCTTGGAGAGCAATGGAGGATTTAGTATCCTTGTGCTTAGATGCAATAGTGGATGGTGTAAGAGGCTATTTGCTTCATATGAAAATGAAGTATTCACTAATGCAGTAGGTGGAGGAATCACAATGGGGATACTCAAAGGTGTTGGTTATGTGCGATCATTTTTTCCATGGTGATTCTGTAGAGGGATGGTCAGAGGATGGTTGAAACTAGATGTTGTTTCATGGGATATTGTTCGTTTCGGTATTAATGTATGATGGAGTCCTTCATGAGTTTCATAACTCACCTTTGGCAGTACACCTAGGAGTTTCCAAGATGTACCATGACTTAAAGATTTATTTTTGGAGGCTTGGGATGAAATGGGTAGTGGCATAGTTTTTTGGAAAAGTTTTTGGTTTTCCAGTAAGTAAAGGCTGAGTATTGTGTTATTTATAGTTTTTTGTATCCCTTGGATGTTCCTGAGTGTAAATGGGATGAAATATAAATGGATTTCATCACAGGGTTACCCAGAACATAGGAAGGTTGTGATGTTATCTGGGTGGTCGTGGGTTAATTGATGAAATTGTCCCACTTCTTAACGATTAAGGAGTTGGGCGTAGTTAATGATTTGGATAATAGGTATATGGATAAGGTGGTGTAGTTGCATAGAGTTACAAAGACCATTGTCTTAGATCGGGATGTGTGTTTTAACTCATGAGTATGGAGGGGATTGTAGCATGATTTTGAAAATCAGTTACACCTCATCACTACTTTCCACCCTCAAACAGATGGGAAGATGGAGCGAACTATCCAGACGTTGGAGGATATGTTGCGTCCATGCATCTTGGAATTTGGTGGATCCTGGGTATGACACCTACCCTTGGTGGAGTTTTCTTATAATAATGGTTATCACTCTTCCATTTAAATGGACCCTTTTTATACTTTATATGGGAGACTGTGTTGTTCTCTGTTGTGTTAGACAGAGTTTGGGGAGATATCCATTCTTGGTCCCGATGTGGTGCAAAGCACGAAAGAGAAAGTTTAGCTTGTTCGTGAGAGGATGAAAGCAGTATAGGACCATAAAAAGTATTATTCCAATTGAAGAATGAGGACCTTGGAGTTTTAGGTTGGGTGCCACATGTTCTTGAAGTTTTCACCTCGACGTGGGTAGTGGATGTTTGGCAGAGGGAGTAATCTTTTCCCTAGGTTTGTTGGTCCCTTTGAGGTGTCGGGGAGAGTTGGTGATGTGGCATATTGGTTGGTGTTTCCACTGTGGTTGGAGATGATCCACAATTTATTCCATGTCTCTCAGATTCATTGGTAACTTCATGATGACTCTCATGTCATTGGTAGGGGATAGTTGGATATCGAGGATGATGCGGCATTTTTGGAATGGCTAGTAGAGATCTAAGATTTCCAAGAGAAAGTTTTGTGTGGAAAAACCATTTATTGGGTTCGTTTGTTATAGAGGCATGGTGTCCTATAAGAGAGTACTTGGTATTGAGAGATGAAAATGTGTTCCTAGTACCCTAAGTTGTTTTTAGTTTTTATTTTCTCTATTTTTCTTTTTGATATGATGTTTGGATCATTTTGTTTTATGAGATGATCTATTTTCCTTGGTTTGTGATGTGTGTGGTGCGATGTGTGATAAAGTCCTGACATATGAAAAGGGGAGGACCTAATTCCTAATTTAGATGCATTAACTGCGATGTGATTAAACCTTTGCGGTTGAGTTAGTGCCACCCAGAGCAGATAATATCTTGAAATGGAATATGGGTTTCCCCGATTCGTGTGTTTGGGACAATGTGGTTCATTGGTTGTAGCGGTTATTGGTTTTGGTTGTGTAGTGGTTGATATGGTTGTGCAGTTTTTGTGTGGTAGTATGGTTGTATGAGGGATTGGCTTATAGTTGTGGTGATGTATTCATGCAGTGTGTTGTGTGGTTGTTTGGGTTTGTTTGTTTGGATGGTGGTAGAATTTGAGTCATGATGAGGCCCTTGAGAGGTATCTCGTGGGGTGGTTGTTTGGAACCCTTTTCTCCTAGGCTTGGTTTTAGATTCTAGAAGTCGATAATCATTTGATAGGTATAATATGTAATGGTTTTTTCCCTCCTGGTTCATTAATTTTCCAATTTTTTTTGTTGGAGGTGTTCAGGGGAGGTTCTAATAGTTTTTTGGGGAATTTGTAGGTGCAAAAAGGCTGCTATAGGAAACACACGTCATATAAAATTTACACGACGTGAAAGTTGTTTTCAAGTTTTGTGAAATTATGGTTTATTATGTACATATTTTCATGGTAAAATAATAAAAAGGCGATGCATTTTTCAGTGAAAATGAACCCTGAGTATTACACGACGTGAAAGGGGATTACACATTGTGTAAATCCCCGATGGAGTGTAGTTTTAAAAGTTATTTTCCAGCTGAATTTTCATTCATTCAGTTTTGAATTATTCTTCCTCTTATTTTTTGCGAACCCTAGTCTCCATGAAGATTTATTAAATCCATATTCCTCCCTCTTTGATCTATTGGTCCTGATGGTTGTCCGTTGGCAATTTGAGGTAATCTCTTTCCTTCATCTTGGATGGTTTTCTCCCGTTTTTCTTCAGGGTTTCTCTATGGTGGTATGGTTTCATTTGGGTGTGTGTTGGGTTTCATTTTGATGGTATTTAGTTATGATGTAGTCTTATCGGTGTTTTCTCATTGTGCAGTTGTGGTTTGTAGGTGTTCTTCTTCACCCTATAGTGCACAACGAGTCAGAAAAGATTTTTTGTGGTAGGGAATCCCTTGTTTCTCTTTATTTTGTATCATTTAGGAGGGGTGTTCTTTTATTTACCTATGTTTTATGATTTTTCTAGCTAAGTTAAAGATAAATAATTGGTTAAATTGAAATTGAATGGTAAAAAGTGGTTTTACTCACATGTTTTTACAACTTTATTGTTATTGTGATATTGTGAATTGTACAGGCTTGATGCCCCACTGAAATTTGTTGTTGTTGGGGGATTTATTTGTGATTGATATATGTGTTGATATTTTTTATTTTTTTGTGATTGTTGTGATATCATCCTAAAATGGAAATTGGCTAACCACTTATATTTGGCTAATAAAATGATTTCCCGAGGATAATTACTTGTGTGATAACATCCCTAAAATAATGTGGAATGTGATGAAAGACCCTTTTTAAATTTGTAAAATGATCTTGATGTGTTGTGAAATGTGTTTTTTTTTGTGTTATGTTGATTTAGAATTGGGTAATGTGGGGCTAATGGTTCATGTGTCGTGTTTTTTGGGCGGTGAGGTGGTTTTGGGCCATGATTTTGGGGTGGTGAGGTGGTTTGTGGGTCGTGCTTTTGGGGTAGAAAGGTGGTTTGTGGGAATTTATTTTAGGGTGGTGAGGTGGTTTTTTTTGTTGTGATTTTGGGGTGATGAGGTGGTTTGTCTGGATGTTCTTTTAGGGTGTCAAGGTGGTCTTTTTTGCCATTCTTTTGGGGTGTCGAGGTAGTAGTTTCTTTGTGTTGGATGGCTGAGTAGTGATAGAATAAATAAATAATTTTTTGATAATGTTTGAAATGTCTTGGGTTGGTTTAGTTAATGGGGTGAAATTTTTAAATGAATAATTAAATTATGGGTTATGTGACTAAATGTGGTTGATGCTAAATAATGAAAAGAATGATATGACTAAATGAATTTGGTTGGAAATCTGAAACGGGGTTTGTGGCTTGTTGTACGGTGTTATGCATTTAGAGGTGGAAGAAAAAGTAACAGTGTTGTGAGTTGGTTGGTATTTTTGTGAACAAATAGGTTGATATTTAGTGTTTTATATTATATATATACTTTTGTATTCTTAATATTTCTATACGCACCCCACACACATCGATCATTGTGTGCCGACACCCGTATAGTCACGCAGAGGGTGTTATTTCTGACATATGGTGAGGGGTACTGATGGTTGGGTACCTATTCTTTCCAACTATCTATTCAAGGGGATGTAGGTATTTTATAGGCTATGATGGATAGAGGTCATTCAATGTATTAGATGGTGGTTGTGATAGCCCAGGTGTTTTCAAGTGTGATGTGACCGTGCTTGTGGGGCGGTGGCCCAGGTGTTTTCAAGCGGGATGTGATATTAATGTGCTTGTGGGACAGTGAGCCCAGGTGTTTTTGTTGGGAAAAAATCCCACAAGGCATCATTAAATCATTTTTGAGGTGATTGTATTTGTTGACAAAGTGGACATCTGTGTTGTGATTGTTGACAAAGAAAACCATGACGTACAAATTTGTTGAAAAATGGGATTTCATGGTGGCATGTCAAGTTCAAGGGATGTGGTTAATGATCCATGTTTGATTCAAGAACTTAAACAAAGGAATGGATGGTCTGGAGGTGGTACAAAAAGAGCAGATGCAAGGTGGCGCCATTTTCCAGTGTTTGCCAAATTTTTGGGCCTAAAAATTGACAAATGGATAAAAGTGGTTTTAGCAAAGGGACTTGCGCACCGTTATCTTGAAGGAGAGGAAACTTGTGATCCATATTTTTTTCAAGATCATAACATCAAAATATGGCAAAGGGAAAATGGGCGCCCAAGTTTTAGGGTTGGTCGCGCAAGTGACCTACGCGGAAGAGACTTGCGCGCCGAGACTTGCGTGTCGAGAGGAGACTTGCGCGCCGTCGCGCAGGGTGTACAAATGCCTATAAATAGAGGTCGAACCCTCCTTATTCATTATGAGTTCAACACTTAGAGAAAATTAGAGCTCCCGTCACGCAGGTGTGGTGGTTGCGCAAGTGGTGTGTGGTCGCACAAGTAGAAGTTGCGCGCCAGTTGAGTGTTGCGCGTCCAGAGTGGTTTGGATGGGAAAGGAAGGGAGTCTCCCAAGTTTAGAGTTGAAGAAGGGGGTGTCGTGAAAGTGGTTTGGTGAAACTTGCGCGCCAGTTTTTGAATAATCACGACAGTTGGTGGTTGCGTTCCAATATTGGTTTGGGCGTAAAAGGGTGTGAGTCGCGCAAGTTTGGAGTTGAAGAAGGGAGTGTCGTGCAAGTGGTTGAGGTGAACTTGCACGTCAATTTTAACTAGCGCGCTGAGACTTGTGCCTTGTCTTGGAGAAGGGCGCCAGGTATGGTTGAAGCAAGGAAGTGATTTAGGGCTGCGTGAAAGCTGGAATATTGCCTGATACCTTTGGTTCATAGTGAGATTCATTTACGGGTGAAAGTTGTACTTCAACAGAGAATCTAAATACAATGGAGGATTTATTCATTTGTGATAATGAAGAAACTTATAGGTCTATAAACTGTGAGTGGATCCTTTCCAGAGCAGTGAGCAAAGAAAGAGGAAGAAGGTGATCCTCTCCACTGACAGTGAGCTAGAGAGAGAGAAACAGGGAGTGACCCTTGGGAAAGCAGTGAGCTTACCCTAAACCTTGTAAAGGAAGTGAGCCTAGGTATAGAAGTGATCTAGCCTGAACCTTGTAAACATAAGTGTGCTTTAGTGGATTTGGTACAGCGGAACATCGTCATTGTATGCTCCTTGGACGTAACCCAGTGAGGATGAACCAAGTAAAAATATTTGTGTCTTCCTGCTTACTTCCCTGCATTTCATTTAAAGCATCATCATCAGATAAAGAAGAAAAGAAGTGGTGATAATAAACACACAAGTGAAAACAAAGTGACCCTTATAATAAAGAGGTCAAGATCTAGTGGGGTAGAAAGAATTTTAAAAAATAATATCCATACCCTGATTCACCCCCCTCTCAGGGTATATAGGCCCCTATTGGTCCTAACAATTGGTATCAGAGGGATAGGTTGCTTTTATCATATTTTTTTTATTCAAATTTGTGTAGTCGATTTGTGTGATTAAATCAGTCTACTCTTATCTCGGTGTTCCATAGAAAAGGGAAAAACATCAAATAAGAATCAGAAGTTAGGTGATATTCCTCAGTGTGGAAGTGTGTATGGAAAAAGTGTGATTCAATTAAAAGAATCAAACAGCTTACTGAAAGAAGGCCTGGATGAATCTGATAGGTAAAATATTGATTCACTCAATCATGATGTAGGAATGAGTGAAGTACTTGAACTTCAAAGTGATATCGAAACAACTGATGATGAAGAAGTTTCAAGAAAGAGGCCACCAGTAGATTTTGTCAACGTGAAAAAGAAATTGGATCATAAATTGAATGAAGAAGTCAAATCTAAAGATATCTGGATCCAGGTATTGGAAATTGAGGTCAACAAGCTAATAGGCTTAAATAAAAGGCTTATTTATGTGGCCACTAACCTAAGGGAGAAGAATTATTCTCAAAGTTAATAAGTAAAAAATATGGATAGAATGAAAGGAAAACAAAAGGATGGTGATTATGAAGAGAATCAAAAGTCAGAAGAAGTTCAGAATCTGAAAGCTAGAAATGATGATCGAGCTACACAGTTGTCTGAAAATGTTCAGAATAATCAAAGTCTACAACAAGAGATTGTATCTTTCACTGAATCTGTTTCTCAGGAAAAATTGAAATTAAAGGAGCAAAGTAACATGGTATAAAAGCTCACATGAGAAATGGAATATGATATGAGTTGTGGAAATAATATCAAAAGAGAACTCAATACCCAACTTGAATCAAGGGATATGAAGATTCAAAAGTTGTAAGAAGAGCTTGAATCAGTGAAGCAGGAAGTGGAGAAATCCAATTCTAGAGGAAAGCCTAAAATGAAGGATGCCTTACACTTACTATTTTATTATCCGTCGGCAGGTGATGATGAAATTAAAAGAAAATTTTCTATTTCTAAAAAGAGTCAAGAAAAAATTCTCTCAGCTCAAAGACCATACAGTTTGGGAAAAAATGGTATTGGATTTAATGAATTCCCTCCCATGTATGATAAAAAGAGATTCGTGAATAGTTCCATAAGTGTAAGAAATCATGTAGGTGTTGGAGACAGACCTAAAAAGGCTTTTACAGAAATAAATGATAGCATGTGCTATTTTTGTGGGATTCATGGTCATACATCAAGATTCTGTTCAGAGGCACAGGAATACATCTCAGGCTATGAAAATAGAAACATTACTAGATCTGAGAAGAAGAAGATTTGTCATGAGAAATCAGAAAGAACAGTCTCTTAGAGGAAAGTATTTATTAGATGCTATTACTGTAGAAGAATGGGACACACCATGAGTATGTGTCAGAAATCTTAGTAGTTCAATGTCAGAGGAATAACTCAAGAGGCATCAACATCTCGACAGATAAATGATGAAATGAGGTTTTCCTTTGATGGAAAATGTTTTATATGTTCTGATTTTGGGCATTTGGAAAGACATTGTAGTAAGAAGAAAGAAGGAAAGGGAAAGGAACTTGAAAATAGATTCACGACTCCAGTGGTGTATAATGAGAAATCGTACACTAGAAGAAAAAGTGGTAAATTGGAAAACAGGACTAGATCCTTAGGGGAATCACTTGGATCTGAAAGAAAGGTGTATCAATCACCTCCTCTGTCACACTCACAACCGCTCTCTAAGAAATAACATGAACAAATCTAGATGAGAAAGGGAGGAAATTCTACAGTTGTGAGTAAGAATAATGTACGTTCATTGGAGGACCTACCACTAATGCAAAATAGTGTGGTGACTCGGATATCTGATAAAATAAATATGAACAAAGAATTTACTGAAAACTTCACATGTCTTGTGCCACAGAGAGATGTGGAGGAAATAGGAATATCCCTAAAATGGTAAAAGAAGAAAGGGAAGATGCCAAACAGAGAGATTCCGACCTAGATATGGAATCAAGGGAAGTGTCATATTGGTAGTACATCAAAGACGGAAGTGTGTACAAGTGGTCTTAAATCCCAAATTGTGAAAAATGCAAAGCCTGTAGAATCTACATATCAAAAAAAGGCTCAACATGTGGGTATTGAATGCTTAGTCATATGGCCAGAGTAGTTGAAGTTGGCTAGACAGATAGAAGAATCAAGGAAAGAGTGTGATGCTCTGCTAGAAAGAATCAATGGTTTGACCCATCAGGATCAACTACAATCCTCATCTTGAGGATTCCAGAATTTTCCCCTCTCCCTATGTATATAAATGTTTTTAACTGATGATTCAACTTTTTCATGTTTTAGGGAGATACTATCCAAGGGGAAGTGGCATATAAATATGAAAAGTGAATAAGTGATGTGCTCTAAGGCTTCAATTGCCTCAAATTAGGTACCAAAGTTGAAGAAGAAAAGGAGCAACAGAGTAGAATAAGAAGTGATTGTGTTATTAACTTTATCTCTTGTTTCCTACACCAAGTTCCAACTCATTAGGCTTAGAGATTTTTTTAGTGTATCAATGTTGAGTGGAAGATGAGAATAAATGATGCAGGAGAAGAAGAATGTTTATGGGTCTAAACAGTGGGCCTAACCCCAAGAAGTGTTACTTAACATAGGGGGAGCATTCAATAACAAAATCAGATGTAAGATCCATTAAAGAAATAATTAGATGAATCATATTAGGTGTTGCCTATCGAGGGAAGAAAGAAACACATGGAGAAGCAGCAATAATCATGCATCTCATTCTTATCTATTTCATTCTAACAAGTGGTATTAGGTGACAATTTCCAGGATACCAAGAAGATACAAGAGAGTATCAACCTTATCTCAACAAGAAGCTCAGAAAAGTAGCTGATATAAGTGAAGCCACTGAACAATGAAACAGTGAGAAATTTCTTGATGAAAGTGTTGAGGAAGAAAGAAACACAGAGGGAGTAGAAGCGACTGATGATGATTCAGAAAATAATCAGACGTGGGAGATTGTTTCGAGGCCAGCAGATAAGAATGTCATCGGAACTAAATGGATCTTTCGCAACAAGATGAACGAATATGGCACAGTGATTCAGAACAAAGCACGATTGGTGTTCATTGGATACTCCCAAATAGAGGTAATAAATATTGATGAGACATTTGAACTGGTTGCAAGGCTGGAGACAATCAAATTATTCCTAGCCATTGTAGTGCAATGGAAGTTCAAGGTGTTCTAGATGGATGTCAAATCTGCATTCTTGAATGGGATTCTGGAGGAATAGGTTTATATTTAGCAGCCAGATGGTTTTCTCATTCATTAGGATAAAAACAAGATTTGCATACTAAAGGAGGCATTGTATGGGCTGAAACAAGCACCAAGAGCATGGTACTCAAGGCATGATCAGTACTTGAAGAAGCTTGGTTTCCATTATGGGGGAGTTGATTACAATCTCTATTTCAGCAATGATAATAATCAAAGGATTATGGTGTTGGTTCATGTCAATGACATAATATTTTTTGGATCATATGAAGCTTAGACAGTTTTCCGAATTCATGAAAAGTGTGTTTGAAATGTCAATAATTGGAGAGATAACATTTTTCCTTGGTCTACAAGTGACATAAGGAAGGAATGGAACATTAATTTCTCAATCCAAATATGCCAAGGAAGTTTTAAAAAGGTTTGGAATGGAAAATTATAAGGAGTTGAAGACTCTAGTTGCTACCCGAAAGAAACTATTCAAAGATGAGGATGGTCAGGCCGTTAATATCACAGAATACAGGAAAATTATTGGAAGTTTTCTGTACTTGACCGCAACAAGGCCTGACATTGTATTCGACACATGCCAAGCAGTGAGATATCAGAGCAATCCCAAGTAAATCCACATGATTGCAGTGAAAATAATACTTCATTATATCAAGGGCACAGTGGACTTCAGCTTGATGTATAATGGAAAATATCAGACATAGTTATTGGGGTATACTGATGCAGATTGGGCCGGTTCAGCGGATGATAAGAAATCAACGTCAGGTGGTGCTTTCTATCTTGGTGGATTGTGTATTTATTGGCTAAGAAAGAAGAAATATTTCATTTCATTGAGCACCATGAAGGCTGAGTATATTGTGTCCACTCAAGCATGCACACAGTTATTGTGGAAGAAGCAGCAGCTTGAAGATATGGGAGTTGAAGTGAAGTCTCTGATCGGAATCCAGTGTGATAAATCAAGTGCTATAAATATTATCAAAAATATAGTTCATCACTCAATTATAAAGCACATTGAGATCAAATATCATTTCATGAAGGGGAAGTTGGAGCAAGGGCTTGTGAAGTTGGAGTATGTGCCTACAGAGCTACAGGTTGCAGATATTCTAACAAAGGCCTTACCCAAGGAATCGTTCGAAAGGCATCAACTGGCTCTGGGATTTCAGTCGAATCCCCACAATTAAAAGAGTGTGGATGTGGAACTCCCCCTCTCCCTGAGGTATGATGTGTTTTTTCCTAATGTGCTGATATGTGTTCTCTACTCTGTTACAAACTGCAAAGGAGTGACCTTTGGATTTGTTGACAAAGGGGGAGAAAATAGTGATTGTTCAAGGGGAAGATAGTGTGGCTATTTGAGAAATCATGATAGATAGGGGTAGAAGCTGACAGGTGGAGTATCTAGATAGGGGGAGTTGAAGGAGAAGATAGATAGGGGGAGCATTTCAAATTTGACGATGCTAGAAGTAATTGATCAAAGAATAGATACCACGATAGTTGAGGATCGTGATAAAAGTAGAAGAGTGGTGTTGGAATGCAGTAATAATATTTCCAAAAATTGGTATCATTTTGGTGTCAATAGTGGGTGTCATAGTTGAAGTGATTCATTGATTAACTTTTCATTTACTCTTGTTTCTCAGGCTGAGCATTGCTCATGTGGGCTTAGAGTATGTGTTGAGTAAATCCTTGATCGCTATCGAAATCGCAATGAGGAGAATGGTGGATGAAGAATTAATGATGTATCTTTTTATGTAAGAGTTTTCAATAAACCCAAAGGGGGAGATTGTTGGGAAAAAATTCTTCAAGGCATCATTAAATCATTTTTGAGGTGATTGTGTTTGTTGACAAAGTGGACATATGTGTTGTGATTGTTGACAAAGAAAACCATGACATACAAATTTGTTGACAAAGGGGATTTCATGGTGGAATGCCGAGTTCAAGGGTTGTGTTTAATGATCCATGTTTGATTCAATAATGTCGACAAAGGAATGGATGATCTGGAGGTGGTATAAAAAGAGTAGATATAAGGTGGCGCCATTTTCTAGTGTTTCCCAAATTTTTGGGCCTGAAAATCGACAAATGGAGAAAAGTGGTTTTAGAAAAGGGACTTGTGCGCCATTTTCTATAAGGAGAGGAAACTTGTGCACCATATGTTTTTCAAGATCAGAGCATCAAAATATGGCAAAGGGAAAAGGGGTGCCCAAGTTTTATGGTTAGTCGTGCAAGTGACCTGCACGGTAGAGACTTGCGCGCAGAGACTTACACGCTGAGAGGAGACTTGAGATACGTCATGTAGGGTGTCCAAATGCCTATAAATAGAGGTCAAACCCTCCTCATTCAATATGATTTCAACACTTAGATAAAATTAGAGCTCCTGTCGCGCAGGTGTGGTGGTTGTGCAAGTGGTGTATGGTCGCGCAAGTAGAAGTTGCGCACCAGTTGAGTGTTGCACGTCCAGAGTGGTTTGGGAGAGAAAGGAAGTGAGTCGCCCAATATTAGATTTGAATAAGGGGGTGTCGCACAAGTGGTTTGGTGACACTTTCACACCAGTTTTTGAAGAAGCACGATAGTTGTTGGTTGTACGCCAATATTGGTTTGGGTGTAAAAGGGTGTGAGTCGCGCAAGTTTGGAGTTGAAGAAGGGAGTGTCGCGCAAGTGGTTGAGGTGAAATTGTGTGTCAGTTCTAACTAGCACGCCGAGACTTGCACACCGGCTTGGAGAAGGGTGCCAGATATAGTTGAAGCACAACAGTGATTCAGGGCTGCGTGAAAGCTAGAATATTTCCTGATACCTTCAGTGCAAAGTGAGATTCATCTATGGGTGAAAGTTGGACTTCAAAAGAGCATCTACATACAATAGAGGATGTATTCATTTGTGATAATGAAGATAACTACAGGTCTATAAACTGTGAGTGGATCCTTTCCAGATCAGTGAGCAAAGGAAGAGGAAAAAGGTGATCCTCTCCACCGGCAGTGATCCAGAGAGAGAAATAGGGAGTGACCCTTGTGAAAGTAGTGAGCTAACCCTAAACCTTGTAAAGGCAGTGAGGCTGGGCATAGAAGTGATCTATCCCGAACCTTGTAAATAGCAATGTACTTTAGTGGATTTGGTATAGCGGCACATCGTCGTTGTATGCTCCTTGGACGTAGCACAGTGAGGGTGAAGCAAGTAAAAATCTATGTGTCTGCCTGCTTACTTCCCTTCATTGCATTTAAAGCATCATCATCAGATAAAGAAGAAAATAAGTGGTCATAATAAACACACAAGTAAAAACAAAGTTACCCTTATAATAAAGACGTCAAGATCCAGTGGGACAGAAAGAATTTTGAAAAATAATATCCATACCCTGATTCACCCCCCCCCCCCCTCAGGGTATATAGGCCCCTATGGGTCCTAACAGTTTGAGATTGAGGTGTGTTTTGACCATTCTTATGGGTAGGTGTGGTATACATAAAATATGGGAGCACCATGACATATGATGTTGGATGTTAGAGTTCCATACCAGTGGGAAAGTGGTGAAGGGTACCCTTATCGATGTGATTCATATTATATATTACTTTTTTGCATTATTTACTAAGTGTTTCTTGTTGTGGTTGGGATGGTTAGTATACCTTGATAAGTTCTTTTTAGTTCTACTATTTTATTACAGGTGCATTATTATGATTCTTTCACATGTGCATGAGAGACTTTGGTTTTCCTACTGAGTATACTTGTATGATCACCCTATGTATATAAAAATGTTTTCAATCTTTCAAGAGGACTACATAGGTTGTGATGGACATTACTATCTTTTATCCTTGAGAGTTTTTGTGTCACTACTTTATCTTTACTTTTTTGGGTATTTACTTTGGATACTTTTATCTGTATTAGTTCTATTTATATATTCATGTGGGATGGTTTTGGATTTCTTTAATGTTTTGTCTTGGATTTTTTTGTGGATTATCCATCTTATCTCCTAATCCCATATTATTATAGAGGTTAATTAATCCCATATCATGAGTATTTTTATACCCTCATTTCTAGTTTCTAACCAAGTGCTTACTGGAGGTGGGACTTGGGGGTCATTATCTCTCACCCCTCTTTGCAGTATCTTTAGAGGGAGGGGGTCATGACATGAAGTGGTATTAGATATCCATAGACTTAGTGATAGGGTTACTGCATACATATAGGGGAAACGATGTAATTTAAGTGATCATAGAATGACTCACCAAGTCATCCCACTTCCTATATATTCAAGAGAATAGTTCATTAGAGAAAATGGGATTCCTCTACATGCTAGATATAGTTAGACTTCATGGAGTTCCCCCAATGATAATTTAAAACAGTAATGATCGCTTCATGTTGCAATTAGGGAGATGGTTGTAGGAGGTCTTTAGGAATAAGTTGAATTTGATCATGGTGTTTCACCACCAAAATGATGACCAGACTAAGAATAACATTCATGTCTTAGAGGACATGATACATAATTATATGTTGGATTTTGGATAATTTGGGGGGATCACTTACAATTGTTTGAGTTTCCATACAACAAAAAGTATCATTCCACCAATGGTATGTCACCATCCATGGCCTTGTATGGGAAACTCAACATGTCGCCTATTTTTTAGACTATCCTAAGAGATTCATCACTTATGGTACCAATTTTATTTTGAGCCACTACTAAGAAGGTTTAGATCATCTAGGAGTAGATGAGGACTATACAGTTCCAATAGAAGTCTTGTGTGGGACAACGATGGAGGCCTTTGGAATTTGAGAATAGATACAATGTTTTTCTAAGGGTATCACCTTGACATGGGTTGTAGAGGTTTTCTTGGGATGGAAAGATATCTTCAATATTCATTGTCTCATTCTAGATACTGTGTAGAGTTAGAGAGGTGGATTACCTCTTAGCCCTATCGCCACCGTTATACCGAGTACATGACATCTTCCCTGTGTCGCATTTGAGGAGGTACTTTCACGACCTATAACATACTATTGAATAGGGTGAGATAAAAATCGAGGATGGGGATACAATTTTAGAGTACCAGGTAGTGATTTAGGATCAACAGGATAGGATCCTATGTGGTAATTTGATTCCTTTAGTATATGTCTGGTGGCTACATGAGTATCATCCGGAGAGAACCTAAGAGCGGGAGACCCAGATGCATACTCAGTACCCACATATCTTCATGTGGTCATTATTTTCCATTCTTGGTTATAAATACCCAAGTAGTATATAATATAACAACTTTTATTTTTCAATGTATTACTTTGGAATATTATATGGATTATTCACCAAGCTAGGAGCTCAGACGGTGTGATATTTTGAGTCCTAGTGTGCTCAGAACTAGTTTTTAAAATATATTAAATATATTAAATATCACACATGTGAAATTTTCCTATAAAAGTGGAATAACTCATGAATGGAGGCTTGTATCATAAATCTGAGGCCTCCATTAAGTTTTGAGAGGGGGTTTTCTTCTATGCACGACATAACCTTTTTTGGTGTTGGAGTTTCTATAGAGTGCATACACAAGTGAATAAATAAAAAACTAATTAAATTATTTATTTTATTTAACATTATGTAGAGACCTAATATTATTCTATATATATGCTGAAATTGATAATTTTTATTTTTATCTACATAACCATGCAAATTGAGAGAAAAAATCAATGATATCAGAGTGGGTAACATTATATTGGATTGTGATCGAGGATTTTTGTGCTAATGAAACATGTGGATCTCACCAAAAATAGTGACATGTGATCGTTCTTCACCAGTGATTGATCAAAATTTAGGTTGGGTGTCTGTAATATTTTTATTTTCCCTATTTTATTATCTTATTATGAATGCGGGTCAATCAACATATGGATTGATTCATGGTTTGATCATATTGTGGGTGGGGGATTATTTTGAGGGATTTTTTGGGATAAATTGATTATTTTTAATGGATATATGTTCATTATTATAAAGGAAAAAAGATCAAGGCCAGACTATACATGACCAAGGTTTATTACTTTTTTGAATGTTTCTTGTTTTTCTCCCACCATTCTTCATGTGTTCATCATCAATGTTTCGTTTGACCAGGGGTTCAACCAAAATAATAAGAAATCAATTATTTCACACCTGTTTCATGGTGAAATGGATTGATATTGCATATCTAGGATTAAAATGATGTGGGGATCCTGATATGATAGTAACAATAGTGGATTAGTTTATATTTGTGGTCACTAGTTGTGATTTCATCATGTGATGGTGGAGCAGTTTGACGTCTAGATTTTCTTATGTGATTTGGTTGCCTGATTCGAAGAGCGGTGATGGTGAGGCTTGGTTGGACCAATTCCATGACCTCCAATGAGATTAAAATTGGTAACAGATGTTAGAGGGGAAGATGATGATATGAAGGAAGAACCTACTTGTTTTATGAAATTTCAAGTTACACGATGTGTAATCCATAATTACACATCATGCGGGACCCCCCTGTTTGTATCTTGGGTTCCATATAGAATATAAATACCACACTGTGTGTGATAGCTGTCACAATATGTGTGACCTTTCCCTAGTATCTTGGAATATAACTTATAGAATACACAGATAGGGCTAGGAGTACATGGGCTCAGAAACACCGTGTACTCGATCAAGGATATGGTCAGTATTAAATGGGCTTAAACACAATGTGTACTTAGATACGGGCACAAGAAAATGTTGTGATATAATGGTAGGACCTAGGGACAATAGGACATGTTGTGTACTACTAGTACACACTGTGTAGACCTTCAATGATGGCTTGGATTCCTTGTCCTCTTCAGCTCTGACATGTTTTGTTAGGGTATGATCACTTTATCCATTCCTTTAAGGTTTAGTATGGATTAATTTCCTATGAATAGGATAGAGATCCTCTTTGAGGAACATCAATCTTGGATAGAGTTTTGTAATCCCTTAATGAGGCCTGAATTGAGATCCTCTATCATCATCATTACCCTTTGTGGGGTTTATGGTATCTTCATAACCAACACTATTCAGTTGTCAACCCCCCAACTTAGAAAATTAATCCATATTAGGTTTTTAGTATAACCCAAATCTTTGGGAGTGATCCCCTTTCTATGTATTGTTCTCTTTATACTTCCAACATGTAATTCTTAAAGAGAGACCCAACAAGCATGAAATGATGGTTGGATTCCATCGGTGTTATTTGAATCATGGAGTGTGTTCTAATGGATGTGTGTTATGTTGGACCTTCAACCATGAATCCTAGGATGGATTTATGGTTTTTACTTTACATTAAGACGGTGTGTCTATGTTAATTATATCTGGATATTCTTGTTTTATGTTATGCTAAAATATGGATATGATGATATGACTATTAATCATGATGTTATATTCTTAGGGATTTTGGGTATTCCTTCTGGGTATTTTTATACTCACCCCTACATGGTATTTTCCTACATATGATGTGTCTTATGTAAATGATGGGCCTTTTGATGGGGTCCAAGAGGGACAAGGACCATGTAAAACTTAGTGATCTAGATAGACCGAGATGTTTTCCTATGGTTTCATTGATAATATTCTACACCCACTTTATAGGTTAGACTTGTTTTTAGTTTATCTTTGGAGTTCTTTTATTTAGTCCATTTCAGTTCCAGTACTTATTATCAAACTCTTATGGTGGGATTATCGATTTATTCATGCATGGTTATTAGTTGTTTAATATTTCAATATTGTATGGGCTTGGATATGTGAGAGAGAGAGAGAGAGAGAGAGTGTGTGTGTGTGTGTGTGTGTGTGTGTAGGTACATTAGGCTAAGGCCTCCCATGTGTGTGATATGAATACTCTATACTAGTCTCAAACCCCTAGCCTATTAGAGGCGGGCTTGGGGTAGTCGTGGTATGAGCCTCATTGGGATGGATCATGAATGAAATGAAAAAGGGTTGTAAAATAGTAATAATATTATTTCAATAAACTATAGATACTTATGTTATAATTTTATTCTATTTTATGAAGATTTAATATATTTATAATAGAATGTAAAATGAAAATTCTTAGTTAAGAGTTATACCTCTTCATTAGAATATTGCCTTTGTATTGCACCTTAATCCATATATCATTGTATTTTTATGAATAAAAAATATCTAGGTAATTTATAAGAATTTTGGCAAGCATTTTGTATAGGTATTAGTGAAGATAGAGTTCTAAAATGGTGTGAAAAAGAGTAGAGAGGAGGTATCCTTATATAATATAGGAGAGGTGAACCCCTGTAATTACTTGAATTGGAAAATAAAAAAAAATTAATTTACATGATCATGTGGTATGAAATATATTTACTTCTAATATAGGTTTATTATGAGTCTATATAATCACATACAATAATATTTGGGAAAGTTTGGGTGATGTTTTCACCATTATCTCTTTCTATTAACCACCAGTTAAACATTTTTATGACTGTGGTGATTTCAATGTTTTTTACTCTTTATGGGAAATCAATGTTACAATAAAAGGAATTGTGACCCATAAATTGGTAAATTATGATATTATCAACCATATACAATTAAAATGGAAAAATATAGGATTTTTATAAATTAGAAATCATTTAATAATTATTATTTAAAAAAATACCATTAAAGATATTTTCTCCGTGATTCACATATTTTTATTTTTTAAAATATCAAAACTATAGTGTAATTATAATGTAAGAATTTAAAACCTTAATAATACATTATAGTTATCTAAAAACATAGTTTTTTACCATAACACAATAATTAAATATTTCATTTAATGTTTTTAAAATCATTTACTAGATTTTTCAATTGCTTGTATAGGAACTTCATAAGTATTGTATAAGCATTTATGAGTATAACATCACTAAAATTTTAAAAATAAATTACCATATTTAATAAAATAATTAAATTTAAAATAAAAAATTATACTCACTAATAAAATTTTATTATCCCTATGAGAATAGATAATCCAAATTAAAAGAAAGTGAGTGTTGTTTTTATTCTTTATTAAAAATATTATTAAATTCATTATCAAATAAAATAGGAAATAAATTTCCATATTTTCAAAACATTTATGACCATGGATGAAAAAAAACATATAAAATTAAATTAATACAAGTGTTATGGAGATTTTGTTGACTTAACACATTAATATTAACCTTAATTAGCTGATTTAACCTTACCGTGGTGACAAATATATACCATAGTTACTATTCATAATGACTAAAAATAAAAGTGAAATATTAACCAAATATGATCTCCTTAATTCAAAATTTTAAATAAATTTTTATCAAATTCAATTCTTATAAGTGTACAAAGTCAATTTTAATATATATCCATAAAACGGTATGAAAAACACTTTTAGAGAAATGTATTTTTACCCCAAAATAAAATTATACCAAAATCGAGAATAATGATTATTCAAATTTGATTATAATGTTAACTTATGATCAAATTAAATGTATAATTTTACTTTTACATTAATTGAAAATATATTATTATAGTAATTCATATGTTTTACAACTTATTAAAAAATAAATATTTTTAGAAAAAAACTAAAATATCACCCTAAGATAATTTTGATATGATGATTTAAAAAAAAATACTTTTTATGAAATATAATTTATTAAAATGGAATACATTATTTATAATGTTCCCTCATAAAATGAAATAAAACCCATTCTTGTAGAAACTGTATTTTTGAAGCATAAAATTACTATAATGAAAATGCAATGCATATTTCATAAGTATTAATAAATATATATATTAAGTATAAGAATTATACATATATTCCATATTTTAGTTACACATATTCATACAACACAATTCAATAACTATGTTATAATTATCACATTTATATAATAATATTTTTATAGTGTATCATAATTTTTATAAAGCTCGGTGTTGCATGTTAAGAAAGATATCGTGCATAGTATTTTTTAAACTAAAATTTTCAATGTGTTGAGAAAATAATATTGATATCTAAGAGATATTTTTTTCTCAAATTAAAGATGATCAGAATAATGTTAATGTTTCGCAAAAATGTTAATGACACAAAATTAATAATAGATAAAATATGAAAATTTATTCATCATAAATATAGGTTTTTTAATAAAATCAAGTCATTTAAAGAATAAGTAGAAATGGAAGAGAAAAATTTTCAATATGTTTTCATTAAATAGTTTTCTTTTTGAAACCATGGGAATCATGTAGAAGATTTCAAATATCATAAAACTTATTTGGAGGTGGTAAATTATATTAATGACTTGTATATCAAAAATAAATATTTCTTTTTCCATCTTGAAAAGAATTTAAAATGTTACTATGTTGAAATGATTCCATTAAAACGCATATATAATTTCATATATGAAATATTATCTCCTTAATAGATTATTTATTTTAAAAATAATTTCATTTGAAAAAAAAATATATTTGAAAATTTTAGATATTGAAGATACATATTCTTGATCAAGAAGGGGAATTTGATCAAATTTTCTTTTACATATTTACTTTCAGAAGTCTAATTCTAAAGTGAGTAATGGTTGAAAGAAACATGGAAAGTATTTAAATATATAGTTTATAATAATATATTTTGGTATTATTAAGGATAAATTATAATATTCCTTTAATAAAAATGTATAATCAATCCCAAAATTGAGATTTGAAAAATAAATTCATACCTCTTTGGTATCATTAGAAGTTTAACCCCCATTAATGAGGAAAACTAAATTGAAACATTATATACCATGAATAAATAGATATTCATGATAGATATATAAATGGATAGTATATAAACAATATAAATTAAAATATATGCATAATAAAAAATATTATCAATGAAGTGGAAATTGAACTAAAAACTTCTTACTCACACTTCCACAAAGTTGAATGTGTTTTAACCAACTGTATAATATTATTAAACATTTTATTAATTAATACTATATAAATATTCAATTTTATATAAATTTATATACATTCTAATATGTCATGAACCAGGTTGGGTTTCCATCCGACCCGGCGCCCAACCCGGTCCGCAGTAAGGCTCGAGGGGCGTTCCCAATCCCCATGGGCTGGCACAACTGCCCAGGTATCAAAAATAATATGAGGGATAAATCTAACCAAAATGATAAACACAAATGACCAATGAGATAAATAAACTAAAACTGAAAATAGACAACCAAACAGGCCCTTAAACTAATATCAAATTTAATTTTTACAACATAACCCAAAAACCAAAGGGGACAACAATAAAGAAAGAAAAACAAAACTCCAACACAAACCTCCAAGAAATATGAGGTGAAACATCCTCAAGCTACCAACACCAACCTACATGAGAAGACCATCAACAACTTAAACCACCATCACTAAGCACGATTCCTCAACCTAGGATACATAAAGAACTAGGTCTACATACACACAAAGGTGTATCTAGGGTGTGAGCTAAGAGCCCAGTAGAATATCGCCCAATAAAAATATTTCATGCCATGACATCAAAGAGATAATTTAATATGCTTATTCAAAATCATAAATTTAAAATGATTTTTAAGGAAAACATTTACAATCTAAAGGTTAAAAAGGAATACTTGGAGAAAAACCATTTTACAAACACTATCTTAAAGTGGAATAGAAAATTTCATAAAGTATACACATTCACCCAAGTGGTCCTATGTATGCTGACAGAGGGCACTCCATGAATATTAGAGCACTATGGGTAAATCCCCTAAGGTTCATCTAGCTCAAGTGGGACCCTAGAACCTCGTACCTTGGTGAAAAGTAACCATAACAAATATTCATTCTTGTGAACATGAGCCACTGGTAGGAGAATCATCCATAACCTAGTGGTCCCCAATATCATCATAATAGTTTAGTTAGTGTTTTAAGCATCAAACTTGCTAAGTGAAACATGGATGATACCACTTCAGATCACTATTGAACTAGTTCTAGCCTGCCCACCTAGATACCTGAGGTTTTCCCTTATGCTCAAACAAGTTTCCACATTCACATATCACACAAACCGCCACTTTGATAACCAATGTCAATCATGTCAAGAAGTCACCAATTTTATGAAAAAAATCACTTTTCATCTTACACATGACTAAATCCTTTTTAAATACATTTTCAAATCATAAAACTTTCCTTAGTAAGACATAAAAAAGGCACACAATTAAAACCAATCAATTTAATGGACAAGATCCTTTTTAATTACACACATAAAACAATTTTTTTTCAAGGCATGATTCCCAACACTTAAAGCAATTTCAATACATACCAAAAGAAAAAAATAAGGAAATAACACTAAAAACAATTCAAAACATGTTCCATACCCCTTGAGAAATATAATAAATCATTTTCGCAACTTAGAAAACATTATTAAATAACACAATAAGGTCTTACACCATAGGTACACCCAATTACAAGTACGAAATCCATTTTTAAACCACTTTATTAACAAATTATTCTTAAAACTAGTTTCTCACAACTCTCACAATTAAATGAATTGTTTTAACCACTTATAAAACTCCACCAAGTAACGAAAAATGGGTTTACACCAAAAACATACCACAATTCATGTAAACATGCTTCTTAAAAATAAAACTCATATTCAACTCTTCCAAAAATTGTTTTCACACCATCATGAAAGATTCTATAATTAATTTATACTATATATTAAATTATTTGAAGAAAACCACAAAGTATTTACATCAAAATATACCCAAAATACCCTTTTAAAACCAATACACATCATAACCTTTCCAAAATGTAATTCGCATCACAAACACCATCTAATAAATTATTTACACAATTTATAAAAATTTCAATAAGTAATCTAACACAGGTTTACATCCAAAATTTTCCCTAAAACCCCCTTTAAAAATCAACCGCACATCCTAACCATATAAAAACATGTTTTGCACCACCAAAATGATGTAAATAAATCATTGAATGACTCGGAAAACACCTTTAAACCATTGACATAATCTTGTAAACCAATTTATATAAAAACACTAATTTCAAACCAAAATCACATCAATTTTTCCTAAAATAAATTTTCACTACACAAACAATTGATTGAACATCCCCGCTAATTTTTCACAGCAAGCTCTATATAAAAACATAAAAATTTTCCTTTCAAAAATTTGATTTCAACACACATTCGTGTCAAAGAATTTCCAAAGAAAGTCTGCACCACCAAAATAAATCATAGAGCATGAAAAAAATAAACTAAACAAACAAATTAAAATATCTAAAAAAATTTGGTACATGGAACCACCTACCTCGGTGTGGGAAAACATTGAAAATTTGGTGCGCAACTCTAATTGCTCACCAAACGCACCACAAAAAATTCAAAATGACCCTTAAAAACAAGATATCGAAAAATGCATTAAAATAGAACCAACTAAAAACAAAACCCTAACCAAAAAACCTATCAAAGGAATAAATCTACCAAATGAAGAAGAACTCACCTACAGCGAGGGTATGGGAAGCTAACTGAGCATGACGGAGAGGTGATGGAGATGCGATGCACCAAAAAATCTGGTCGAGAACAGATGTGCAGCCAAGGGACTGTACAAGGGGGTTTTACGAGGGAGGAAGGGGTGGTGTGTGGCTAACCGTCGAGGTGAAGGAAGGGTGATGGTCAGAGTAGCCAGAAAGAGGCAGCACTGGTCCGCATGGGGGGTGTCGGACCAGGCTTAAGCCACCAGGGGAGGTGTGCCAGAAGTGGGTTGCATGAGGGAGGGAGGACACTGGGGGGTTCACCAGACAGAGGGAGGGCACCGGTCAGTGGTGTCACTGGAGGGCAGCAGGGGACTTGGGATACGGTTTGGATAGGGGGATGTGGTGAGAACCAGGGGGAAGGGGGTATATGAGAGGGTGGAGGAAGAGAGGAAGTGGGGGGAAAGAAGAGAAAAGAAAATGAAAAATGGGAGAAATAGAAATTAATGAAAAAATTGAAAAAGGACAATAAACCTAAAAATACAAACTTAAAACCTAAATGCAATAATAATAATAATAATAATAATACCAAAAACTTAATTAAAAAAATATCCTTAACACTAATAATAATATTAATATTCAAAAATAATTGTATTATTTAAAACAATTCTTTAGAATTTATTCTACTCCTTTTTCTAAATTTTATTTTATTCTCACTTTAATATTCATTTCATTTTATTTAATTAATTGAACATCAGGCATGCCTTCTGGTGAACCGGGAAAGTTCACATGGTGACCTAGTCAAGGCCGCATGGCTTTGACCATGGTGTGTTGAACGCTGTTAAGGCCAAAACATGAATTTTTATATAAGAACTCAAAAAAATTTAGCTCAAATTCAACCCATACTACCTGATGCTAATAAAATTAATAAAATAAATAATATAAAAATGGAGGGTGTGAAAATTCTCCCCACCATAGTGCTTTTCGTCTCTATAAAACCATAGCTAAGGCTGAATTCCAAGCAGAAACCAATACTCCCTTAATATTCGAAGAGGATCCCCACAAAAAACAAGAAAAAAGAGGCAAACGCATCATACTTAGAGAAAGTAACTTAAATTAAAACCACATGAAACTTGTAAAAAATACTTTCTACTAAGTGTAAACTGTCCCAAAAAGTTAGAATAGCTCTAGTTGATAGATCAAGTAAAGTAACTTTCACACCCATGGAAACTAACTTCACAAACCGAAACACCTCAAGCACCGTTAAATGAAAACCAAACCAATTGACTGGAATAAAAAAACAAGATCAAACCACATCCAAAGAACACTCTTATCACCTACCACTAAGACATCTCTAGGAACAAAACCAAAATGACAACATAGGGAAGCCTAAATGGGATCCCTACCATTAGAAACCTATCAATGTCCGAGATAAGACTGTAAAACCGACGTAGGGAGGCCCGAGTGGACTCCCCACCATTATGAAAAAGTCCAACACTGATTTATTCTATATACTTTTGAGTGAGACCCATCATGGGTCTCCCCACCATTAGAACTGACAGAAGATACATAAACTTTGAAAATCAAGTCATTTCCACTTAAAAAACCAAATTTCATAAATTTCCAAATAGAGGTTTTCAAAACAATTTCCAAAACCCAAAGGGACACAAGATAACGCAAGGGGAAATTAGTGTCAGTGGGTTACTTAGAGATATGGTTGGAAGCCATAAACCAATCACTCCACCATCATGAAGAGCATACTAGGGTAATTTTCCTAGCTCCACATGACTTTACAGGCCTTGGGAGCACAATCAGACCACTGAACCTACTCCCTTTTCATTTCCCCCAAAAAAGATTAACTAAAGGACCAAAGACTCTGAAAAACCTCAACTTTCCTAGGTAACTTGAGTCATGCCACAAGGTGTGTTGTCCAGGAACCTTACTCATAGACATAATGTCAATTTTATACATCCTTAACTCTAGTATACCTTGACTCTTCCTAAAAGAACATGACCCAAGAGAGTGAACCTCCTATGATACCATTTTGTCACAAACCAGGACGAGTCGCCATCTGACCTGGCGCCCGACTCGGTCCGCGGCAAGGCTCAAGGGGCGTTCCTGATCCCCACAGGCTAGCACAAGTGCCCAGGTATCAAAAATAATACGAGAGAATGATTTACCTGAAATGATAAACATAAACAACCAATGAGCTAAATAAACTAAAACTAAAAACAGACAACCAAACAGGCCCTTAAACTAAGATCAAATTTAATCTTTACAACACAACCCAAAAACCAAAGGGGACTACAATAAATAAATAAAACCAAAAATCACACACAAACCTCCAAGAAACATGAGGTTCAACCTCCTCAAGTTACCAACACCAACCTAAACGAGAAGTGTAACACCCGAGACTTTTATGAGAAATATTGTGTTTTTATGTTATATAAATCATCAAATGAATCTTTCAATACACACAACACTATCTTGTCTTTCTTTACACGCAATCGTGACCTTCCTCGATAGCTTTCATCGTACGCAATACCGAGTTTCACTAAACAACGATATGATATTAAAATATTATTAAAACTAGCCGTTATGAATAATAATACCCACTTTTTGAAATTTTTTACATTTCATTTTTCAAAATGGACTTCATTTTTGGATTCGGAATATCAAAATTAGCCTAGGGTGAAATTTTGGTATTTTTCTGAAAACTTTCAATTTTTGATGAATAGTGAAAGCACTGGGTTACTATTTAAAACCGACTTTTTATTAAATAATTATTTATTTTATTTAAATTTATTTTAGGTCAAAATTGATACATAATACCTATATAAGTTCAATGCAATTCATTGGAGTCATTTTATAATAATTTAAGATATATAAAAAATTTATTGAACTTTTCACCGTCTTTTACCCACCTCCTAGGAGAATTTTTAAATTCACATAAAACTTAATTTTACCGCTTCTGTGAGTAGAATTTCAAAAATTCGAGAGACATGGTTAATATCAAGGACTAAAATTGGTTCAATGAGATGAAAATAATTTTTTTTGAATAGTAACATTTTACTTTTATTATCATAGTTAAAAGTAAATAGGGTAATTAAGGGTAAAAGTGTTATTATTATTACCCTAACACATTTCTTAATTCTATTAGATAAGTGTAATTCCACAAAAAAACAACCTTAGGAATAAAATATGACCATTTAGGCTCACTTGGATTAGATTAGGACAATTATTATTAATTTATTTAAAGAAGGGTTAAAATAGTTAAAATCAAAGTTTAATAAGTAAATCATTTTTTATATAGGGTTATACATAAGATAAATTCGACTATAAATATTCATTATAAATCTAAAATGATTTACTACATAATGGTATTTTATTTGTAATTTTTAGACTTAAAATAATTTAATTTATTTATGACACAATGATAATGCAGTAATTATCTTATTAAGAAAATATTGACATAATTGATGTTATAAATACCCAAATAAATGTAATTTGAGACTTTTTATGAATTAAAATAATTTTATATGTTAATATGACATGTTATTGTTGATTTAATTAACTTTTTTAGAACTAATCATTCTGTTATGAGTTTCACAAAAATCAATTACCAAATAGTGTCAAAATTGACATAAAATAGTTTTTAAAACAAATATTATATTATTAATTGTTATTATTTTCCTAAAAATCTAAGGTTCGGCCAAGATACTTATATCATGATAGGTTTATCATTAATAGACCACTTGGGGTTCTCTTGGATTTATATGGTAAGTTTATTAACTATATAATATAAAAATACAAAGTGACATGGTAAATGTCAATCTAATTAACTAAGAGTTAAAACTAAAAGATAATATTAATATAATGACCTAAACTTGTCTAAATTCTATTGTATGAGAGGATTTCGACCCATAACCACCTTAGCTTCTAAATAAATCAATTTTGAGCTATTAAAAACCGAATATGACTTTATAATAAAATAATATTTTTAGTTTTTCCAAAGGTGCCCCTCTCCTCCCTTAAAAAAGGGCACCTCCTCCCTCTCTTCCTAACACCACTTTGAGCCATCAAGATCGTCCAAACCCTGACAAATTCTCTTCTACACTTCCCTATAAACATCCTAGAGGTCTTGGTCTTCTTCAAAGACCAATTTTAGTGCCCTAAGAGAAGGTCTCAAAGAGGCGCTTCAAAGAAGAGGTAATGTCCGTTACCGATTCTTTCAACTTTATTTCTTCTTCCACTTCTCCTTATTTAGTTGTTTCATTATGAAGTAATAACATCAGTATCAATAATATACTGGTATGTTATTATAAGTATGAAACAACCCTATTTTACCATCTATCCATCCTACAGAAAACCAAATCACCGCGCGTGCGTACGTACGGAATACCGTCTCCACGCCGTGGTGTAATCTATTTTCCACCACCACCTTACTTGGATGGGTATAATGGTGTAAATAATAACTATATATAATTATTGTAAAGTTATATTGATTATTAAATAGTATACATACACTCCAATACAATTCCACGATCATGGGAATGATATCATCGCTCGTACGTACGTATGGAATACCGTCTCCACGATGTGATGCGACTCGTTCTACATGATTTTCATTGCATAATGATTACATAAATGAATTGAGTGAATAAATATGATATTTATTATACTAATACCATTCTGGAAATGAGGTATCTATAACCTAAAAAATAATAATAATAATTTATTCGACAAAACACGCATAAGAACAAAAAGCAATAAACACCCGAATAACAAGTAATAATGAAATATTACTAATAAGAAGCTAATAATATGACCATATATGATATCATAAAAATAATTATGATTCTGGAATAAGTCAATAACATTATTTAAATCATTATACAGGAGGTTTGGACACTTACGAAGAAAATCGGACCTAAGGTAAGGGAAAATCTCACAATCTCATTTTTATCTGAGATTGTTTATACTTCAGAATTTACTGGGGAATATTTATCATCCATATCCATGTTTCCTCAATATGTAATATTTATATCCTTATACAATTTTTTAAACCCAATTTTACCCTTCAGTGATTTTTTAGTAAAAGATATGAAAGGAATCTTTTGTCATTTTTCATACGAGGTACTTTTTGACTTTTCCGACATAAGTACGAGAAGAATGTTTTTTTAACTTATACGACATGAATGGGTTTTTAGAACATTATTTCCAAGAAGCTTCCTTTACAAGTTTTCAAGTTTATTTTTAATCAACTTCTTTTAGTTTAAAATTATATGACATGTTAAGAAAGGAAAAAAAATTTGAAGTAGAAAGGATATTTTCCTCAAGAATGGAATTCAAGTGTTTTATCAAAATTATTTTCCATCTAAGATAATATAGGGTTCTGTTTCTATCGCTATTATTAAATTGATTTGATTATGTTGTGATGGAATTATTTTTATGAATTCCTTTATCTTATATGAATTGTTTTATGATGTCACAATGTTTAAGAATCCCATTTTTATTACATGGGTTATGCAATGATTTATGATTTATGATTTTTTGTGGCACACATAAGAATGGTTTCATTATGAGATGGGTGGGACCTATATCTCCCTCCAATTAATTGGGTAAAGATTTATATCTCATGAGATAGACATGGATGGAATGGCAGGTTAAACCGGTTCAGTAAAACAGGACTGAAACGAGGAGTGAACTCGGTTCAGAAATAGACATTGTCCACTAAGATAGTCTTGGAAATGAGTATTGACTACTAAGAAATGATTTTCTATGATTATGTGTGTATGTCAAAAAGCTTCATGTTTTATGTTATGATTATTGGGATTACATTTCACTACTATGATTTATCCCATGTTATGAAATTATGATCTCTTTTGCAGGTTAAGATTTCCAAAATGTTATGTTCTTCTGAATATAATGTGATTGATATTTCTTTTGTTTACCCTTACTGAGCATTTGAGCTCACCCTTTTGTTTGTTTTCTTTCCCCATGTCACACCCGTCATTTCTAATTTGTTTATTTTATTAATTTTCTGGGCATCGGGTAGTTCGGGTCGAGGCCCGACATAAAATTTCTGAGTTCTTATTTGAAAATGTGTGTTCGGACCTTGATTACGTTCAGTGCACCGATGTCTAAGCCGCGCGGCCTCACTCGGTTCACTGTGCAACCTGCCCGATGTTCAAGGAAATAAAACAAAATGTAGTGAATAATGAAATTGAAATAAAACAAAAGTGGGTAGTGCAATAAAAATTTAAAGAATTATTTTAATAATAAAATTATTATTAGAGAATATTATTATTATTCTAACTATTATAATTATTATTAGTATTACTATTTAAGTTATTAACATTATTATTATTGTTATTATTACTTTATTATTTTATTTATTATTATTATTATTATTATTATTTTAGTTTGGCCTCCCCCTCCCCCAACCCGTCGAAACCCTCCCCACATCTTTTTTTTTCTTCTTTTTTCCTCCCTTTCTCTCATTCTCTCCGATCCTTCTTTCTTCTCCAGTCGCACCCCTCCCCCTGTAACCCTACTATCACGCCGCCCCCTCCATGGTCGACACCTCCTCTGGATCCGCTCACCTCCAGCTCCCCACACCCCTCCGGTGACTTTGCTCCGCTATCCCGGCTCCCCTCGCACCACCTCGCGCCACCCCACGAAACCCCTCTGCGCGACCTGTTCGGCTGAGCCCCCGGCGAACTCCCTCCTTATACAACACACCGAACTGACTATACCTCCCACTCCAGGCCTCCTGCCGCATCCCTCTCCTTCTGTCTGACCTCCTCGCTCACGCTGTCCCCCTGACCAATGGCTCCCCGCAGCTCCTGAATTTTCGCCGACCATCGCATAGCCACAACCCCCATGGCCGGCGACCTCTCTTTTTTCATTTACAGCAAAGCTCCAGTCCGGCGACTGCTACCCCCTTCGGCTGAGTTTACTCCCTTCTCCTCATGTTTCGGTTGTGAAGTGGGTATATAGTTCAATTTATGGTTTGATTTTGAGTTTTTTTTGTACAATTTATTTGTTTAGGGTTCACTTTTGGGTTCGTTTGAGGTGTGGTTGGCATGCGATAGTCTTTCCACACCTTGTTTATGAAGTCATCTACACCAAGGTAGGTGGTTACATGTCTTGACATCTTTTAGATAATTTAGTTTTGTTGTTTAATTAATTTAATATGTTATATTATTTAATTTCATGATGTGATCCATGTTTATAATGTTCTGGCATGCTCTTCTGATGAAATTGGATTTCTAAAATAGTATGATTTTGTTGTTTATATGTGTTTTGTCATATAAATGATTGGTTGTGCTTTATAAGTTGTGCGAAATGCATTTTAAAAATTGTTTGACATGCGTGTGTGATGAAAATTGCACTCTCTTTAGAAATGGTTATGTTCTTCATTTCGACCTTGTTGTGGTAACTCTTAAAAGTGTCTAATCAATTGTGCAAATGGTGCAAATGAGGTTTTAGAAAAGTTGAGTGTTCAATTGATTTTAAAATGTTCTTTTCATGTAAAAATTTCTGTGTTTTGAAGTGAGGTTTTATGGTATACATGTGATATGTTTTGTAAACTGAGCGATTGTTTATCTGAGGGGTATTTGGGATGCCAAACATGGTTGGAAAAGGTTTTTGGGTAGTCTGGTTGGCGCAAAATGCGTTTTCAAGGTCTTTGAGGTGTCTGTGTAATTAAATGGGGATTTTCAATGAAAATGTGTCACTTTGGGTGTGTTTTCCGTGTTGCGTACTTTTGGAATTAAATTGAAAATTGTTTGAACAATGGAAAAACATGTTTTGGTTTGTATATGTTGCACTTTTGGTTTTAAAGCGACGTTCTTATATGAAACTGAGTTCGACTTTCGTGTGTAAGCCTTTGATTTCTAATTTGAAGTGTTTTATAAATTGTTAATTGCACTTATTAAATTATATGTGGAGTGTTGGAGTTGTGTTTGATAGAATTACGTGTGCATTAAGTTTTTAAAGGGATTATTACATGTGAAACTCAGCATGTCTCATGTGCAAACTCTTTTTGTGCTATTTAGAATTGTTCTTCAAATTGTTTAAATAGTTTATCAAGTCATGCAAGTGATACGAACTATGTTATAAAATGGTTTTGGTGTGCATGTGTTTTTTTATGGTGTTTGGGTATTCAAGTGTTGACTTGTATGTGTAATGTCTTGTTTGGTTCGGGGTGTGTGAAAATGATATACACTATGTGAATGTGAAACTTGATTGAGCACAAGGGAAAACCCTGGGTATCTAGGTGCGCAGACCAGAACTAGTGCGCTAGTGAGCCGGATGGGTATCGTCCCTATTTCACTTAGCTGGATTGACGATTACAACACTAACTAAACATATGATGACTG
Source organism: Viscum album (assembly GCA_963277665.1). Lineage (NCBI taxonomy): Eukaryota > Viridiplantae > Streptophyta > Magnoliopsida > Santalales > Viscaceae > Viscum > Viscum album. The sequence continues at coordinate 1,824,602,081 of OY728161.1, read as the reverse complement.
AGGGTCGTGGCCTTCTAAGCCACGTTTTCTGAGGGTCGTGGTCTTCTAAGCCACGTTTCTGAGGGTTGTAGTTTCTAATCCATGTTTCACCGAGACACGAGGTTCTAGGGTCCCACTCGAGCTAGATGAACCTTAGGGGATTTACCCATAGTGCTCTACCGTCCATGTCGCGGTGCCTTCTGTCGGCATATGGAGGACCACTTGTATGTGTGTGTGTGAGCATGTGTGTGTGTGTGTGTGATTATGTGTGTATATTCCCTTAATGAATTTTTCTTCTTTTTTTCCCTCTTTCAAATCGTGTTGTGAAATGGGTTCTCTTAGTGTTTTCTTTTAGAATTTAGCTTGTAAATTTTTTCTTTATAAACATTTTGAAAGTATAATTTTTAACAAGCACATTAAATTGTCCTCAGATGTTATGGCATGAAATATTTTTATTAGGTGATGTCCTACTGGGCTCTTGGCTCACACCCTACATACACCTTTAGGTGTATGTAGACTTTGTTTCTTGTGTATTCCAGGTTGTGCGTCGTGCTCAAAAATGGTGGTTTTGGTCGTTGATGGTCTTCTCGTGCAGGTTGGTGTTGTGGTGTGCGGATGCTACACCACTCTTGACGCTTGGAGGTTTGATTTAGAGTTTTAGTCTCTTTTGTTGTCGTTTATTTTTTGGATGTTGGTTCTAGTTGTAAACCTCTAAATTTGATTTCAGTTTAATGGTCTGTTTGGTTGTCAATTCCTAGTTTAATTTTATTATCTTATTAGTGTTTGTGTATACTATTTCGGTTAAACCATTCCCACAGGTTACTCTTGATACCTGGGCACTTGTGCTAGCCCGTGGGGATCGGGAATGCCCTTCGGGCCATGTCACGGACCGGGTCAGACGCCGGGTCAGATGGTGACCCGGCTTGGTTCGTGACACCCCAGGTCAGGAAGAAGGTTATTAAGTAAGATATTCCAAAAGAGACTCTAGATATGATAAAATAAAAGGGAGACATTGTAGATGATTTATGAACCAGTTGTTTATGTTTTCTTGTTTCTAAAGATACTATACCTATACGGTCCTTTCATGGTTTTGTTATATATTGTAATAAGTGTACTTCAATTTTGAAGTATTAACAATGTATGTAAAGTATGGGTCGATATAGTTGGTATCAGAGGCAAAGGAGATAGGAATGTATATGATCCTTGGGAACTCCCACATGTGAGCATTGGACGAAGCATGGCTCTCCGCCCAAGGGCTTCATAAGGAAATGGCTGCCACTGGGGATGGTGGTGTGTCCCGCCCAGGGGGTGTAGCCACCCATGGAGTGCCCTGATAGGTATCAATTATAGTCCACTGGAAGTAATTCCAGACCGTTATAGTTGGTATCAGAGAAAAGGTATAGTCAACCTTTGGAAACTAGGATGTGAAATCCTTAGTAAGAACCCTAAGGATAAGTCTAAGCATAGAACACAATCTTAGTGTTTTAGAAATGGCCATGAATAACCTATGATAAGACCTTAAGTGTAAAATTTTATTCTTGATTATGTGGTTTTCCTATTATAATTAGTGTTGATCACACTATTCTTTTTGGTTTTAGTCAATGGATGGAACCGGAAGGAACCGTGTTATTGCGGAATGCGACGGGCAATGCAATGATTGTCCCCCTGAGCAACCAAACGTTATGGGAGCTGGAATGCAAAATCTTTTAGCCATGCTCACACAACTTTCTCAAGCTATGAATCATTCAGGACTTCTAAACGAGAAAAGGAAGGAGAAACATTCTGTTGAATCCTTCATGAGGTAGTGTCCACCCTCATTCAGCAGGTCTTCTGATCCATTAATGGCTGAATAATGGATCAGTACCACTGAAAAGATATTTTCAGTTCTTCAATGTTCTGAACATGATAAAGTCATCTTAGCAGTGTATCGTTTGGAAGGTGATGCTGATCAATGGTGGAATCTTATTAAGAATATGAGGTAAAGGGATGAAATTGAATCCATGGAATGGGACGAGTTCAAGAACTTATTTTTCAATAAGTACTTCCCTCGTATTCTTCGAACAAAGATGGAGAAGGAGTTTCTTGAACTAAAGAAAAAGGATGATGAATCTGTTGGTGCCTATGAAGAAAATTTTACAAGACTTTCAAGGTACGCTTCTGGTATTATTATCCAACCTGAGAGTAAGATCGATCGATTCTTTAGTGGCTTAAAACCAAGTCTTCGAAGGCCGTTATCCATAAGGGACTTCGATAGCTACGAGGAAATTGTTCGATGTGATCTCAAGGTTGAGATGGAGATTGGAGTAACTCATCAGTCATATGGGTTTGATAAGAAGAGTAAAATGGAATTCAAAGGAAAATCTAAAGACCACACTGAAAAGAAGATGAGTTTTACCTTATGCTCAAAGTGTGGAAAGAAACATGGAGGAAATTGTCTTAAGGGGACAAGAAAATGTTATAAGTGTGGAAAGGAAGGTCATTGGGCATTTGAATGCTGTAATGATGGGAAGAATATGTCTAGTGATGCGAACAAAGAAAAGGCTACACAGGGTGCACCTCCTACACTTCAATGTTACAAGTGCAAGGAAATGGGGCATTATTCCAATCAATGCCCTAATCCAAGGGTTGCTGATGATGATCGACGTCAACAAACTCTTAAGGCTAAAGACAAAGGAAAGTCACATGCAATTACTATCAACGATATGGAGTAAGATAACGAAGTGGTGAAAGGTACACTTACCATACAATCTAAAGTAGCAAATGTTTTATTTGATTCTGGATCCCCCCACTCTTTTATTTCTGAAGAATTTTCTAAGGGTATCACCGTATTACCTCAACAATTAGATGTTGAGTTAGCTGTGACAACCCCTAATGGCACAACAGTCGCATCAAAAGTTTATAATTCTTCTCTGATTGAAGTTTGTGGAAAAGTGCTTCCTGCAAATCTTGTGGTCCTTCCTATAGTGGAATTTGATGTGATTCTTGTCATGGATTGGCTTTCTTTATATGAATCTCATATCAATTTCCAAAGAAGGGAAGTCGCATTTCATATTCCAGATCAATCTATGATCGTTTATCGATGCAAGTATGAACATAACCTTCCAGTGGAAATTTCTTTCATCTTGGAAGCACGAAGATGTATAGGGACCTGAAAGAGTACTTCTGGTGGGATGGCATGAAAAGAGATGTTGCTGAATATGTCTCTCGATGCTTGGTTTGTCAGCAAGTTAAAGCTGAGAGACAGAAGTCTAAGGACATGTTACAACCATTACCCATACCAAAATGGAAATGGGAAAACATCACTATAGACTTTGTCACTGGACTTCCTAAAACATCCAAAGGAAATAATGCTATCTGGGTCATAGTTGATCGTATTACAAAGTCAACACACTTAATCGCTATTAGAGAGTATTTCTCTCTAGATCAGCTTTCCAGGATATATGTGAAGGAAGTGGAAAGATTTCATGGAGTACCACTTTCTATTATATCTGATCGAGATCCGAGGTTTACCTCAAAGTTCTGGCAAAGTCTTCAGCATACTCTGGATACAGAGTTGAGTTTCAGCACTGCTTATCATCCTCAGACAGACAGTCAGTCTAAGAGGACAATTCAAACTCTAGAAGATATGTTGAGAGATTTCTCTATGGATTTCAAAGGTGGTTGGGATCAACACCTACCTTTGGTGGAATTTTCTTATAATAATAGCTTTCACTCCAGTATTCAGATGGCTTCTTATGATGCTCTCTATGGAAAGAAATGCAGGACTCTAACTTGCTGGGATGAAGTTGGGGAAAGAAAGCTATTAGGACCTGATCTTATTGATGAGATGGCAGAAAAGGTCAGATCTATTCAACAACACATAAGAGAAGCTCAAAGTCGACAAAAAGTTATGCCGATAACCGAAGAAAAGACCTATAGTTTGAAGTGGGTGATAAAGTGTTCTTACGAATATCCCCTTGGAAGAGAGTAATGGGATTTGGAAAGAAGGGAAAGCTAAGCCCTAGGTATATCGGTCCTTTCGAAATATTGGATCGTATTGGAAGGTTGCTTACCGATTGGAGCTTCCACCGAATCTCTCTCAATTTCACGATGTGTTCTATATATCTCTCTTGATAAAGTACATACCTGATCCTTCACATGTACTCAGCTCAAAAGTTGTATCGTTGGAACAAGATCTTTCTTATGAAGAACAGCTGATAGAGATTCTCGATCGTAGTGAAAAAGTCCTACGGAACAAGACCACTCACTTGGTAAAAGTTTTATGGAGGAACCACCAATTAGAAGAAGCTACATGGGAGCTTGAGGATATGATGATGGAGAGGTATCCTCATCTGTTTGTTACAAAGTGACGAATTTCGAGGGCGAAATTCATTTTAAGGGGGGTAGAATGTAACACCCGATACTTTTATGAGACATATTTTGTTTTTATGTTATATAAATCATCAAAGGAATATTTCACTACACACAACACTATCTTGGCTTTCTTTACACGCAATCGCGACCTTCCTCGATAGCTTGTGTCATACGCAATACCGAGTTTCACTAAACAACAATATGGTATTAAAATATTATTAAAACTAGCCGTTATGAATAGTAATACCCACTTTTTGAAATTTTTTAAATTTTATTTTTCACAATGGACTTCATTTTTGGATTCAGAATATCGAAATTAGCCTAGGGTGAAATTTTGGTATTTTTCTGAAAACTTTCAATTTTTGATGAATAGTGAAAGCACTGGGTTACTATTTAAAAACTGACTTTTTATTAAATAATTATTTATTTTATTTAAATTTATTTTAGGTCAAAATAGATACATAATACCTATATAAGTTCAATTCAATTCATTGGATTCATTTTATAATAATTTTAGATATATAAAAATTTTATTGAACTTTTCACCGTCTTTTACCCACCTCCTAGGAGAATTTTCAAATTCACATAAAACTTAATTTTACTGCTTCTGTGAGTAGAATTTAGAAAATCTGAGAGACATGGTTAATATCAAATACTAAAATGTGGTTCAATGAGATGAAAATAATTTTTGGTGAATAGTAACTTTTTACTTTTTTACCACGGTTAAAAGTAAATAGGGTAATTAAGGGTAAAAGTGTTATTATTATTACCCTAAAGCATGTCCTAATTCTATTGGATAAGTGTAATTAGACCAAAATCAACCTTAGGAATAAAATATGACCGTTTAGGACCACTTGGATTAGATTAGGACATTTATTATTAATTTATTTAAAGAAGGGTTAAAATAGTTAAAATCAAAGTTTAATAAGTAAATCATTTTTTATATAAAGTTATACATAAGATAAATTCGACTATAAATATTCATTAGAAATATAAAAATATTTCCTAAATAATGGTATTTTATTTTTAATTTTTAGACTTAAAATAATTTAATTTATTTATGACACAATGATGATGCATTAATTATCTTATTAATGAAATATTGACATAATTGATGTTATAAATACCCAAATAAATGTAATTTGAGACTTTTTATGAATTAAAATAATTTTATATGTTAATATGACATGTTATTATTGAGTTGATTAAATTTTTTAGAACTAATAATTCTGTTATGATTTTTAAAAAAATCAATTATAAAACAGTGTCAAAATTGACATAAAATAGTTTTTAAAAAAAATATTATATTATTAATTGTTATTATTTTCCTAAAAATATAAGGTTCGGCCAAGATACTTATATCATGATAGGTGTATCATTAATGGACCACTTTGGGGTCTCTTGGATTTATATGGTAAGTTTATTAACTATATAATATAAAAATACAAATTGACATGGTAAATGTCAATCTAATTAACTAATAGTTAAAACTAAAAGATAAGGTTAATATAATGACCTAAACTTTTCTAAATTCTATTGGATGAGATTATTTCGACCCATACCCACCTTATCTTAGAAATAAATCAATTTGGAGATATTAAAAACCGAATATGACTTTATAATAAAATAATATTTTTAGTTTTTCTAAAGGTGCCCCTCTCCTCCCTTATAAAAGGGAACCTCCTCCCTCTCTTACTCACACCACTTTGAGCCTTTAAGCTCGGACAAACCCTGCCAAATTCTCTTCTAAACTTCCCTAGAAACATCCTATAGGTCCTGGTCTTCTTTAAAGACCAATTTTAGTGCCGTAAGAGGAGGTCTCAAAGAGGCGCTTCAAAAAAGAGGTAATGTCTGTTACTGATTCTTTCAACTTTATTTCTTCTTACACTTATTCTTATTTAGTTGTTTCATTATGAAGTAATAACATCAGTATCACTCATATACTGGTATGTTATTATAATTATAAAACAGCCCTATTTCACCATCTATCCATCCTACAGAAAACGAAATCACCGCGCGTGCGTACGTACGGAATACTGTCTTCACGCCGTGGTGTAATCTATTTTCCACCACCACCTTACTTGGATGGGTATAATGGTGTAAATAATAACTATATATGATTATTTTAAAGTTATATTTATTCTAAAATAGTATACATACACTCCAATACAATTCCATGATCATGGGAACGATATCATCGCTCGTGCGTACGTATGGAATACCGTCTCCACGATGTGATGTGACTCGTTCTACATGATTTTCATTGCATAATGATTACTTAAATGAATTGAGTGAATAAATATGATATTTATTACACTAATACCATTCTGTAAATGAGGTATCTATAACCTAAAAAATGAATAATAATTTATTCGACAAAACATGCATAAGAACAAAAGGCAATAAACACCCGAATAACAAGTAATAATGAAATATTACTAATAAGAAGCTAAAAATATGACCATATATGATATCATAAAAATAAGTATGATTCTATAATAAGTCAATAACATTATTTAAATCATTATACAGGAGGTTTGGACACTTACGAAGAAAATCGGACCTAAGGTAAGGGAAAATCTCACAATCTCATTTTTATCCGAGATTGTTTATACTTCAGAATTTACTAGGGAATATTTGTCATCCACATCCATGTTTCCTCAATATGTAATATTTATATCCTTATAAAATTGTTTAAATACAATTTTACCATTCAGTGAGTTTTTAGTAAAAGATATGAAAGGAATATTTTGTCATTTTTCATATGAGGTACTTTTTGACTTTTCCGACATAAGTACGAGAAGAATGTTTTTTTTAACTTATACGACATGAATGGATTTTTAGAACATTATTTCCAAGAAGATTCCTTTATAAGTTTTCAAGTTTATTTTTATTCAACTTCTTTTAGTTTAAAATTATATGACATGTTAAGAAAGGAAAATGTTTTTGAAGTAGAAAGGATATTTTCCTCAAGAATGGAATTCAAGTGTTTTATCAAAATTATTTTCCATCTAAGATAATATAGGGTTCTGTTTCAAATAAATAAATAGTGTCAAAATTGACACTATTGTTATTTTATAAAAATAACATATTATAAAATTGTTTAAAAATAACAAAAATATTTAAAATTTAAAAATTAAAATGTATATGGCCGACAATGTAATAAAGTGTCAAATTATAGAAAATTCACAACACATATGTAATTATTTATAATAATTTAAAATTTAGAATATTATTACCACAAATAAAATTAAATTGATAAATAAGGATAAATCAAGTTGGTAATTTTTAAAATAAATTACTAACATGTCTAAATTTTATTGGTTGATGAGATTAAAACCCTATCTCATCTAATCTTCGGATATGAGTCATTTTGGAAGTTTTTAAGTGATGTTGGGATTTAATATAAACTAATATTTCTTATATTTCCAAAGGTGCCCCTCTCCTCCCTTATAAAAGGGCACCTCATCCCTATCTTCCTCACACCAATTTGAGCCTTCAATCTCATCCAAACCCTGCCACTTTCTCCTCTCCACTTCCCTAGAGACATCCTACAGGTCCTAGTCTTCTTCAAAGACCAATTTTAGTGCCCTAAAAGGAGGTCTCAAAGAAGAGCCTCAAAGAAGAGGTAATGCCCGTTACCGATTCTTTCATCTTTATTTCTTCTTCCACTTCTTCTTCATTAGTTGTTTCATTATGAGGTAATAACATCAGTATCACTCATATACTGATATGTTATTATAAATATGAAACAACCATATTTCACCTCTTATCCATCCTATAGAAAACGAAATCATCGCGCGTGTGTACGTACGGAATACCGTCTCAACGTCGTGGTGTAATCTATTTTCCACCACCACCTTACTCAGATGGGTATAATGGTGTAAATAATAACTATATATGATTATTATAAAGTGATATTGATTTTGAAATAGTATACATACACTTCAATACAATTCCACGATCATGGGAACGATATCCTCACTCGTGCGTACGTACGGAATACCGTCTCCACGATGTGATGCGACTCGTTATACATGATCTTAATTGCATAATGATTATATAAATGAATTTAATGAATGAATATGATATATATTACACTAATATCATTCTGGAAATGAGGTATCTATAACCTAAAGAGAAGAATAAGAATTTATTCGACAAAACACGCATAAGAACAAAAAGTAATAAACACCCGAATAACAAGTAGTAATGAAATATTACTAATAAGAAGCTAAGAATATAAAAATATATGATATCATAAAAATACATATGATTCTGGAATAATTCAATAACATTATTTAAATCATTATACAGGAGGTTCGGACACTTACGAAGCAAATCGGACCTAAGGTAAGGGAAATATCACAATCTCATTTTTATCCGAGATTGTTTATACTTTGGAATTTACTGGGGTGCATTTTATCATCCACATCCATATTTCCTTAATATGTAATATTTACATCATTCTACAATAGTTTATATCCAATTTTACCCTTCGGTGAGTTTTTAGTAAAAGATATGAAAGGAATCTTTTGTCGTTTTTCGTACGAGGTACTTTTTGACTTTTCCGACAAAAGTACGAGAAGAATGTTTTCTTTTAACTTATACGGCATGAATGGATTTTTAAAACATTATTTCCAAGAATATTCCCTTACAAGTTTTCAAGTTTATTTTTAATCAACTTCTTTTAGTTTAGAATTGTATGACATGTTAAGAAAGGAAAAGTGTTTTTGAAGTAGAAAGGATATTTTCCTCAAGAATGGAGTTCAAGTGTTTTATCAAAATTATTTTCCATCTAAGATAATAAAGGGTTCTGTTTATATCCCTATTATTACATTGATTTGATTATTTTGTGATGGAATTATTTTTATGAATTCCTTTATCTTATATGAGTTGTTTTATGATGTCACGATGTTTAAGATTCCCATTTTTATTACATGGGTTATGCTATGATGTATGGTTTATGATTTGGTGGCACACATAAGAATGGTATCATTATGAGATGGGTGGGACCTATATCTCCCTCCAATGTATTAGGTAAAGATTTTATATCTCATGAGATAGACATGGCTGGAATGACAGGTTATACCGGTTCAGTGAAACAGTACTGAAACGAGGAGTGAACTCAGTTCAGAAATGGACTTTGTCCACTAAGATAGTCTTGGAAATGAGTCTTGACTAATAAGAAATTATTCTCAATGATTATGTGTGTATGACACAAAGTTTCATGTTTTAAGTTTTGATTATTGGGATTACATTTCACTACTATGATTTATCCCATGTTATGAAATTATGATCTCTTTTGCAGGTTAAGATTTCCAAAATGTTAGGTTCTTATGAATATGATGTGATTGATATTTCTTTTGTTTACCCTTACTGAGCATTTGAGCTCACCCTTTTGAATGTTTTCTTTCCCCAGGTCAGGAAGAAGGTTATTAAGTAAGATATGCCAAAAGGTACTCTAGATATGATAAAATAAAAGGGAGACATTGTAGATGATTTATGAACCAGTTGTTTATGTTTCCCATTTTCTAAAGACAATATACCTATACGGTCCTTTCATGGTTTTGTTATATGTTGTAATAAGTGTACTTCAATTTTGAAGTATTAAAAATGTATGTAAAGTATGGGTCGTTATAAGAAGACCATCAACAACCTTAACCACCATCACTAAGCATGATGTATCAACCTAGAATGCACAAAGAACAAGGTTTACATACACCCAAAGGTGTATGTAGGGTGTGATCCAAGATCCCAGTAGGATTCCACCCAATAAAAATATTTCATACCACAACATCAAAGAGATAATTTAATATTCTTATTCAAAATCATAAATTTAAAACCCTTTTAAAGGAAAACATTTACAAGATAAAAGTTAAAAAGGAATACTTGGAGAAAAACTATTTTACAAACACTATCATAAAGTGGGAAAGAAAAATTCATAAATTATACACATGCACCTAAGTGGTCCTCCGTATGCCAATGGAGGTCATGTCATGAATACTAGAGCACTATAGATAAATCCCATAAAGTTCATCTAACTTGAGTGGGACCCTAGAACCTCATACCTTGGTAAAAAGTAACCATAAAAAATATTTGTGCTCATACAAATGAGCTACTAGTAGGAGAATCATCCATAACCTAGTGGTATCCAACATCATCATAATAGTTTAGTTAGTGTTGTAAGCATCAAACTAGCTAAGTGAAATAGGGATGATACCAATCTGGATCACTAGAACACTAGTTCTAGTCCGCCCACCTAGATACCTGGGGTTTTCCCTTATGCTTAAAAAAGTTTCCACATTCACATATCACACACACCACCACTTTCATAACCAATCTCAAGAATGTCAAGAAGTCACCAATTTCATGAAAAAAAACCAATTTTCATCTTACACACGACTAAATCCTTTTCAAATAAATCTTCAAATCATAATTTTTTTTTTGGAAAGACACAACAAAGACACACAATTAAAACCAACCAATTTAATGGCCAAGCCCCTTTTTAATTCCACACATAAAGAAATTTTGTTTTCAAGGCATGCTTCCCAACATTTAAACCATTTTAAATACATAAAAAAGTAAAAAACAAGGAAAGCACATGAAAAACAATTCAAAACATGTTCTATACCCCTTGAGTAATCTAATAAATCATTTTCACAACTTAGAAAACATTATTAAATAACACAACAAGGGCTTACACAATAGGTTCACCCAATTCCAATTACGAAAGCCATTTTCAAACCACTTGATTATCAAATTCTTCTTAAAACTAGTTTCTCACCACTTTCACAATTAAATTAATTGTTTTCATCACTTATAAAACACCACCAAGTGATGAAAAGTTGGTTTACACCAAAAACATACCACATTTCATGTAAACATGCTTCTTAAAAATCAAACTCATATTCAAATCTTCCAAAAACTATTTTCACACCATCATAAAAAAATCAATAATTCATTTATACTATATATTAAATTATTTCAAGAAAAATATGAAGTATTTACACTGAAATATATCCAAAATCTCCTTTTTAAAACCAACCCACATCATAACCTTTCCAAAATATAATTTTCATCACAAACACCATCTAATAAATTATTTACACAATTTATAAAAATTCCAATAATTGATCTAACACAGGTTTACATCCAAAATTGCACCCAAAACCCCCTTTAAAAATCGACCACACGTCCTGACCATATAAAAACGTTTTTTGAACCACCAAAATGTTTTAAATAAATCATTTCATGACTCAAAAAATACCTTAAAACCATTGACATAATCACGTAAAACAATTCATATAAAGACACCAATTTTAAACCAAATGCACATCAATTTTTCATAAAACTACATTCTCACTACAAAAACAATTTATTGAACACCTCCACTAATTTTTTACAACAAGATCTATATAAAAACATAACAATTTTCCTTTCAAAAATTTATTTTCAACACACATTCATGTCAAATCATTTCCAAATCAAGTTTGCACCACCAAATTAAATCCTAGTGCATGAAAAAAATAATGCAAAAAAACAAATTAAATTATCTAAAATTTTTGGGACATGGAACCACCAACCTCAGTGTAGGAAAACTCTAAAAATTCACTGTGTGACTCCAATTTCTCACTAAATGCACCACAACAAATTCAAAATGAACCTTAAAAACAAGATATCAACAAATGCATTAAAATCAAACCAACCGCAAACAAAACTCTAACCCAACAACCTATCAAATGAAGAAATCAACCAAATGAAGAAGAATGAACCTATGGTGAGGGTACGGGAAGCTAACTGAGCACGATGAAGAGGTGTAGGAGGTGTGACATGCTGAAAAATCTGGCTGAGAAGAGACGAGCGGCCAAGGTATTGTGTGCATGGGTTTTGCGAGGTAGGTAGGGGGAGGCGTGCGGCTATCCGTCGAGGTGGAGGAGGGGTGTTGGTCGGAGTAGTTGGAAGGAGGCGGCGCCGGTCAGCAGGGGGGGTCGTCGGACTAGGCCACGACCAGTAGGGGAGGCATGCCGGAACTGGGTCACTCGAGGGAGGTAGGGCATTGAGGGATTCGTCAGACGGAGGGAGGGTGTCGGTCAGAGGTGTCACCAGAGGGCAGCATGGGCACCGAGATAGGGTTTATAGATGGGGGATACAGTGCGAACTAGGGGTAAGGGTGGGTGACAGGAGAGAGGGTGAGGAATAGAGGAAGAGGGAAAAAGAAAGAAAAGAAAAGGAAAAAAGGGGGGAGAAATAAAAATAAAGGAAAAAAAGAAAGAGGAAAATAAACCTAAAAATAAAAAATTAAAACCTAAATGCAATAATAATAATAATAATAATAATAATAACTTAATTAAAAAAACATATCCTTAACATTAATAATAATATTAATATTCTCAAATAATAGTATTATTTAAAACAATTATTTAAAATTTATTCTACTCATTTTTTTAAATTTTATTTTATTCTCACTTTAATATTAATTTAATTTTATTTAATTAATTTAACATTGGGAAATCCTTGCAGTGAAACGGGAAATGTTGCATGGTAACTCGGGTGAGGCTGCGTGGCTCCGAACGTGGTGCGTTGAATACTATCAAGGCCAAAATGTGTGTTTTTAAATAAGAACTCAAAAATTTTAAGCTGGACTTCAACACAAACTACCCAATTCCAAGAAAATTAATAAAATAAATAATATAAAAAACATGGGTGTAATAATTCTCCCCACCATAGAGCTTTATATCCTCATAAATCTAAAACTAAAGCTGAACCCCAAGTAGAAACTGATACTCCCTTAATATTCATAGAGGACCCCCATAAGCAACAAGAAAAAAGAGGCAAACACACCATGCTTAGAGAAAGTGACTTAAATGAAAACCTCAAGAAACCTGTAAAAAAACTTTCTGCTAAGTGTAACCTACCCCAAAAATTTAGAACAACTCCATTTTATTGATCAACAAAAGGAACTTTCACACCCCTAGAAACTAACTTCACAAACCGAAACACCTAAAGAACCATTAAACGAAAACCACACTGTTTGAATGGAATGAAAAAACAATATCAAACCACATCCAAATAATTCTCTTATAACCTAACACTAAGCCATCTCAAGGAACAAAACCAAAAGGCCAACATGGGGAAGCACAAAGGGGCTCCCCGCCATTAAAAACCTATCAACGCCGAAGACAAGACAGGAAAACCGACATGGGGAAGCCCGAGTGGACTCCCCCCATTATGAAAAAGTGCAACACTGATTAATTACAAATACATTTGATTGAGATCCATTGTGGGTATCCCTAGTATTATAACTGACAGAAGATACAAAAACTTTGAAAATCAATTCATTTCCATTTAAAAATCCAAATTTCATAAATTTTCAAACAGAGGTTTTCAAAACAATTTCCAAAACCCAAAGGGAGACAATACAATGCAAGGGTAAATTAGTGTTAGCGGGTGACTTAGACATATGGTTGGTGTCCATACGCTAATCACTCCACCATCACAAAGAGAATACTAGGGTAATATCCCCGGCTCTACATGGATTTCCAGGCCCTGGGACCTCGATGAGACCACTGACCCTACTCCCTTTTCATTTCCCTCAAACAAGATTAACCACAAGGACAAAAGACTTAGACAAACATCAACTTTGCCTAGAAACTCGAGTCTTGTGATGAGGTGTGCTGGCCAGGCACCTTACTCATAGCCAGAATGTCGGGTTCTGACATCCTTAACTTTGTTATACCTTGACTCTTCCTAAAATAACACGACCCAAGATAGCGAACCTCCTCTGATACCATTTTATCACGAACCAAGATGGGTCACCATTTGACCCATCGCCCAACCCGGTCCACAGCAAGGCTCGTGGGTCATTATCGATCCCCATGGTCTGGCACAAGTGCTCGAGTATTAAAAATAATATGAGGGAATAATTTACCCAAAATGATAAACACAAACAACCAATGAGATTAATAAACTAAAACTAAAAACAAACAACCAAACAGGACCTTAAACTAAGATCAAATTTAAGGTTTACAACACAACCCAAAAACCAAAGGGGACTACAATAAATAAATAAAACCAAAACTCCAACACAAACCTCCAAGAAACATGAGGTGCAACCACCTCAAGCTACCAACACCAACCTACATGAGAAGACCATCAACAACCCGAACCACCATCACTAAGCATGATGCCTCAACTTGGGATACACAAAGAACAAGTTCTACATACACCCAAATGTGTATGTAGGGTGTGATACAAGAGCCTAGTAGGATACCACCCAATAAAAATATTTCATGCCACAACATCAAATAGATAATTTAATATGCTTATTCAAAATCATACATTTAAAATTCTTTTTAAGGAAAACATTTACAAGATAAAAGTTAAAAAGGAATACTTAGAGAAAAATCATTTTACAGACACTATATTAAAGTGGAAGATAAAAATTCATAAAGTATACAAACGTACCCAAGTGGTCATCTGTATGCCAATGGAGGGCACGTCATGAATACTATATCATTATGGGTAAATCCCCTAAGGTTCATCTAGATCGAGTGGGACCCTAGAACCTCGTATCTCAGTGAAAAGTAACCATAAAAAATATTTGTTCTCATGAACACGAACCACTAATAGGAGAATCATCCATAACCTAGTGGTCCCCAACATTATCATAATAGTTTAGTTAGTGTTTTAAGCATCAAACTTTCTAAGTGAAACAGGGATGATACCACTTCGGATCACTAGTACACTAGTTCTAGTCCACCCACCAAGATACCCTGGGTTTTCCATTATGCTCAAAAAAATTTCCACATTCACATATCACACTCACCAACTCTTCCATAACTAATTTCAAGCATTTCAAGAATTCACCAATTTCATGAACAAAACCACTTTTCATCTTACACATGACTAAAGCCTTTTCAAATAAATTTTCAAATAATAAAACTTCCTTTGTCAAGACACAACAAAGGCACACAATTAAAACCAACCAATTTAATGGTCAATCCCCTTTTTAATTCCACACATAAAACAATTTTTTTTTCAAGGAATGCTTCCCAACATTTGAACTGTTTACAATACACACCAAAATTACACAACAAGTAAAGCACACTAAAAACAATTTGAAACATGTTACATACCCATTGATCAATCTAATAAATTATTTTCACAACTTAGAAAATATTATTAAATAACACAACAAGGGCTTACACCATAGGTAAACCCAATTCCAAGTATGAAAGCCATTTTCAAACCACTTTCTTAACAAATTCTTCCTAAAACTAGTTTTTCAGCACTTACACAATTAAATGAATTGTTTTCACCACTTATAAAACACCACCAAGTGATGCAAAGTGGTTTTACACCAAAAATATTCCACATTTAACATAAACATGCTTCTTAAAAATTAAACTCGTATTCAACTCTTCCAAAAACTATTTTCATACAATCATGAAAAAATCAATAATTCATTTATATTATCTATTAAATTATTTCAAGAAAACTGCGAAGTCTTTACACTGAAATATACCCAAAATCCCCTTTTTAAAACCAAAACACGTCATAACCTTTCCAAAATATAATTCACATCAAAAACACCATATAATAAATTATTTAAACAATTTATAAAAATGCCAATAAGTGATCTAACATAGGTTTACATCCAAAATTTCACCTGAAACCCCCTTTAAAAATCAATCGCATGTCCTAACCATATAAAAACGTGTTTTATACCACTAAAATGATTTAAATAAATCATTGCATGACTCGAAAAATACCTTAAAACCATTGACACAATCACGTAAACCAATTCATATAAAGACACCAATTTTAAACGAAACGCACATCAATTCTTCCTAAAACTACATTAGCACTACACAAACAATTGATTGAACACCCCCACAAATTTTTCACAATAAGATATATATAAAAACATAAAAATTTTCCTTTCAAATTTTTTTTCAACATAAATTCAAGTCAAATAATTTCCAAAGCAAGTATGCACCACCAAAATAAATCATAGAGATTGCAAAAAATAAACTAAACAAACAAATTAAATTATCCAAAATTTGTTGGTACATGGAACCACCTACCACAGTGTAAGAAAAATCTGAAACTTTGGTGAGTGACTCTAATTACTCACCAAACTCACAACAACAAATTCAAAATGAACCTTAAAAACAAGATATCAACAAATAAATTAAAATCAAACCAACTGAAAACAAAAACCTAACCCAAAAACCTATAAAAGGAAGAAATCAACCAAATGAAAAGTAATTCACCTGCAGTGAGGGTAAAAGAAGCTAAACAAGAATGATGGATAGGTGTTGAAGGTACGATGTGCTAGAAAATATGTCTGAGAAGGTACGTGCGACCAAGGGGTTATGCGCACGGGTTTTGCGATGGAGGTAGGGGCGGCGTGCGGCTATCCGTCGAGGTGGATGAGGGGTGCCAGTCGAAGTAGCTAGAAGGAGTTGGCATCATTCAGCATGGGGGGGTGGCACTGGACCAAGCTATGACAAAAAGGGGAGGTGTGTCAGACGTGGGTCACACAAGGGAGGTAGGGAACCGGGGGGGTCGTCAAACGGAGGGAGGGTGCTGGTCAGCGGTGTCACTAGAGGGTAGTAGGGGCGCTTACAAGGGTTTGGAGAGGGGGTATGCGGCGCGAACCAGGGGGAAGGGGGTGACAGGAGAGAGGGGTAGGAATATAGGAAGAGGGGAAAAAGGAGAGAAAAGAAAAGGAAACAAATTAGAGAAATAAAAATAAAGGAAAAAAATAAAAGGGAAAATAGACCTAAAAATAAAAACTTAAAACCTAAATGCAACAATAATAATAATAATAATAATAATAATAATACCAAGAACTTAATTAAAAAAAATATCCTTAACACTAATAATAATATTAATATTCTAAAATAATAGTATTATTTAAAACAACTATTTAAAATTTATTCTACTCCTTTTTATAATTTTTTTTCACGCTTTAATATTCATTTCATTTTATTTAATTAATTGAACATCGGGCAGGCCTTACAGTGAACCGGGAAAGGTTGCGCGGTGACCTGGGCAAGGCCGTGTGGCTTTGACCATAGTGTGATGAACATTATCAAGGATAAAATGTATATTTTTAAATAAGAACTCAAAAAAATTAAGTTGGGCTTCAACCCGAATTACCTGATGCCAAAAAAATTAATAAAATAAATAATATAAAAATGGAGGGTGTAACACAATAAACCTTTAATTAAAAATTCTTGGTATAATCATTCATCGAGTGATAACTATTTAGTTTTCTCAAACACATTTTATTGAAGATGTTCCTGTTCATATCTATAGTCTTTAGTAACATCTTTTAGAGAATTATATTCATGTTGTAAATATAATATTTAAATTTTTATTACTATCCTTGTATGTCCTTAAGAAAAAATAAATCACATCACTTCATGGAAGTGGAATTTCACCCATTCACATGATAGATGTTATCATCTCCAAAATGATGGAAAAGAAGATGTATAAATGTTATTCCATTAATATTATAAAATTTCAGTATGAGGTAGATAATGATTCTATAATACCTGAATGATCAGGATATAAGTGAATGAGGTAAAATAATACATAATATGTAATATATTGATTAAAATTATTACCTCGTCTCTGAGAAACCCCATTTTTATATCATGTTATAGTCCACAAGGATGGTCTTATGAAGAGACCAGTACATCTAGAAAATGGATAGAGATGTTTATAAGTGGTTGTGGTAGAAAATTGGTTTGGGTATATTACTCACTATTTTGATAATAATAGAGTATATGTGGTATCATTTTATAGTGAAGGAAAGGATAAACATGGAATTTCATAAAATATTTAAATATAAAAAATACTTTTCATTTTCCATTTGTATCAAGTTTACAAATCTAGAAGATAAAATTTGGTAATGTCAAAATCCATTCACAAAAAAATATTTTGGAATGGTTTTTCTACTATTTAAAACCTTATCATTCAGTTTAACACATTCATTAATAAATTTTAACATTAACCATTATAATAGATTTTTAATTATTAAAGGTTTATAAATTTAATTTTATGGTGAAAATTGGATCACAAGTGGTCAAGTGATTAAATTTTACACCATATTCTATACCTCTTGTACTATTTTATGTTTTTTTATATTTTTAAATCATATAATAGAATATTACTTATCATAAAATACCAATAAAGTAATTTAAATAACTATTCACAAATTTTAACTTTAAAGATATAGACACTAGAATGGAATTTTAATATAAAAACTTTCATCATAAATTATAAATTTTTATTAACCATAAAATTCATGTGACCACATATTTCATCCAAACAATATTACATTTGATGTTTTTAATATTATTTCATTTTATTTTTCTACGGATTTCAGAATAACATGGTCAATGTTGTTTAAGAATTTATGGTAATTATTCCATAACTAAAAAATTAAAATAAAATTACCATAAAAAAAATAAATTATTTATTTTAAAATATCCATTTATATTCATTCAAAACATCTTCAATTTCTTATATGAATGTATTAGAGAAATTGTAAGCATTAGAGTGGAATTTTTTATTTTTTCCATGACTAAATATATGATAAATGTCTTTATCAAATACAAATGGAAAAATATGAACTAATTTCAGATATATGAAGGGGTTTTTCAAATGATACTCATCCAATAAAATATATTCATGTGTATGGATGATTTTGAGTCCTTATTCTACAGTTTTAACCTTATTATTCACATTTTACCCTTTATCAAGGTAATAAATTTGGAGATGGTTACTATTTATAATACCTTATAATAAAAATTCACCATTTAAAAAAATTATCCAAATGATTCTAAATATGGAATCCAATTTTTAAAATTAAATTTCTATAAGTGGTCAAAATAAATTCAAATACAAACACATAGAACGAGATAAAAAATAGGTTTTCAGGAAAATGAAATTTCTAAGAATAAGATTATCATACGTTAAAACCATGAGTATTAATCATTGTTATATGAATATTAATTCACATATATATTATAAATTTCTTTTAAATCATCCATCTTTAGTTAAAATTTTAATTAATTATAATGGAAAAACTTGATGCACCTAAAAACTATTTTCAGAAAAATACCCTTTTTAATTCCAAATAAAATTTTGTTTATTTATATCAAATTAATAATAAATACATGAAAATTAATACACATTTTAACACCCCAATATTCAATGGTATGCTTCTTCTTAATAATCCAGTAGCTTGCGCTACACGCAACACCGAGTTCGAGCACACCATGACCTATCAAACTAGTTGTTCAAAAATCAATTATTAATAGTATTAACCATATTTTGAATTTTATATATTAAATATAATTTTAACATTCATATTATGTGTTTATTATACATAATATAAGGACAACTTAAATTTTTTAGATAAAAGAAGTATTTTTCAAAAAATGCAGTTTTTCCAGCTTTTAATGGCGAACCCTTTTTAAATACAATATTTGATGCTTTTATATATTAAATTTGAAAAAATTAAATTCTTATTTATAATAGGGACATAAAATTTAGTTTGGATAATTTTTTAGTATTTTTATGGTAACATTCATATTTTAATGAATAGTGAAAAATACCGCATTTTAACTCAAAACTGTCTTTTCATCTAATTTATTTATATATTTATATTATCCATTTAATTGGTTTTAAAGTGTAATTGGATTATTTTTTTATAATTTAATCCAATTTTTTCATTGTAAAAAATTTCACATTTAAATTAGACATAAACACATGTCAATCTTTTGAAAGTTTTTACTTCTTAAAAACTTGCTTTCTAATTTTGACAACAGGAATTAATTTTAAATTAATTTCTTAAAATTATTTTTTTTAATTTATAAAAAATGATTCCATATTTGGAATCAAAATTTCCAAAAAAAATTATTATATACCTTTTATTTTTGGACATTATGAATAATAACTTCAGTAATTATTTTTATTTACCATGGTTAAAGGGTAAATCAGGTAAATAAGGGTAAAAAAATAATATTATAATAATATTAAACTACCATAACATGTGTCCTAATCATATTTGATAATATATGGCCAACCATTAACATCCTTAGGTCGATTTTAATATCCCATGGAGCCACTTGGGTGTGATAATGACCTTTTATAATGTTTAATTTAAAGAAAAGGGAAATATAACAAAAACATATATCTCCTAACTAAAAAAAATTAATTTAGTTAATATAAATGATATCTTAGACTATAAATATTCATTATAAATATAAAAATACTTACCACATCATGGAATTTTATTTATAATTTTTATACATTAAATAAATAAATTTATTTATGACACAATGATGATGTAGTGATTACCTTATTAATGAATGATTGAAATAAATGATATTATAATTATTAAAATAAATTTAATTTGAGATTTTTGATACCATAAACAACTTTTTTTGATAAAATTGATATTTTAGGGATTATTTAATTCTTTTTTTTCAAAGGAATCAAGTTTTTATGACTTTAACAAAAATCAATTACTAAGTAGTGTCAAAATTGACATAAATTAATTTTTAAAACACACACTATTTTATTAAATGATATAATATTCATAATAATATAATATTTGGAAGACTAACTTATATAGTGTTACAATTTTCATTAATTATCCACTTGAGTTTATCTTGGAAATTTATAGTAACTATATTAACCATATAGTATAAAAATACAAGAAGACATAGTAAGAGTTAACTTATTTAACTAAGGGATAAAGCCAAAAGATAAGGTTAAATTCATGACCTAAAATTGTCTAAAACCTATTGGTTGAGAATATTTTTACCCATAATCATATTATCCTATAAATAAATCACTTTTTATCCATTATAAATCTAAAATCAATTTATAATAAATTAATATTTTAGGACTTTCCTAAAGTGCCCCTCACCTCTCCTATAAAAGGGAACTTCCCCTTCTCTTTTATTCACACCTACAAAGCCCTTTGTCTCAGAAAAAACCTGACCAAATCTCCTATAAAATTCCATCACTTTATCCTATATGCAACCCTTTGTGCATAAAATTAACTTAATGAGTCCTTTTGTGCAAATAAAAAGGAGACACCTGAAGCATAGGTAATTGTTTTATCCCTTCTTTCAAAGTTCTTTTCTTCTTCTACTTCCTCTTCATAAGTTGTTACCATATTAAAATAATAAATACAGAATCTAATATATTCTTATATGTTTTTATGATTATTTTATAAACATATTCCTTCTTTTACCCATCCTATGAAAAATAATATCACCATGCATGTGTACGTACGGCTTACCGTCTCCATGTTGTGGTGTAATTTGTTATTCAACATTACTTTATTTGGTCAGGTATAATGATGATTATAATAGACATAAATAATGAATATTAAATTATTATGATTATTTATAATTAATATACCATCCAGTTCCATATCATTTAACCATTAAAAGAATGATATTGTCGCTCGTGCGTACGTACGGCCTACCGTCTCCACGACGCAATGAGATCTATTCTCCACATTAAACATTCAAGAATTATTATAAACATCATATGATATGTAAATATAATATTTATTAACTTAATATCATTATTTATTTTAATTAAATATATCTTATTCATAAGAAACATGAATTACTTAAAAAACATATATAGCAAAACAAATCAGTTAACACCCGAAATAATGGTAATACTGAAATATTATTAACAAAATGTGATAATAGGATCATATATGATATCATAAATATGTATATGGTCATAGTATAATTTATTAACAATATTTAACCATTATACAAGAGGTTAATGTACCCTCTAATAAAGTAAAGTACAAGGTAAGGGTTAAGTTCGCAATCTCATTATTATCTGAGATTATTTATACGTAAGTATCTACTGTAACATATTTGTCATCCACATACATGTTTCTTATACATGTATTTCAAAATAATATTTCTATTCCTAGAATATTTTTTAAAGTTATTTATACCCATGTTTGACTTTTTATAAAACATTTTTCTTTCTGTCGTTTTCCAAATGAGGTACTATATGACCTTTTCGAAAAATTAAGGAAAGAATGTTTTTTTACTTATACAGAATGAGTGGATATTTTCCGCCATTCTTACACCTTAATATTGTGAATCTTTCTTTACACAATCTTACAAATTTATTTTAAAAAATAAATTTTTTCTTTTATAATTTCACATGCTTTTAAATGATTTCAAAGTAAAAAGGGGGGATATTTCTCTCAAAGAGTTTTTAATTATTCTCATTTATGTCAACATCCTTTGTTGAATTTTATACTAGATTAAGGTTGATTTATTATGATAAAATCTTTCATATTGTATTTAATGGTTTATGATATGTTTGAATGTGGATATTCTATTTTGATATCATTCATGGTTTATGGTAAAAGTATTGATATTTCGTATGCTAGTTTTAATATGAATGCTTATGTTGGTTATGTTTTACCCCTTTTATAAGAGAAATGCATTGGACTTTGTAAGTGTAGTGTGGGGCCTACTATAGCCCATCAGCACATCAGTAGTCTAATGAGACAATTATGTTTGGGTTTTTGCTAATATCTTACCCAATTAGGTATGGTGTCTTGGCCAAAGCCTTGACGGTATGTTTAAGATGTTCCGTATTATGCATTCCATAATTATGAGATAAATTATTGATTTTAAATGTGATTATTCAACTAGTATAATATCCATGTGAATGTTTAAATGAAATTATTTGATTTATTTTTTTCATATTATATTGAAAATAATGTTTTAAAAGGCTTGTGTTTTAGTTTTGTACTTTTCCTTAAAAGTTTATGCTTATTTGTGATAGATTCTTCTATGTTGTTTATCCTTACTGAGCATCTTAGCTCACCCATTTCTTATGTATTATTTTCTCAGGATACCAATAAGTGTTTTATGTTTGATATATATGGTTAATATAGGGGAATAATGGCATTATCAAAGGATTTTTTATGTTTTAGTTTATGTTTTGAATTGTAATGTAAGGTTGATGAATTTAATCTATTTTCCAAGATTGCTAAACTGATCGATCCTTCGGGACATGATTCCTTTTATCATTCCAGTGTATTAAAATAATGCACTGGCTCTGGGATTCTGGTGTTGGGGTGTTACACACAATATTACAAATAAAAATAATATTATATAAATAATACATTTTCAATTAATAATGAAGTAATGTTTCTAAGTAAAAATTTTAAAAATTCATTCTAGTTTTATTTAAACAATGTATGTTAAAAATCAATATTCAACCTATAAAATTATAATTTTTGTGCCATGAAATATTATAATTCCATTTTAATTAAAGATTCATTTATAAAATATGTTCACTTACTATATTAATTCTCAAGTGTTAAAGATATCACATTAGAAAAAGACCATACTATATAAATAATAATATCAATATAAAAATATTAATGACTAAGTTTGTTCCATATAAATATAAAGTGAAGGGTATATGTTTTAAATAACTTATAAAGTATACATAATAGAAGAATATTTTAATGATTAATTTCGAAATTCTATTTCTTAAAATAAGAGGTATGTATTTTTTTTAATTAAATTTATTTATTTATTATTTTTAATAAATGTATGGAAAACATATAAAAATTATTTTAAATATTATTATTAAATTTTAAAACTCATTTTAGGTCAAGTAAAACATAGGAGTAACCTATAAATTTAGTAAAATACTATTGAAATAATTCATAGTGTTTTTTGAGTATATATATACAGATATATAAAATTTATACAGTTGGAGATTTAAACTAAAGAATAGTTGTTTAAATATATGGCAATGAAATTAAAATGAATGTTTTAAACAAGATATTTTATTATTCAATAGTTAATGAAGATATTTAGGATAAATGTTAATAGAAAATTATTTATTATAGATAAATATGAATTTATCAATATATCAAACATTTTTTCGTTAATGAATAAATTCTTATATTGATTTATTATTCATTTATAAGGTTTATGTAATTATGTTTAGAATACATATATAACCTATATGTTTTTAGATTTAAATGGTTTTTACATGATATGAGACTTAGTGTTTTTTGGTGGAATTTAATTAATTTAAATGGTTTTATAAAATAGAGAATTGAAAATTAAGGGAACACTACTTATTATTAAAAAAATTAACAATATTTGTCCCTCATGTTTTTTAAAATGAGTTTACTCACATAAAGATAGTGTTGATTGGATAATGTTTAATT
The DNA here is from genome assembly GCA_963277665.1 of Viscum album. Taxonomy (NCBI): domain Eukaryota; kingdom Viridiplantae; phylum Streptophyta; class Magnoliopsida; order Santalales; family Viscaceae; genus Viscum; species Viscum album. The sequence continues at coordinate 1,824,577,474 of OY728161.1, read as the reverse complement.
ACTATGTTATGACTCAAAAAATATCAAACAATTACATGATTTATATATATTTTTATTTATATGGGATTCCATAAACATCTATAATGGGATAATATTGAGACATGCCGACTTGTTGAGACATATAGAGTTTTTTTCAAAAAAGAATATGATTGTGGATATTTTGATCATGTAGTGGTTAAAATAATATACTTCTAAGAATATTAATAGAAGTATTCAAGAAAAAAATACTGATAATTTTTCATATGTGCAATATTTTTATTTTAACTATATCATCTATATATTTTATATAAATCAATATAATGTGTCTTCATAATGATGAATGATATTTTAAAGAAGTATTATAAATTATTTTAACAATTGGTGATCCCTATATATTGTTTAATGAGTGGTGAGTGAATAAATAGTGGAAAATATAGTATGTGATGTTGAGAAGAAAATAAAAGGGTTACATAACTATAACTATATATTTTAAAAGTCTTTATAACATTTGTATAATGTTTCATAGGATTGAAAAAAAATGATTGGGTGATAGTGGATTGCAGAAAATGAAGATGTATAAGATTCAATTGTTTCCTAATAAATAGTAATTTAATTTTTTTATGTCTATGTAAATATGTATTATAGGTTTGTGAATTATTTGAATGTTTTCTAGTTTTTATATAATAGATAAGTTAAACATAATATGCTTATGTACTAAACACCCTATGATTTTATGAAATATTTTTCCAAATAAATTTAATATTTATTATATTTTTGATTACATGAAACACCAATTTTATCTTGCATTACATGCAACACTGATTTTAGTTTTTGTTACAAGTAACGCTGAGTTTAAATGAAACATGACATACTATTAAAATGTTATTATTTAATATTATTTTTATCACATATATGTTAGAATGGTGGATATAAATATGATTAATAAAATTATGAAAATGTATGGTTTATACTTATATATATAATTAATTATTTGGTGAAAATTTAATTAGAAATTAAAATAAAAAAAATTTGAAAACAAATGAAATATTTTTCTAAAAAACTATTTTTTTCGCACAAACGTGTTTCTCCTTAGTAAATTAAAAAATAAATTTTTTTGAATTATTTTAATAAAATTTATATATTATATATTCAATCAAATTTTTAACATTCACTTTTTGTGTTTTCTATACAATAGATAAGAATAAATTAAATTTTATGATTAAAAACTATATTTTTCTAGAAATTAGTTTTTTCATCTTTTGCACACATATTATAAAATTATTTTTTTCAATTTTTAGAAATTTTAATTAAAAACATAAAAAACAAATTAAGATCAGAATGTCAAAATTGTCTTGGATTGAATTTTTGAAAAATTTATGAAAAGATAAATTTTTCGACAAATGGTGAAAAATACTTGTTTTTATTAAGAATTTTCATTTATTTTAAACCATTCAAAAACATAAAAATAATTATAATATTTTTTTAGAAGAAAATTTTTCTAAATTATATATATTAATTACATATATATAATTTTAATAAATTTTATATTGAATTTTTATATACAAACTTTTAAACATTTAAAACTCTTTTCATTAGAGAACCACTTTTTTGTCACATCAAGGGAATTGATTTTAAAATATATTTTGACACTTATGTGAATATAATTTAAAAAAATAGATTAAATTTTTTTAATAATAATAAATTATATTATATAATATATTCAATTTATTTTTTAACAAAATTAATAGTAAAAACAATAAAATTTAATTATCATGGTTAATGTAAAAATATGTGTCCATGGGAGTTAAACTAAAAATATAAGGGGTAAAATAACCAATAAACTTGTACAACACCCATTGGATGGACATATTTCATCCTTATAACCTATAAGGTTATATAATGTTCCATTTTTGAGCCATTTTAAATGTAAAAAATATGGGTGAACCTTTTTATATTCAAATATTATATGTATGACACTCACCTCACTTATAAAAGGCCATCCACACTCATCTCCTATTCCAACATTAAATTGAATTTGTTACTAAAAATAACTACAAAAATGCATTCATTTATTCCCACAACACATCCTAGAGGCTTTTCTATGAACAAAAATCCAATCTATAAAGGCTTTAGTTTTATCCTAAAGATGTTTTCTGAAGAAGAGGTAATGTTTTTAACTATGCATTTTTATTTTACTTATTATTATAACTACAAATAATTTTTTAAAAATATGATAAAATAATTACATATGAATCTAATATAAACTGATATATTATTATTTTAATTTTATATCTTATATCCATCTACACTTTAATAAAATTTGATACAAAATTATCATTTATGTGTACGATAGACTACTGCCTCATGAACTAATGTTATTCATTTTACATCACCACATCTAACTGCTAGATATAATGATGTATTAAATGTATATATGAGATATTTATTATATTATTTTTCTATTGGAAGTATAATAACAAATATACCTTCTTACATCCCAACCCATTAAAAAATAATATTGTCTCTCATGTGTATGTACAACTACCCCCTCAAAAACTGATGTGATGTATTTTTCATTTATATTTTACATGGATAGAAATAATGGAACATTAAATGAATATATATGAATTTTTTAACATTATTATACTTTTTGAATCATTATATCACATATACTTTCTCACTATGCATTATGTGGGGGATACGATAACGTCATTCGTGTGTACGGTGGACTACCGTCTCACGAAGCGATGTGATTCGTTTTCCATTAATCATTTACATGGATGATAATAAGGATAAATTTAATTAATATATTTAATATATATGAAATCATAATGAATATGGAAATGTTAATTATTATTTCCCATTATTTCATTCCATTCATCATTAAAATGGGAGCAGTCTTCATGCATATGTACGACCTACCATCTCAATGAATAGTGTATTTCATTTACTATCTCTATCATTATGGATTAATATAAGTAAATAAATTGAATATATATGGTATTTATATCATTTTTAATATTTTTTAGATTATGTAACCATGATCAAATTAAGAGGAATAAAAACACCAAATCAAAACATACATGAAAAACAAAGCAGTTATTACACGATACGTGACATTAACATGGAATTGTTAATTAACTGGTAATAAAAGGTCATACAAAAATAATATATGGTATAAAATATATAATTAAAATTATATAATATATGTAAAATAAACATTTATTTATTATAAAATAGGTTCTAACATCTACAAAGGATGTGAAGATGTACGATATGGATTTCTGTATCTCTTTTATTTTCTGTGAGAGAAATGACATATTCACCATGTGTTTATTTTATGTGGTGTATATACTTCCCAAGAATTTCTTTTATGATTAATATACTAAAAATTATGGGGATTTATATATCTATTTTAGTATCTATATTGTGGTTTATGGTTTCAATTTTACCAATGCAGTAAGGGATTTTTATATCAATTAGTCTTCTTTGGGACATATGTTATGTTATGAACCAGTATTCTTATATGAGGTTTTTATAAAACCCCTTTGACATATAATTTAATAAATATATTTATTACCAATATATTTTGTTTTTTATTTAATTTTATTCCTTTATGGTGATTATGATTCAATGTTACCAAAGTGAAATTGGTTTTATGATATAATCTCATTGTTCATCAGGATTGTTTATGTTTATGATTCCAATGATGAAATATTATAAAATATCTCTCTAGAATATCATTAAATTTCTTATATGATGGTTATTTTTTTAAAATACATTTTCTGATTAATTTTACTCACTTAAAATATTAATGATATGAAAATAATTCTTTTAAAAATCATCTTTATTTCTCTCTTTGTTCGAAAACCTTTTTTCTTTCATAACCATGTTTTCTAAAAAAAATTCAAATTTTTTTTTACATTATAAAAAGAATTTAATAAAGGAATATTTTCAAATTTTTTCTTTTTATAAAAAAATTATAAGGAATCTTCATCATTTTTTCAAAAATGATGGTTGTTTGGCTTTGACAAAAAATGTGAAAGGAATATTTTTTTTAATGTGTACTGCATAAACAGAATTTATTATCATGATGACTAGACAATGTTTTAAAGAATCTTTTATAATTTTTAATTTTATATTCAAAGAAACTAATTTTTAATTTAATGGGCCAAACCCCTCTAGTCCAGTCCTTTGTCAAAATCCAATGTTTGAGGTGTTTTTGGAGGTCATAGTGACTCATTTCAAGAGTTTGCTAGTTTTCTAGTTTTTCTCAATGGTAGGTCATGTTGGTGGGTTGAATCGGTGGGTCACATTGGTGAATCATTCTTAGTGGGTAGTATCAGGGACTCACTGTCAGTCGGTCGCATCGGTGACTCACTGTCGATTGGTCACATCGGTGATTCATTGTCGGTCGGTCGCGTCAGTGACTCACTGTCAGTGGGTCGCACCAGTGACTCATTGCAAGTGGGTAGTGTTAGTGACTCATTGTCGATAGGTTTTGATAGTGACTCACTATCATTAGGTCGCATCGGTGGGTTTCATCGGTGACTCACTATCAGTGAGTTTCATTAGTGAGTGGCGTCAGTAGGTGGCATTAGTGAGTGGTGTCGGTAGGTGTCATCGGTGAGTGGCATCGGTGATTGGTTTTGGTGAGTGGCATTGGTAGGTGTCATTAGTGAGTGGCATCGGTGAGTTATGTCGGTGACTCACCCAATGGTGAGACATTTCCATCTTTTCCCAGTTTTTCTAGTTCCGGCCCTCTTACATTTTATTTGAAGTAAACTATGTTTAAAACCTTTTTTGACCATTTCTAAAGTAGTTTGAAAGGATATTAATTATATATATAATATCCTAATTCCCCTGAGACTTTGAAATGGCCATGACACAGGGTATTGGCCATGACTCAACTTTTAAGTACTTTAAAATTGTCTCCCTTCCATTGATATAGAATATTACCTTTTCTAAATTCGATATCATATCTTCCTTGAACACTTAAATTTTCTATTGGTGCGCCCATAGCCCTTTTCCCCATGGATTTTTGTGTTGTGTTGTGTCCTTTTGATCCAGTTTTCCCTTGGAGTCTTTCCTCCTACTCATGCACCCCCTGTTTTAGTGCAAGGAGGAGTTTCTGATTGACCGTTGTTCCAGGTAGGGATTCCTTCATCTCACTTTAAATTATATATCATGCGGGGTGGGTATAATGATGTCTTCTTGTGAATATGGTTGGATCCATTTTAAATAAATTAATAAATGAGGGGCTGAATATAATGATAACAAAGATAATTGAACCTCTTACTTTAGTAATAAATGAGTGTAGGGGAAGATGATGATGATGTTTGTTTTTTTACATTTTTTATCTTTGATCCATGATTTTATTGTGTTGGTCATATGCCTTCTGAAAATCATGGTTTTCGGTGGTCTCTATTTGTGCACCTGACTCATGAATACTTATTGTTAATCTTCTATTGAATGGTTGTGAACATAAAAACTTGATTAATCACATATATCTGGTTAATTAAATGGATTTCCCAAGATCAAACTTATTTTGTGATAACCCCTGATATATCAAAGTGGAATTAAAGAACGAGTGTGTTAAAACTGAATACACCTTGTCTTGTTTGGTGTGGTTGTGTGCTATGTGTGGATATTTTTTGTCTTGTGCTTTGTACAGGTTTTGTGGTGCTAGTGTTGAGAGAACGATGGTGTGTGTGGATGGTTTAAGGGTGAAATAGAATCTCAAGTTGAGAGATTGTTTGATTGTGGAATGGGTGAGTAGTGTTTTTCAGTGGGACTGCAAGCAAGTTGTGTTTTGTTTATTTTGTTGGGAATGATGTAGACATGCAGCGGGGCTGATGGGTATGGTTGTGATATGATATGTTGGAGGGTGCTATTGTGATTTGGGGGTTTTCCTTAGGTTGGGTGAAATTAATTTTATGAATGATAATTGAAGTGGTTGGCTTGGGTGCTAAGTGTGGGAGGAAGTGTGAAGTGGGGTGTTTAATCATAGTTTTCTTCCTCTATTTCGCTTGGTTGTGAGGCTGGTTGTGTGTTGTGGTTGTTATTTTCCTAGGTAGGTATGGAATTACTAGTAAATTCTTAATAACATCAAAATGATTGGGTGTTGATCAAATTTCTTTTATCAACTTCGGAAATGATTGTCATTCATCTTAATACATGCATTTAGAGGTAGCAAGAAAGGTGGAAGTGTTATGGGGTGGTTGTTTACTTGAGAACCCATAGGTTGGGTTGAGTGTTTAGTACCTATATATATACTTGTACTTTCTTGTGATTCTATATGCACCCCACCCTATTTGAGCACTACGTGCCAAACACCCCCATTTTCATGGGGGAGGGTGTCCTTCCCAAACATTTCAGAGGGAGGATGGATAGCTATCCACCCTCTCCTCCATTCTCCCTCTTCAAGGAAGTGATATTTCAAGACTCTTTGGGCGGGTTATGGTTTTTGAGGCCCAATTGTGTGCGGGAAGTTTTTATTCCTAGGTTTCTTCGGGATGAGATGTGTTGTGCTTCCCATGTGTCTTCAGGATGTGGTGTCGTTTGTGGCCAAGGTGTCTATAGGCAGGGTAAGATATAGTTGTGATGTCCATGTGTGTATGGGAGGGATGTGATGTGGTATGTGTCCTAGGTGTGTGCGGGAAGGTTGTGTTGTGGTTCTTTCAGAATATGTGGGAGTGCCGAGATGTTTGTCGTTAGGGTGTGAGAGCGGCTAATCAGTGGTAAAGTGGTGTGGGGTACCCTATCATTGATGTACTTACTATATTACTTTACTTGACTTTCATTATTTAGTGAGCATGCCTTTGGTGAGGTTGGGGTGGCTAGTATACCTTGTGAGGTTATTTTGGTTTCTGATGTTTCTCATAGGGGCATTAGTATGCTTCTCCACTTGTGCATGAGAGACTTTGGTTTTCCCTACTGAGTATACTTATATGATCACCCTACTTATATAAAACTATTTTTAGGTTTCCAAGAGGACTATGAGGACTGTTTTGGGAATTACTATCTCGGACGTTGGGGCAGTTGTTGTGTCATTGCTTAGCTTTGTTCTTTTGGTATTTACTTTGGATCTTTTCATTGTATTTCTAGCAGTTTTACTTTAAACATGCATGTGGGATGGATTTTTTATTCTTTTATATATATGTCTTGGAGTTTTTTTGAGGTTGATACATCTTATATCCTGATCTTGGTTAGTATAAAAAGGGTAATGCCTCCCATTTTTTGATATTTGTATACCTTTGGGGTTGGTCACCACCCTGGGGCCTACTAGAGGTGGGACTTGGGGGTTATTATCTTTCTTCTTTAATTTCTAGCTCAGTAGGGGCATCTTTAGAGAGAGGGGTCATGATAGAATGGTATGATAAGCTGATGGTTGAGAGATAGGATGGATTTTGGAGTTAGAAAGAGTGAGGATTGAATGGGTTGGTATGGAAATAGTATTAGGTTACCTTGGTGTGTGACATAGGCTAGGGAAGACCGATTAGGACATGGGATTTTAGGGCCCCCCATGATCTGATGCATGGACTATAAGCTTACCAAACGACCAATTGAGACTAAACTATTTGCAGGGTAGAGACCCTAGGAAAGGTACATTCATCATGATGACTTGTATTTTTTTTAATTGGTAATTTTTGGGAATTTAAATAAATAATTAGTTAAAATAAATCCTAAAAAATTTCATGCTACTCAGACTTAGGAGTTCCTTGTTTAGTTTTTAGCTATGGCACCCAGTCATCGTCCATGAGTGGCTCAGGTAATGGAGTCTCAATATCCCGATCTGAATGATTGATGGAGGGTTGATCCAGAGGAGGAGGAAAACTAGTGGTAGATAATGTTATGTGCTTTCCAAAAGAAGACCTTGGGAAAGTACGAGGGTAGTGTCTCGTACATGGAGATGGAGAGATGGCTCGAGGAACTTGAGATCACCTTCAGCCTGATCTGGGCTCCAATGGAGTACTGGGTTTCATTGGAGGTTAGTCAAATAAGGGGATTTTCATGTCAATGGTGGACATTGTACCTGGGGGAAAGAAAGGAGGTTGACCTTAGGGTGTTCCTCAGGGATCTAAACCTAGGAGTAGTCTAGGAGGCGGTCGTCAGTAGAGGGGAAAATGACCTAGATGTGGTCAGTTAAACGCCACAAAGGTAGCAGTTCTAGTAGTTCTAGATATCGTTTGAGGTATGATTAGCTTGTTCGATACTGTTTATTGTGCTTTGTTTGATCTGGGATCTTCACGCTCCTTCGTTTCACCCACTCTAGCCCATGATCTAGGACAATAAATAGAGAGGCTTTTTGTTCCCTTGGTGTTGAGTATGCTAGTCGGAGGTCAGACCATCTTGTTTGATGTATGCTGGGGATGTAGACTAATGATGGGGCCACATTATTCCCATGGGGATATTTTCCTGTTATAGATGCAATCATATGATTTCATCCTTAGAATTAACTGGTTTTTTTCCATACATGTTGTTATCGATTGTTTTTATAGAAGAGTCATGTTTTTAGATGCGAATGTTTAGTGTGTGGCTTTTATTGGCGATCGGAGTTGTCAGATGGGAAGTCGGCATGTAGAGCCTCTTCTTTTCTTGTTGTCCAAGTTGTCAATGGGATCGGTAGATGATTATATAGAGGAGTTTCCTATTGTTTTTGGGGAATTATTTGATTTCTTCCCCTAGGAGGTTTTGAATCTACCCCCTTGACGTGATGTTGAGTTTGAGATAGACTTACAGCCCGATGCTTCTCCAATTTCGATGAATCCTTATCAGATGGAACCTTCTAAGTTGTGGGAGTTGTAGATTCAGATTCAAGACTTGATGAATATGGCCTTTATCCATCCCAGTGTGTCTCCATGGGGTGTTTTGGTCTTGTTCACAAAGGAGGAAGATGATGGTCGTAGGATGTGTATTGACTATCGTGGGTTTAATCAGGTGATGGTCAAGAACTGATACCCTCTCATGAGGATAGATGATCTTTTCGACTAGCTGAGGGGAGCAAGTTGGTTTTCTAAGATTGATCTGAAGTTTGGGTCTCAGTAGTTGAGCGTGAAGGATTGTGGCATCCCAAAGATTGTTTTCAAGTGCAGGTATGGGCACTTCAAGTTTATGGTTATGTCGTTCGGTGTTACGAACGCAACATTCATGTTCATGGAGGATCATGAACTATGTCTTTCATGAGTTTCTAGATTGTTTCATCATTGTATTCATCGATGATATCCTGATCTAATCAAAGTAATAGGAGGATCATACCGAGCATCTCAGGACCGTCCTAGTGGTCCTTCAATGCCACCAACTCTATGGAAGTTTGTCCAAGTGTAAGTTCTGGATGTGAGAGGTGCATTTCCTTGGATCACAACAGGGTGTAGCAGTGGACCTGTCAAAGGTAGAAGTAGTTTTTCCTTGGGAATCACCCAAGAATGTGGAAGATATTTTCAATTTTCTTGGTCTGACAGGCTATTACCAAATATGTGTACCCGATTTATCTCGATTTTTAGCTCCATTGATGGCTCTGACAATAAAGTATCAGTCCTTTGTGTGGAGTGAGTAGTGATATTCAAAGTTTGAATATCTGAAGGGGAAGTTGGTTAGTGCTCTAGTTCTCCGATTTCTAGAGTAAGGGGTGATGTTTGAGGTGTTTTGTGATGATTCTCATCTGGGCTTGGTATGTGTGCTGATTCAGCAGTGGGGGGTGATCTCTTATGGGTCTAGTTAGTTACTTCCCCATGAATGTAATTATTCCACCCGTGATGTGGAGCTATCGGTGGTCGTGTTCACACTGAAGTTGTGGTGAAATCACCTCATTGGGGAGCATTTTTTGGTATTCACATATCACAAGATCTTGAGTTATATCTTTTCCCAGCGAGATCTGAACTTATTATAGTGGTGTTTGATGGAGTTTCTCTAGGACTATAACTTTGAAATCTCTTAAACCTTAGGAAAGGTAAGTGTCATGCCTGATACTTTGTGTAGTATGTCATTGAAGGAGGTGGTTCAGGAATCTGTGAATGCTTGGAAGGTGATGGAGGAGTTAGCCTCCTTGCACTTAGATGCAGAAATGGATGGAGGTAGAGGCTTTTTGTTTCATATGATGGTGCAGTCTTCTCTAATACAGCAGGCGGAGGAGTCTTGGTGGGGAGACTTGGAGGAATAGGTGATACGGAATCGCGTTGACTATAGTGATGCTCTGGAGGGATGGTCAAAGGATGGTAAAAATTGGATGTTTTTCTGTGGAATGCTATTTTTTCTAGTAGTGATGTGTGAGGGAGTTCTCCATGAGTTTCATATATCACCTTTATCAAAACACCTAGGAGTTTCCAAGAAGTATCGTGGATTTAGGATGTATTTTTGGTGGCCTAGGATGAATTGGGAAGTGGCATAGTTTGTGGAGAAGTGCTTAGTGCGCCAGTAGGTGAAGGATGAGGACCGTGTATCTGGTGGTTTGTTGTATCCCTTAGATGTCCCTGAGTGGAAGTAGGATTAAATCTTAATGGATTTCGTCATGGGATTACCCATGGATTAGTGAGGCTATGATGAAATCTGGGTAGTAGTGGATCAGATGATGAAATCATAACACTTCTTAGAAATCAGGGAGTCAAGCGCAGTGGATTCCTTGACCAGGAGGTATGTGGATGAGGTGGTATGTCTGCATGGAGTTATGAGGTTTATTATCTCAAACCTAGATACACTCTTTACCTCAAAAGTTTTGAGGGTATTTTAACGTTCTTTGGGCACTCATTTATGCCTTCGCACTACCTTCCACCCTCATACATATGGGAAAATAGAGCAGACCATCTCTACATTAGAGGACTTTCTACGAGCATGCGTCTTGGACTTTAGTGGGTCTTGGTTGTGACACTTTCTCTTGGTTGAGTTCTCTTAAAATAATATCTATTACTATTCCATTTTAATGGATCCATTTAAATCTTTTTATGGAAGATTGTTTCATTTTCCTTTATGCTAGACAGAGGTTGAGGAGATAGGTTTTATTGGTCCCGAGGTGGTTCAAACTGTGATAAAGAGGTTTATCTTGTCTGTGAGAAGATGAAGGAATAAAAAAATTAGCAGAATTCATATTTTGGCCGTTAGAGGAGGCCCTTGGAGTTATAGGTTTGGGACTATGTATTCTTGAAGGTTTCCCCTCAACGTGGGCAGTGGAAGTTCGGTAGAGGGAGCATGCTTTCTCCCAGGTTCATTGGAACCTTCAAGGTGTTGGGGTGAGTTGGAAAGGTAGAATACTAGTTGGCAATGCCACCGTAGTTATAGAAGGTCCACAATTTCTTTCATGTCTCCCATCTTTGTAGATATATCCATGATTACTCCCATGTCATTGACTGGGGAGAGTTGGATATCGAGGATGACACAAAATTTGTGGAGTGGCAAGTAGAGATCCAAGATCATCAGGAGAAGGTGCTACATGGATAGACCATTCCTTTGGTTCATGTTTTATAGAGTCATGGAGGTCTGTAGGAGATTACATGGGAGTGATAATTGCATATGTGTGCCTAGTACCTAGTGTTTTTTCGAGTTTTTCTTGTGTATTTTTCTTTGTGATGTAATTCTTGAACCTTTTTTTCTATAAGATGAGTTTTTCCATGTTCTGTGATGTGTGATGAAGTCTTGACCATGAGGAGAGATGGATCTGATTCCTAATCAAGACACATTAATTTAGATGATATTAAACTTATGAAGGCAAGTCAGTACTGCCCAGAGTGGATAGTATCTCGACATAGAAGAAGGAATTATCTGATTCATGTGTCTAGAAAATATGGTTTTGGTGATCGTGTGGTGTTTATTCTGGTTGGTTAGGGGTAGTAGATGTTGAAAGATGTTTTCTTGGATGTTGAGGTTTTACTTCAAATTTGGAACCAACATGGTGATTTATCCTTGAGAGGTATCTTATGGGGTGGTTTTCCAGACCCCTCTTTCTTCTGGGTTTGGTTTTAAATTATCAAGGGTGATAATAGTTTGAGAGGTATCTGATGTAATATCCCAAACCCCTCCAGTCCATTACTTTGTAAAAATCCAATGTTTGAGGTGTTTTGGGAGGTCACAGTGACTCATTTCAAGATTTTACTAGTTTTCTGATTTTTCCCAACGGTAGGCCGCATCGGTGGGTTGCATGGTGACTTTCTATCGGTGGGTCACGTTGGTGACTTGTTGTCGGTAGGTCACATCGGTGACTCGCTATTGGTGGTTCACATCGGTGACTCACTGTCGGTGGGCCGCATCGATGGCTCACTATTGGTGGGTCACATCGGTAACTCCCTGTTAGTGGGTCATGTTGATGACTCGTAGTCAGTGGGTCACGTCGATGACTCGATGTCGGTAGGTTGCGTCGCTGACTCGTTTTCGATAGGTCATGTTAGTAAATCATTGTTGGTAGGTCGTATTGGTGACTCGTTATTAGTAGGTCGCATCGGTGGGTTACATTGGTGACTCCCTATTGGTAACTCACTTCTTTTTACAATATTGATTTTATGATGAAATGATAAATTTTTTATTAAACCTTCTTATTTTCCATAAGTTATTTTATGTTGAAATGTTTATCAAACCCATTTATTTTCATGGGTTATGATATTATGAATTTTTTATGATCTTATAGAACATATATTTATGGATTATTTCATGGGTGGGACCTATATCTTGATCCAATTAATCGGTTAATAATGGATAACTCATGAGTAAATGTGATATGTATGAACCTAATTACATGTTCACAGTATTATGAATGAACCTAATGACATGTAGAAAATGTTATATGTGAAACTGATTACTTGTTCATAGTGTTATACATGGACCTAAAATCCATTTTTTTTTGAATTTTCAAAATATCTACTTTATGGCGAAGTGGGAACCCTAATGAGAGAAACCCCCTTGAAAGCTGATCAAAAAAAATATCCCAAAATTCAACATTCAAAATTCAAAATTCAAAATTCAAAAACACACCTCAACCCCTATGCCTTACTAAAATCAAGGTTGCAGAATGTCAGAATCATACTCATAACCGCTAATATTAAACATTTAAAACATCGTCATTAGAACCATCGCACCACCCTAGTAAAAAAGAATCATTGTTGAATTCATGAACCACCATGAGCTAACATCAATAGAAAACTATCACTGGCACCTCAGAATCCTAAAGTCAAGTTGGGGAACCTTGAAGTCAAATATGATCCACAACCACCATGAAGAACATGCCCAATGAGAACCCAAAGACAGATATGAATCCATCATGAGAGACACTTGTAACACCATCAACCGCTCTAACTTTTCATCATAAGACACCTTGGAAACCCATCACACAAATATGATAGGGAGAATTTTTGTATATTCTAGGATAAAGAGAAGAGTAAGGAGCATACCTCAGCCACCACAGTGAGAATGGAAATTTCCAGGACCACTAGACCCTTCCATTGGATCCACCATCATTCAAATAATTCCAGGAACCATCATTATCATCATGAAAAAAATAGTCCATCCACCAATCTAATCAAAACCTAAACCAAATTAAACAAAAAATCATTGAAAATCCATATATCAAAGAATTCATAAATTGGATCTGGGTTGAATAACAACATCCAGGAATAAAAAAGATAAAACACCAAACAACATGAGTTGAATTAAAGGGTCGAAAGAAGTCCAAGGGAAGAACCACCTCACAAAGAAGCCAGCGTCACCACTACTCCCACCACCATAATCCTAAAGAAACCTGAAAAAACCAACACACACAACCAATATGGTGTCATGTTTTTTATACTAAGCTGGTAGAGCAGGGGTGAAAGAGGGGGAACCAGGACCAATCCAGAGATCTAGAACAAAAAAAACCAAAAGGTAAGAAGTTGGGATGAAGGGGTAAAGGTTCACCACTATGAGATATCACCAACACATCCCAAGTGGTTCTACTCACCATCATATCTGACCAATAATGGGGTCAAGTGTGGTGGGGTATATGTAAAGATCATAGGAAGAAGACTAACGACAATGAACATCGGAGTGAATAAATACCAGAAAATATTAAAGGAGGAAAGTCATAAAATCTTGAGAGGAGGGGGAGACCAATCAGTATGGGGAGGGACTTTTAAACCCTTGGAGGGAAGAAGATGGTTTTGAGAGAGGAATGTGGAGCTGGGAGAATGGGTTTTCATTCCTAATGTTATGCATGGACCTAACTTTAATGTCTATAAGGTTATTCATGGAATTGGTTCCAAGTCCAAAAGATTAATCAAGAACCTGACTTCATGTCCATAACATAATGAGTGAACCTGATTCTATTTATACATGTTCACAATGTTATGAGCCTTTGTGTATTGAACAACTATATCTATTATGCCAATGTTATGTTCTCATGGGTCATGTTCTTTGATTCCATTACGATTTATTCTTATGAACTGTCGATCCTTATTCCATGACACAGGATTTTTTATCTTTGATGTGCATGCTATGCTTTTCATATGTTATTCTCATGTTCTCATACCCTTATACTCATTTTTTTTATTATGTATTCCCCATATTTACATTTACTGAGAATTTGAGCTTTCCCTTTCTTATGTTTAATTCTTTAGTTTATGAAGAAATATTTAGGTAGGGTATAGCTATGATGGGTAAAATTTGAGAAGATAATGGTAGGATATGTTGACGATATTTTATGTAATAAGATGATTTTGTTTCTATTCCAAAAAGAAACTAGACTATTATGGTTCTCAACCATTTTTTTTAATAAGGTGGTGCCTAGAGAGAAGACCAAGGCATGATTATTATAAAGAAAGAGGCTACAGGAGTCTAAAATATGGAAACATATTACAATCTTTGTAATGAAAGGGGATTAGATTAGTGGGAAGATGATCAAGCCAGGTAATATCTCGATTAAACCCCTTATTTTCAAATCCATCAGTAACCATGTTATCTTCTTGATAAATATGAGTGATGATGTAGTTGATGTCTATAAGAGTGCGGATATATCCCATCTAGTGAGTGGTGATCGACCACGCAATATGTATCACACCATTCCAAATTTCTTGCACAATGGTGGTCGAGTCTCTCTCAATACAAAGGTTGCTCCAACCATGTTGTTTGTCAAAAGAAACGGTGTGAATCATACTCATCATTTCAGATTTTAGAGAAGATGAAATGCCACAGCTACCATAAAATCATCCAAGGATCTGACCATCATGATTCCTAAAGATTGCACCACAACCTGTAGGGCATGGGTTTCCTTTGGAAGCACCATCCAAATTAACTTTAATCCAACCAAAAATAGGGGCGTTCCAAAAGACTTCGAAAGTGCGACAAGGTTGGAAGTAATTTCCATCAATACGGAGTCGTCGCAGAATGAAAAAGTCATGCAATGTGTTGTTGCAGTGTCCCTTTTGGATTGAAGTAACTTCACATATGGAAATGAGAATCCACATTCTCCCTACATCATGACTTAATGAGCATTTATTATGAATAAGAGCATTTCTATCATACCCGATCACATGGTGAAGCTCCGTGGCAGCAGTAAGGAGAATATTCTTAATCTATTTAGAATTATCCATCTCTGCACATCTATTTAATTGAGATTTTATAGAGTCATGAATCATCCAACAACAGTTAAAAATGTCAAAAATATAATTCCAAAGAGCAGAAGTAGTGTCACAAGAAAGAAAGAGATGATTGGAATCTTCTCTATGTTGGTTGTAGAGACAACATTTAGAAAAGAGTTGAATACCATGTAATTGAAGGCGATCATCAGTGGGGATACTGTTGTGAGAAAGCCGCCATATGAGGGTAAATATTTATGGTTTTATCCAAGGTTTTTCAAAGAGATTTATCCACCCAAAATCACTTCCATAGTTACAAAAATAGTGGTTGTAATAGTTCTTTGAATTAAGAATGCCATTGTGAGCAGGTTCCCAGACTAAGAAATCATCGGTGATGGAGAAAGTATAGGTATCAATGACATTCATGATGTTGTTAAAAAGATGATAATTTTTGGAGAAGAGGACATCTCGGATGGAGATGTTTGTGTTCTCAGGACTTTGGTCAAGAACAATTTTGGAAATTAAAGTAGTGTCAATCCAGTTATCTTACCAAAAATTCAAAGAGGAGTCTCTAGAGACCATCCACTAGACATATAATTTAGAAAATAGTATGAGAAAACATTAATAATATCCTTAGGGATATTTCTATGGATATGTATAAGGATGTGAATAACGATAAGTCACTAAATTAGTAAAAGTATAGAAAAATGTTCTATAATTTTTTTAAAGGATAAAGTGAGTGGTTTCCAAGAAATTACATCCCTATATGGATAATATAGGTGGATATTTCCTTGAAACAGAGGTGCCTAGTAGTAATAACTTTGAAAATGGAACATAGATATTGAATCAATTGTTACTTAGTTCAAGCAAATAGGCCTTGTCACACACCTGGTATGACACTACTGAGGGATGTGATTTGGAAATTCAAAAAATCATTATGAACAATCATGAAATATTTAAATAATGACCATGAATGGTCTAGGAGAATCCTAAGGTGTCATATATTGAAATAAATGTGTAATTATTTAGACATTATATAAGTTATTTTTCATGATTATGTGGTTTCCCACATTGAATTTTTTTATCACACTATGATTTTTTAGCCAATGGAGGGAACTATAAGGAACTAGATTAATTTTGAATGTGATATAAAATGTGTTTATGAGAAACCAAATAGGATGATTAATAGAGTGAGTGATATATTGATTATTCCTAATGAGGTATCATGGCATAAAATTAAAAAAATTAACCTTAACCAACTCTCAATCTCACAAAAGAATATAAAGATGGAGTTTGTTGAGAACTTGGGTGGTGGAGACCATGGGGTAAAGAAAATTAAATTTCCTAAATGTCAATAATTATGGAAGAATAACTTTAGGGAATGTTTAAAAGGAGTGAAAAGATGTTTCATGTGTAGAAAATATGGGTATAGAGTATGAAATTGCATTGGGAGAATGAAAATTTCAATTGACGCAATAGATGGGAAAATTGTTCTCCCTAAAGTATTATCAATGGATTAATTTTTTAAATGTGAAAATTATAAATATTACATAAATATATGACTTAGGGTGGAATCTTTTGAATATAATTTGTAATGTTGTACGAGTAATGGTTATACTACAGATGATGAGATGAAAATGAATGACATATGAAAGGTATAGTATGTTATAATAGAATTTTTTATATTAAATGGATAAATCATGATTAAATTGAGGTTGATGAATGTTAATACATTATTAATATTTCATATTGTATGAAATATGTATTAAGTGTAATACCCTAAGATTTTAAAATGTGAATATCATATTTTATAGTGTATATGATAGGAAAAATTGATATTATAAGAGAATGTAACACCCTAATACTTTATGATATATTTATTTTTAAATAATTTTAATCCCTTCAACAGCTTGAAATGCATGCAACACCGGGTTTGAACGAAATGTGATACTCTATTAAATATTATTATTAAATCATTACCATAATAACCTAGGCATTAAATTGAATGGTATGAATAGGACTACCTAAATTATGAAAATTATATAGTTTCACATGTGTAATTTTTTTCAATTAATCTAAAATAAAAATAAGAATCATTTGGTGGAAAAAGAAACATTTTTTGAAAAACTGTATTTTTTCTAAAATATTGTTTAATAGCGCTCTTCACACATGATTTAAATTTAATTTTTGATACTTTGATAAAATTTATTTGAAATTAAACTTAATTCTTGAAATAATAATATAAAAATTATCTTAAGTTGAATGTTTTGTGTTTTTATGAAAATTTACATTTTTTATTAATAGTGAAAAATACTAAATTATAATTGAAAACTGTCAATTTATTTAAAAACTTTATAATTTTTCATTACACTTTGAATTGGTTTTAAAATAAAATTAATTCAATTTTATATAAATTAATAAAATTTAGGTCGTTTTAATAATTTAGATATTGAATTTTTATATAAAAACATTGTAAAAATTTGAATGTTTTCTTTTTGAAAACTCACTTTCTCATCATGTCTGCGTGATTAATTATAAATTAAAATTTTCAAATTATAGGAATTGAATTTTGAAAAATGGATTGAATATTTGAAATAATTATAATATATAATATCTAATAAGTTCAACATAATTTTTTACCAAAACTAATAGTGAAAATAATAAAAATTATTTACCACTATTACGGTAAAAATGGGTTTACAATTGGATTAAACTAAAATGATAGGGGTAAATTAACCTAAAACTTGTATAAAATCAATTTTATAGACATATATAGACACTATAATGTATAAGGATCTATAATAATACAATTTGGACCCTTATATAATGTGAAAAACATGTGTACACCTTTTTCTTCTAAAACATTACAAGCGTGTTAGTCAGCTCAATTATAAAAGGATACCACCTCTCATATACTATTCACACATTAAACCCCTTTTGTATCAACCAATACCTACACAAATACTTTCCCAAATTCCTTAAAATCAACCTATATTCCTTGTTTTTTTCATAAATATATCCTATTATGTCTTTAGTGCAATCCTAAGGAGGATACCTGAAGAAGAGGTAATGTTTTCCAATGGTCGTTTTAATTTTATTTTTTCCTCTACCTCCTTCAATTATTATTAAACCATTTTGATATCATAACCTAATTTTATTACATATAATAAGATGTTTTTATGTTATGGTCATGACCTAAAACAATCTCCACTTCTAGTAAATGGGTTGCAAAATAATCATTCATTTATACAACGGACTACCACCTCACGAACCAATATCATTCGTTATTCCATTACCACCTCTCATGGTTGGGTATGATGATTGATATAAAGTATATATATGAAAATTTTAACATAATTATACCTATAGTGTCATTATATAATATATAAATTTTTTATTTCCATTCTATATGAGATAATATAACATCGCTCGTGTGTACGGCAGACTACCAACTTGCGATGCGATGTTTTTGTCTTCCACTAACGCTTTTCATGGAAAGTGATAAGGATAATTTTAGTTATTATATGTGATATAAATTAAATTAATATTATATTCATGAAATATTTATCATTATTAATAGATAATAAATATCATTTTCTTTCTTTCCTTTTCTCTTAGTGAAATATGATAACATCGTTGGTGTACGTGTGGATTATCGCCTTCATGAAATGATGTTAATCTCTTTTCATTGCCACACCACATAGATGATATATATATATATAAGTACACTTAAAGAAATAATATTTCATTTAGGAAATTATAATTATTTTTTAATGATAAATATTACTTACCACATTTTCATATTTATCATTTAAAAATGGAAATTTTACTCATGCGTACGTACAACCTACTATATCCATGATTACAATGTAGCTCGTTTTTCATATCCATCATTCATGATTGGTCATTAAATTAAAATTGATGTATAAATATGATATTTATTTCATCATAAAAGTAAAATTGATGTATAAATATGATATTTATTTCATGATTATTATTATGTATATTATGAAAATTTATAATACATGCATGAAATAGAACATTCTTGATAGAACATACATGAGAAAACAAGGAAATTAACACCTGAAAAAATAAAAATAATGAATGGTTATTAATGAATGGTTGATAAGATGTTATAAAATGGTCATATATGATATTATAAATATTAATATTGTTATAATATAAGTTAATATCATTTTTAAAACCACATTACATGTGGTTAAAGCACATTCAACCAAAAGGAATTGTGAGGTAAGGGTTTTCATCTCAATTCCTCTTCATTAAGGCACATTGTAATGTTATACACTAATTTATTTTATATGGTTTATAAAGTACCTCTTGATGTGTAATATCATTATTACTTAATTATAAATTTTATATTAATTTTAAATTTTAATTATTTTGTCCAAGGGGATTTTACTTGAAAATTACCAAGTGGTAAAATTTATTGTATAATTTCACTTCCTTTTGTGATGGTTAATTTTCTCTTTAAATAATCACTTTCTTGTGATCATTTTTTATTGTACATTACATTTATATTGAATATCCATATTATTTTATGATATATATTATTATATCCTAAACTAAATACTATTTTTATATAGGGTGTATACTTTGAAAGTTAATTGACTAACTAGGGAAATAGAGAAAAAATTTGTATTCTTTACTCAATATAGATATTTGATGATAAAGAACATTTTCCATGAATTAAATTGATTACTTAATATGTTTCGAATGATTTTCACATGTATTGATGTGTAGAACCAATTATATATATCCCCTCAATGAATCGATAGGTCTCATGAGACAAAAAAACTTGTCCAAATTAAATAGGTTTTTACCTATTATTTTAAATCATCTTGTGAAAGGTATAGATGGTATAGGTATCATGTTCCTGAGAAATGATTTCAAATAATTAATAATTTAATTAATTAATATATTTTTTTATTATCCATGATATTTTTACAAAGATATCATCTATGGATGCATTTCATTATCAATTTATTGATTAAATTTCATGTGTGTTAAGTTATTTACATTTCCATATTGATAATGTGTTATCTTATGATGATAGTTAATTTATTTAAATGGAATTTTAATTTAGTGGTTTAACTTTATATTTTTATTTTGATTATTGATTCATGATATAATCTGATTTACTTAACTATTACTGAGTATTTAACCTCACCGTTAATTTATTTACTTTCCCTGGGATATGAATAAAACTTCATTGAATGTGTGCTAGGATGAAAAATGTTTTCCATTACTATATTTTTTTATTTTTCCCCTATGTAAACTATGTACCATGTATATATATTATTCTAAAAAACTGATAAAACTAATGTCCTTTTAGGATTCCTATCCATGTATCTTATGCCAATGTAATAAATCATACCCCAACTCTAAGTTACTTGATTAGAGGATGTTATAGTTGGTATCAGTGATAGAATAATATAAACCTTGGGAAATATATTAATAAAATCATATATTAGGTAAAATAAAAATATGATATACATTGAGGATAAGTATATAATAAAATCCTAATGTTTTGTTAAGGAATATATCAAGTGGATTTTCCAAGCAATACATCCCAACCTGGATACTACATGTGGATGTGGTTCTGGAACATAGGTACCATGGGGTAATAACTCAAAAAAAATGTGCATTGAACATGACCTTATCATCGCCTGGTTAAAAAAGGGCCTTATGAACCACCTGCTTTAAGACATCTATAGGAAATAATTAGGATAATTCCCATTTTCCTTAAAAACCCTTAAGAATGATTTGAAAATGAATATTTCCTCAAAAAAAAAGCATGTTTATGATTATGAGATTAACAATGCAAAAAAATTATTTTTTAGTGTAACACCATATTTAGAATTAGAAATTAGGATTTAAAATTCATAATTTTATGATCAAATTCAGTATATTCCATTGTTTAGAAATGGAACCTAGAAGGAAGAAGTATATCAATACTCATGGCCAATATAGAGATTACCCTGCTGAGGAAGACAATAAATATGGTATTGGAACAGAGAAAATTATGGGTATGTTATTGGAGCTTAATCATATTATGACAAAGAAACATTTCCCAGATAGATAAACCTATTAAATAGTGAGATTATCCTATATTGGGTTGCTTTATGTGACAAAATCCCTCATCATTTGGTGGGACTATGAATCCAATGGAATATCAGCAATGGATTAAGTCTTTGGAGAAGATATTTATGGCCTTGAGATGTGGTGAAAAGGAATAGGTTACATTTATAGTGTATTTTCAAAAAGGTGATGTTGATCAATGGTAGTTTTTGATCAAGGATACTATGGAGGAAGATGAAATATAACACATGGAATAGAAATATTTCAAGGATAATTTATTTAAAAAATATTTCCCTCATGAGAAACAAATTGAAATGAAGATAATGTTCCATGATTTAAGGAAAAAGGATGAAGGAATTTTTTCTGAGTATGATGTTACCTTTATAAGGATTTCATGGTATGTTATAGATTAAATAAGAAACATATATTGAAAGATTTATCTTTTCATTTAAGGTCTTAAGAAAATTCTCCAATGGGCACAGGTCACTCAAACTTTTTATTTGCATGATGAAATATCTTTATGTTCTATCAATATAGATAAATAATTCACTAGGTATTATGGATTTTAGGGGAATAAAGATAAGAAGGGGATGGTAGAGTAAAAATCCAATAAAGGGACAGAGGGAATAATTATTTTCCCACATGTGGTACTTGTGGAAATAATAACATTCTTACATTCCTAAAAGTAAAATGTGTTTTCTTTTTGTGAGGATAAAAAGGCCACCATGCTCATAAATTCAAGGCTAAGGGAGAATCCCTAGATGTATATTTCATTAACTATAAGTAAATGGGGCATTATTTCAACCAATTCCCCAAGAGTCAAGGGAATATACCTTAGAACATTATAAAGTATCAAGGTTATTCTAATTATATTGATACAATCGAAGTGTAATTCTTAATATTATTTTGAATTTGGATCCAAGAAATATATTTTAAATATATTTTATTCCCAGCATATGAATTATGAAAAATATAATTATTATAGAGAATATTTTAAATGGTACTGATGAGAAAGAATAATGATTTGATGGAAAGTTGGACTTCTTAGAAAACACATGGTTAAGAAAAAGATAACCCTTAATATGTTCCTGATGTGGATATAATGATGTTGAGATAAATAGACAATTGATAAAGTAAATTGGATAGTACTGACTACCTTGGAACTGATTAATGATTTTTTTAAAGTGGTTTATGCTATCATTAATGGAGTTTACATCATGTTTGGATTTAATAAATATATCCAATGATCTATGTTCTATTTAAGAAATAAGGAAGAATTAATTTTTTCAATAAGGTTTTATTGTAATTACCATTGTTCAAGAGAATACATGATGAATTTATTCACATGTTTGGCATGTGATTATTAAGATCTACTTCATGACATTTTGGTGATTAATGATGAGTTAATTTTATAAATTTGGAAACCTTGTTTCTAAATATTATATCATAATATTTTGAAATGGTGATAGGGTTAACCATTTATGAAATGGTTTAATTTGAACTTGGAACTTTGTTTTATAGACTAATATATTACTCCATCATATGAAGATTTATACATATTTGATAACATGTGCTATCATTTTGTTTTAATGATAACTATAGAATGAAGGAATGACTTATCATTATATTATGGATCTTATAATCTGTTATTGGTTTAGGAAAAAAATCATCTTCATTTTATTGACTAAGATATGAAGTGGAAATTGATCAAGGGATAACCATGGGATGAGAGTTTGAATATGAAATTGAATAAAATCATGTAATTATATCTTCTCATGAAAATTCATCAATATTTGTAAAAATATCTTGAAATAAAATTTTATCCTATTACCAAAATTTTTGATGAAATCAATGACCGTTTTCACACCTATTTGGTTTATGGTTTTTTGGTTTTTAACTTTCACAAGATCATTCACTTTCTTTTGATCAATGATATATGTCTCTCTCCTTAATTATTTGGACAATACGCTTTTCTTCCATGTCCAAATCTTCACTTCCCACCTATGGTATCCTATTTAGAACCTAGTATGTGTTATTTTAGATATCTTTCCCACATCACTTTCTATATCACCAATATTTTTTTAATTTATCCTTTTTATTATGTGGGTTTACAAAAAATAAATTTTTAAATGTAAAACCCTTGACTATAAAATTCAATATTAAATTGTGAGAACATAATTTATTTAAGTGCTGTAGAATGTAACATCTCATGATTTTAAAATAAAAACATCATATTCGATCACATCTAGGTCACACACAAAAATCTTTGAATAGAATTTATCACCCTAATACTTTTCAATATATTTATTTTTAAATAAATTCAATCTCATCGATAACTTACAATGCATGCAATATGTGGTTTGAATGAAATGTGATACAATATTAAAATATTATAATTTATACATTACCATTGTAACATAACAGTTAAATTAGAGGGTATGAATAGGAATAAATAAATTATTAAAAATATATATTTTACACACATACATTTTTTATCTATTTATCATAAATAATAATATAAATAATTTAGGGGGGAAAATAAGTGTTTTATGATAAATTTTATTTTTTCTAAAAGACAATTTAGTCATGCTTTGCACATATGATTTAAAATTAATTTTTATTAATTTTAGAAAATTTATTTGGGAAATTTTATTATTTTTTAAATAATAATTTTAAATTTATCTTATAGAAATTTTTTTGGTTTTTTTTAAAAGATTCAGTTTTTTATGAATAGTGAAAAATACTAAATTGTAATTGAAAGATACTTTTCATTTAAATAATTTCTATTTTAAAATTATATATTTAATTGGTTTAAAAGTAACATTAGTTAAATTTTATATCAATTATAAAAATTTAGTTCATTATAATAATTTTCATAATGAATTTTGATATAAAAACATTATAACATTTGATCATTTTCTCTTTGAAACCCTGCTTTCTCATCCCATCTTTGGGGTTGATTTTAAATTAAATTATTCCACTTTTGTGAATTTAAATTTTCATAATGGATTCCATATTTTGAATTATAATAATTTATATTATATAATAATGTAAACATAACATTTTACCAAAATTAATAGTGAAAGCATAAAAATTATTTAACACGGTTAAGGTAAAAATGGGTTTACCATGTGGTTTAACTAAAAATATAAGGGTATAATTCACCTAAAAAAATTATATCTTCTATTTTATTGATATATTTCAAAATAATCATGTTTAAGTCTCAATGATACACTATTTTAGACCCTCTTAGAATGTGAAAATCATCGTTATAACTTTTTCTTCTGAAATATTTTATGTGTTCCACTCACATCATTTATTAAAGGACACCACCTATCTTTTATTATTAAAACATCCAAACAATTTTTTATACCATTTTCTACCCAAATAAATTCTCAAAATCCTTAATATCATACTAGAAGCATTATATTTTGTGTAAATACAACCTAGTAAGGATTTGGTGAAAACCTATGGAGGATACTCGAAGAAGAGGTAGTGTTTTTCAAAGAGAGTTATTTTATTTTATTTCTTCCTCCACCTCCTTAATTTATTATTAAAACATTATGATATAATAAAAAAATTATATAAAATATAATTACTTTTTTTATTTTAACATAAGTATCATCAAACAACTCCACTTCCATCAAATTGGTTATGAAATCATCATTTGTGTGTATGGCAGACTACCACCTCACACACCGATGTAATTCGCTTTTCCATTACCACCACTCAAGATAGGGTATGATGATTTATATGAATTATATATATGATATTTATAAATTAATTAAACCTATGTAGTCATTATATAATATATACCTTTTTTACTTTCCATTCCATAGAAGATGTAGTAACGTCGCTTGTGTATACAACCGACTACCACCTCGCGAAGTGATATGATTCGTTATTCACTAACGATTTTTGTGGAAAGTGATAAGGATAAATTTAATGATTATATGTGACATAAATGAAAATATTTTGATATTTATTACATATTTTTCATTCTGAATAGATAATATATAACATTTTCTTTCACACCTTTTCACTCAATGAGTGATGATAACGTTGTTCATGTATGTGTGGACTACCACCTTAATGAAACAATGTGACTCTTTTTTCAAAACACCACATAGATGATATATATAGGAATATTTAAATAAATACTATACTAATTAGGATATTTTGGTCATTATAGAAATATAAAATATTATTTACCATCTTTCTATAATGATCATTGGAAAATGAAAATGTTACTCAAGCGTACGTACGACCTACATATCCATGATTATATAATAGTTCATTATTTATAACCATATTTCATGATTATTATTAAAATAAAAATTTATTTAAAAATATTATAATTATTTCATTATTATTCTATAAATGATTAAACTGTGTAACATTTTAAAGAGCTGGATCTTTCATGAAAAAAGAGGCATGAGAAAACAAGGAAATTAACACCCGAAATAGTGAAAATAATGAATGATTATTAACGAACGGTTGATAATATGTTATAAAAGGATAATATATGTTATTATAAATATTAATGTGGTTATAATATAACATTATATCTTGTTTAAAACCATTATATAGTAGGATAAATCATGTTTATCTAAAAGGAAACATGAGGAAAATGACTTCATCTCAATTTCCCTTCATTGAGTCATATTGTAATGTTATTAACCAAATTTATTTTATATGGTCTATATACTACCCTATGATTTGTAATATCATGATTAAATAATAATTCATATTATTTTATATTTCAATTTTAATTATTTCATCCATGGGGATTTGGCTTGAAAATTACCATGTGGTAAAACTTATTATACAATCTCACTTTCTTTTGTAATTATCAACTTTCTCTTGAAACAATCACTATATTATGATAATTTTTCATTGTAAATTAAATTTCTATTATTTATACATAGCATTTAATGATGGATATTATTATTTTATAAAATGTATTCCATTTTTACTTATGGTGTATTCTTTAAAATTTATTTTATTGACATAGGAAATATTGATAAATATGTATCCTTTACTCAATATGGATATTTGATGATAAGGAATATTTTTCATGAATTTAATTGATTATTTGATATATAATAAATTATTTGTACCTTATAACATGGATGGGCCTAGTTATAGATATCCCCTTGGCACATCAGTAGGTCTCATGAGACAAAACAGTTGTCCAAATCAAATAGGATTTTACCTATAGTTTTAAACTATATTATGATAGGTCTTGATGGTAGAGGTATCATGTGCCTGAGAAAAAATGTCTAATAACTAAACATTTACTTTATTAATAATTTAGTTATTTTTATCCAGAATATTTAAATATTGATATTATTTGTAGATGCATTTCATTCTATGTTTGTTGATTAAATGTCTTGTGTTTTAAATTATTTACCTTACCATATTGATTAAGCCATATATTATCATAATAGTCATGTTATATAAATGGAATGTTTGTTTAGTTATTTAACATTACATATTGATTATGAATATTGATTCATGATAGATTCCACTATAATTAATCTTTATTGGTCATTTTAGCTCACCCTTTGTTTGTTTCCCTTCCTAGGGAAAT
This sequence comes from Viscum album, assembly GCA_963277665.1. Classification (NCBI taxonomy): domain Eukaryota; kingdom Viridiplantae; phylum Streptophyta; class Magnoliopsida; order Santalales; family Viscaceae; genus Viscum; species Viscum album. The sequence continues at coordinate 1,824,550,276 of OY728161.1, read as the reverse complement.
GAATAAGAATTCTTGGGATGATTTTAAGGATGCCAAATGTTTTCCAATAAAGTAATTTTTATCTTATTTATATTTTTAAAATGGGTATCACGTATGTTTCTATTTATCCAAAAATTATAAACTAATCAGTCATTCAATATGTGATTCCTTTTATATTATGCTAATGTAATAAAGAAAACACCATCTCTATGTTACTAAAGTCAAGTTTGTTACATTAAAGAATATTATTATGAATTATAAATTCTAAATTTAAAATAAATTAGGATTATTGAAGTATATATGTATTTTAATTAAATAATTATTTTAAATAAATCATGAAATATATTGGGATTGTTCAGTAAAAAAATCCATTAAGGATTTTCAAGAATATGATGAATAGTACTGATAACCTAGATAAATGATTTAATGGAACAGTGATATTTTTTGGAAAACAAATGAATAAGAAAATATAGCCATTAATATGTTCCTGATTATGTGATAATGATTTTAGTATTAAGAGATGATATATATGAATAAAGTAAATTTGATAGTATTGATGACCTCAAAACTATTTAATTATTTGTAGACAATGTAGTTTCTTTTATTATTGATGATTTTTACAACATTATTGTATTTAAAGAATATATTCAATAATATATGGTTTTATTCAATGAATGAGGATATATTTATGTTTTCATTATGGTTTTTTGGACATTACCATGTTTTATAAAAATATATGACTATATTATTCACATATTTTTTATGTGATAATTAAGAGATACTTTGTGATATTTATGGATTTATGTTAAGTTGATTGTGTGAAATTTATTGAACTTATTTATAAATTTTTAATTTTGGAAGGTTAATAGGGGTAACCATTTATGGAATTATTTAAGTTGGAAAATGGATGAGGTTTTAGATATTAATCAATTATTTTATCATATGAATATTTATGCATATTGGATAACTTATGATATCCATTTTTTTATGATGATATCTAGAGATAGAAAGAATAACATATCATTATATTACGGATCCTATGATCTATTCTGTGCATTTTTAATACAAAATTCATAATCATTTCTTGGATTAATATATAAAGTAAAAATTGAATGAAGCACAACCTAAAGATGAAATTGTGCTAATGATATAAAGGATAGTTATGCCCTAGATATATTAGTATGTATGATATTCTCGATCATATCGAGATGGTAGAATGTTGATTGTAACTTTACCCATTCCTATCTCAAGTAAATGATGTGTTCTATGTATCTCTCCAATGTAATTACATACCTGATACTTCACATGTACTGAATTCAAAGGTTGTACAACTAGAGCATAATCTTTTTTATGAGGAAAAAATGCTGGTGATTCTGGATCATACAGATAATGTTCAACAAAACAATACCACTCACTTGATCAATGTTTTGTATAAAAACCAAAAGAATGAGAATATTTCATGGGAACTTTAGGATGTAATGAGGTATAATTTTCCTCAATTATAGGTATCAAAGTGGTGAATCTCAAGGGTTAAATTCGTTTTAAGGGTGGTAGAATCTAATACACTAATATTTTTTGAAAAAAATAATATTTATTTAATCTATTGAATATTTTATATTATATTCAACACCAAATTTATCTTGTGTTTTATGAAACATTGATTTCAGCTTGTGTTACATACAATATTGATTTTAAATGAAATGTGACATACTATTAAAATATTATTATTTAATATGATATTTATCATCTAGCTATTTGAATGGAGGGTATGGATAAGATTAACTAAATTGTGGAAATATATATTTTACACATGTATATAAAATGAATTCTATGGGGAAAGATTAATTATAAATTAAAATTAATACCATTTGAAAAGAATAGAAATTATTTTCTGAAAAACTATTTTTATGTGTGCAAACTCACTTTACCTCAAAAAGTGAAATAATTTTTTTTAGTAAATTATTTTAATTAAATATATATAATATATTCAATAAAATTACTAACAAACATTTTATTTTTTTCTATAAAATTGATAAGAATAAATCTAATTAAACTATTAAAAACTGTAAATTTCAAAAAAGAAGATTTATCATTATTTTCATACATATTTTAAAATTAATTTATTCCAATTTTAGAAAATATATTTGAAAAAATATAATTAATTTTTTAAATTATCATGCCAATATTATCTTGGAATTAATTTTTTATAAGTTTCTAAAGAAATTAATTTTTCGATGAACGGTGAATAATACTGGTTTTTATTAGAAAGTTTCATTTATTTTGAAGAATTTAAAAACATAAATATTAGTTTAATATAGTTTTAAAAGTAAAATTAGCTAAATTATATATTTATTAATCCATTTTAATTCATTAGAATCAATTTCATATTGAATATTGATATAAAATATTTTTAAACTTTTGAATCTTTTCTCATAGGAAAACAAATTTTCCATCATGTGTGTGGGATTAAATTTAAATTAAATTTTGAAAAATTTGTGAATGGAAATTAGAAAAATAGGTTATATATTTTTAATCATAATAATATATATTATCTAATAATGTCAACTTTATTTTTTTACCATAATGAATAGTATAAATAGTAAAATTTAATTACCATAGTTAAGGTTATAAATGTTTATCTGGGCTTAATCTAAAAATATAAGAGGTTAAATAACCTAGAAACATGTCCCACATCCATTTTCTAGTGATATTTAAACCTTATCACCTCTAAGGACTTATAATAGAACATTTTGGAGTGTTTTTTCATATGAAAAATGTGGGTAAACATTTTTCTATTCAAAAATTACAAGTGTGTGAAAGAAGTTAAGACATAAAGTTAGGGATTTTCATCTCACTTTTATTTTTAGTGAGAAAAAAATACATATTCCCAACATGTATATTTTATGTTGTGTATATAATTCCCAAGAATGTATATTTTATTATTGTATTGAGAATTATGGTGCTTTTCATATCCAATTTAGGATCTCTCCTTCCAGGGGTTATGGCTTCAAAGTTACCAATGCGGTAAGAGATTTTTGTCTAAATTTGTCTTCTTTGGGAAATATGTTATGTTATACACAGATAATATTTTATGAAGTGTATATAAAACCCCTTTGAAATGTAATATAAATAATTTATTTATTCTCATGATATTTTATGTTTAATTTAATTTTATTCCTTAATGGGGATTATGATTCAATGTTACAAAATTGGTAATGGTTTTTATGATAAAATCTCATCATTTGTCAGGATTATTTATGTTTATTCTTCTGATGATGAAATTATATGATCTATCTTTCAAGAAACCCATGAATTTTCTTCTCCTATAGTTATTTCTTGAGAATAAATTTCTTCAATTCGTTTTCCTCTCTTAAAGTATTAATGATACCAAAAGAATGTTATTAGGAAAAATCATCTTTATTTCTCACTTTTTTCGATAAATATTTTTCTTCCATAACCATGTTTTCTAAAAATATATTCAAAAATATTTTTAAATTATACAATTTATTTATTAAATAAATTTTTAAACATTTTATATTTTTATAAAAAAAATTAAATGGAATCTTCATGTCATTTTGAAAAAAAAGTATTTTCTATATTTTACTAAAAATAGTAAAGTAATCTTTGTTTCAACATGTACAACATTAATAGAATTTACCACCATCCAGAAGAAAAAAAATTAATGATTCATTTATAATTTTAAAATTTTTCTTTTCAAAGTAAATTATTTTTAATTTTTTTATGTTATTTTTTTTCAAAGTGGAAAGAATAATTTCTTCATGAAAATTTTTAAATGATATTTAAAGCTTCCATTAAAAGTTTCAATGGATATTTTCAAAGAAAATGATTATAATTTTTTGTGTTTTAAGAATTGTTTTCAAATAGGAAAGGCTATTTTCCTCATGAAATTTTCCAAGTGAAATTTCAAAATCATTTTTACATACAACATGATATCCTTTGATGTTACTTGTGCTTTATTCATATATAAGCCAACAATTCCATTATTATTCTTTCTCTGAATTGTTTATGATATTATGTAAAGTTATTAATGAAACCCATTTATCTTATATAGGTTATTCCATGATAAAAAGCTTATGAAACCCACTTCTTTTTCCTTGGTTTATTCTATGATGAAATTGTAAAATGACTTTGAAACATTTTTATTTTATATAGGTTATGCTAGGATGAAATTTTTATGAAGCACATTTATTTTCATGGGTTATGATATTTTCAATATTTTTAAATCTTGTGGAATATAGATATATATATTATGTGATGGGTGGGACCTATATATCCCTCCAATGCATTGGGTAATGATGGATAAATCATGAGTAAATATGATATACATGAACCTGATTACATTTTCAAAATTTTATGCATGAACCTAATGAAGTGTTTATAATGTTATTTGTAAACCTAATTACATGTTCAATGTGTTATATGTGGACCAATATTTCATGTCTATAAGTTTATGTGTAGGATTTTTTTCATGTCCATAAGTTTATTTTTTGGTGTGATTTCATGTCCTTAACTTAATCAGTGAACCACAAACTATTTATACATGTTCACAATGATATAAGAATATTTGTATAAAAAATATATGTCTTATTCCAATGTTATGATCTCATAGATAATTTTATTTGTTTCCAATATGATTCATGTCTTATTAACTAAAAATATTTATTCCATGAAAAAATATTTTGATCATTTATATATTGGGTCTGATTTTCATATGTTAAGATCATTTTATCATACCCTTATGCTCACGTTATATTTATTTATTTCCCATTTTTACCCTTAAAAAATATATGAGCTCATATTTTCTCATGATTCCTTCTATAGGTTATGAAGTAAATATTATTTTAGGTATTCCCAACATGAGTATTATGTGAGAAGATGTTTGTGGGATATGTTGAATATCATTCATGAAATAAGAATATTTTGTTTCTAGTCTCCAAAGATACTAAACTATTACATTCATCAGGTGTGTGTTTATGAAATTTATTAAATATTAATCTAAAATAATGTTATATTTATGTATAAAAAGAATGGTTCTCTATATGTACCTCATAATCATAATAGTTAACTACAAAAAAATTGAGTTTATTAGTAGTGAAGAAAAGACTTCATATTTTTTCAAATGTTTAGAAGAATGACATGTACTAAAGAATAATAATTTTTTATGGCTGCATAATGGTTTGTAGAGTTCTTCATAATATTAAATTGAAAAAATATTATGTTTCATAAGAGTGGAATATTGTGATTTTTATTTCACCACAATAAAGGCCACTCTTCATCTTATATCACTTTAAGAGATGATTAATGGATTTTGATGGTCATTTTATAATAGAAAATAAATTCTAATAAATATTTTTAATAATTATAGACTGGTTTATATAAATTATCAATGTTCTATCACTCAAAATAGATTGGGAATTAGCTCATATAAGAGTGATAAAAAAGGATGATAAGAAATATGGGAATAATATGAAATGAGATCATTATTGTCGTGGTCAGTGTGGTATATCATATAGAAGTATATGAAATAATTATAGAGAAGATAAAAAATATATTATATTTTGAAACAGTTTCATAATAATGTTTGATAGTGAAATATGAAGTAAAAAAATCATCATTGTGTATATTCTAACAAAAATAAGAAGAATAAGAGATAGTTAGAATATCAATGTTAATCTCCATGTCTTATAGAGAAAGGATTAAGTGAGTTATTATATTATTAAAATAGCATTAAATTTTTTAAAATATATAATTTACATGTATTGAATATAATCACATTGAACTCTAGGATTATAGATTAAATTTATTAAAGAAATATGATGTTTCATTTTCACCACAAAATACAAAGGATTGCCTGCTGACATTAATAGTGACTTTTGAAAATCCTCAAGACTTAATTACAAGGATTTTAATTAAATATATGTTATCAAAAGTGAAAATTACCTTATTCACATTATATATTCAGTTAAAAAAATATGGAATAAAGTTTGGTCATAAAAAAAGATAAAAATAACACACTAATTCACTTATTTTGTTATGTCTACATCTAAATTAGGATTCCCAACTTGTCTATAGATATTATAACTAAAAAACTAATAGTATATGTCCAAGTAAAATTTTCTCTATCTATATATTCTATTATATTTTTAAAACTCATTCCAAAAATTATTTTTATATAGTCATAAATTTCAACTTTTATATTTTAAAATGAAATTTTGTATATTGAGTCATTGAATATATTTTTTATTAAATCTTATCAAAAGTTTTCTTATTTTAAATTTTTTTTAAATATTTGTATTATTATTGATAGTTTTTTATATTTTGTTCATATCATATATATCATTTCTCCTTGACCACGTTGAGTTAACATCAAACCATATCATTGATTGTTAATTTGTGATTTATCGTATATATCCTTTATTAATAGTTATATTCAGGAATTTATAAGTATACTATTTAATGTCTAATTTATAATCTCAATTTTATTGTTTAATTTTTCTACATTAGTGAATTTTAAATAAAAAAACATAAATAATAATAAGTAATTTTGATTTAAATAATTCTATCTATTTTTCATATTCCTACAAATAAATATATACATTACATTCAAATAATAATAAATTTTTATGTTTTTTTAATAAAATACCAAATTCATTCACCAATACTAAATATTTTTCTCAATATCTTATTTATGGTATTATTATTATTTTAATGATAAATTCTCCAACAAAACAAAAAGTTAAATTAGTAATTGATGGTTATGTTCCATGAAAAAATAAGGATAATCTATCATTTCATAATAAACACCCCATATTAATGGAGAATATTGTATATATATAGTACACTAAAGGATAATTCAAATAATATTCTAAAAATTAAATAATTTCATATGGAAATCATCCTAAAAGATGGACCAATAAACAAAAATTATAATCTCTAATCGAATTTTGAGAAAATTCATAGGCAATATGTTATTATGGTTAATTTTTAATATGAATCTATTTATGATATTTATAAGTTTAACAGACCATTCTAAGTTAACAAAACTATACACCTAAGCTAGCCCTCACATGTTTAGGTGAAACAATGATAAAGGATAAAAATCATGAATATAACCAAAAAAAATACATACAACTAGAGTACAACATAGAAGGAAAAGATATAACCATATCCTTGAAATAAATCCAACCATGGGAAACTATAAAAGTATGAATTGAACATGACTAACAAGTCTCCATGTGATAAACTATCACCTTCAACTCATCCCAAACTGAAGGCAACAACAACAAGAGAAGCTAGCATGCTACAAGATTATATTCCCTTTACCTGAGTGGTGAAATACAACATATAAAACTACCGAAAGGGGAAAGTGGGTTGTGAGAATAAATCTTAGTATGATTCCACCACAAAGTCTGTGCAAGGTCTAATATCAAGATTCAATAGTTCTAGATTATAAAAAAATTACAAAGGATTTTCATAAATCCAGTCCATTTGTAAATCATTTTCCCTTTGGTTTTTCATAAAATCCATTCTTATTATAAATTCATAAATATGAAAATTAGAAGTGATAAAATATGAAATAATATCCATGAATTATAAGATATTAAAGTAAAAATATATCAATGAAATAACATCATGCAATGTCATGTGATACAACTGCATATAAAAAACTGGTAGAAAAAATCCTTGATTGAAACCATCATGAGATAAAAATTCATAAATGACCAAGAAAGCTATCATTTAGGAACTAGACTATAGTAAAATACATATTAGACATAATAGAGCATAAACTAGTCCAAATTTTTTATCCAAATGATATATATCCCTATCATAGTCTGTCGATATCAAAAAAAATAATCAATAGTGGTGTCACACACACTAAGGTTAGGTATATCTATTTCCCAAGACACCCAAGGTTCCCAAGGTGATATATTTTTATACTTATTTCAAAAACATTCTCATAATTTTATAAAATGTTTTCAAAGTCAAGTCAATCCTTCTTTAGTTTTCAAAAATCCAATTCTGAATCAAAACCAATAATTTTTTTTAAATAAATCCCCTTTAATTTTTTTCATTCTAAGAAATATCTTGAAACCATTTATCACTTCAATTTAAATGAAAAAAATTAATTTATCAAAAATGATATTCAATTTATCTAATTAACCCATTATATAGAAAAAACAACCTCAAAATTGTATAAACCAAGCTTCCTTCAACAACAGTTATTGGAAACCAATATATCATTCTTAAAAATACATAGTGTGACAAGAAAATGAAAAGGGTAGATAATAAACACTATATGATAACAAATCAAGAAGATAATCATGGATAACACCACTTATGTGATGAACAAAAATGAAGGGAAGAAGGATTACTTACCCGAGATATGTGGCACAACCTCTACAAGAGGTGAACATTGAACATAATGATCTGAAAGGAAGGGGATCCCCCAAAATTTCATGTAGATATATGGGATGAAAGAGGGATGGATTAATAGTGGAATGAAAAGAAATATCCACCAACATAACACCCTAAAAATTATAAACTTGATCAGTATATAGCGTATAGAAAATTCATTCCATGTAATTCCTGATTTAAGAGTCCCGCTAAAAGATATTTCCCCTGGATAAAAATATGAACATAGACCATTACATGACATGAAACAAATACACAATGTGTAATATTTTCTTATTTTGTACCAGACTCATAACTTCTTCCTAGAATTCATTACATGTCGTATAATCCCATTATACGGCGAGTAATCACCCAGTAGATAGCACATTCTCGGATTATACAGTATAACTCAAAAAATAGGGAAGAAAATAAAGACATGAGTAAGGGGTAACTGAAAATATTAATGGGGTATTATAATCTCTCCACCATAAAGGATTTTTAACCCCAGAAATTCCTCATGATTTTGGATTTGCAAAAAAGTGAAGGTCGTTATTTCCTTATCAACAATTCCCTCTCCCATGTCTCATTGTTATCTCACCCACACTTCTATAGTTTTCATACCAGTGTAATTTTTTTACCATATAGTACCTTCTCTCGGTAATCCATAATCTGAAATGGCTGCCCAAACATAGTGGTGTTGGTCTCGTTATCAAAATTCTCACATCTAATCACATGGGAATGACAAGATATATACTTATTCAGATGGAAATCATGAAATAATTCATGGATAGATGTCCAACCAGATAGAAATTACAAATCATAGGACACATTACCTAGTTATCAAAAAATATCAAAGTGGCCCACAAACCATGGTTCCAACTTACGTTGCCTACCCAACTGATGATGTCCCAAGTGAGGTGAAAATATATGAAAAACCCGATCACCAACCTCAAACTCCAGCGTCCATTTATGATGATCTTAATAAGATTTATGATGAATCTATTCCATGATCAATCTTCTACAGATCAAATAAATCCTCTATGTCATCTCCTGAACAATACTCATCCCAACCAAGGACCGATCTCTCAACCCATCCAAGTACGAAGGGGATATACATGGCCTTACATACAAATCCTTG